>OX419609.1:965477-1458477 GCA_948473455.1 Teleiodes luculella | reverse complement strand
GTGTGTTTACGTCCAATAGGCTAGCATCCTTAAAAAATGTAATTAGTCCGTCTTTTAGATTATTCAAAAATAAGGGACACGTATTTTTTTATTTGTAAATTAGACCAAAATTGACAAAGATATAGCCCATTAAAGTAACGTGTGACGTCACGCCATGCTGCATTTTGTTAGCACGGAGGTGCACGGAGTGACGTCACACGTAACTTTAATGGGCTATATCTTTGTGTTAGTTACGGGTGTGCGTTGGGAAAGGACAGACAAACAAACGCGTCGTACTTGTTGGATCGTATTTAATCGACTGCCTCACTCACTCGCTCAGAGCTACCGGCACGTAGCTAGCTATGCTATATATACTAATACTAACACAAGAAAAAATACTTGTCCAATATTTTTTTATAATCTAAAATACAGACTAAATAGAATGTAATTATTTTGACCCTGGACACTACCACTGTGCGGTCACTCCATACAGAAAACGCATTTTGACAACCTACTTCTTTTTGAATAACAACTACAAGTCAATGGCGCTAGGCGCTATGTAAAACACCCCCGAACACCCCTGGTAGAGTCCCGCGGCGCCTGCGGGGTGCGGGGCGTGGGGCGCTATATCGGGCGGGAAACTCATGGCGGCGCGGGGGGGTGAGTGTCGTGCAGGTACGGGTTAGTACTGTGGCATCGGTTATGCCGTCTCTTTTACTTTTAATACTGGCCGCGTGTTGGTTCGAAATTTGAATCAATTTAGAATTGATTGATTTTGATAGTTTCAGTCAGTTTTTATCTGATTCTTTCCGGGAGCTGTTATAAAACGCTCCAGGAATTTGCTTTCGGGTTCGCCTAACCTTTTCATATTATTGATGTGATGTACGATCGAGTTCGGAAGTAATATAGTGTTAAAAACAGTTTCCGAGTGTTTTTATTTGTAATTTTGGTTACGACCATATTACAGTACTGTTATTTTCTTCTGTGACACTACCCTATTGTGTGTGTGCAGGTGGCTGCGGCGCGCGGTGCCCCCGACCCGCCTCCCCCCGCGGACTGCCTGCCGCTGGTGTGCGTGTCCCCGCGCGTGCTGGGCGCGCTAAGGGCGCGGCTGCGGGAGCTCGCCGCCACGCCCGCCGCCGTCACCGCCAGGAAACACGCCGCGCACACGCACCACACCAACAAACAGGTAACACACACACACACACACCACACCAACAAACAGGTGACACACACACACACACCACACCAACAAACAGGTAACACACACACGCACACACACACACACACACCACACCAACAAACAGGTAACACACACACCACACCAACAAACAGGTAACACACACACCACACCAACATACAGGTAACACACACACCACACCAACATACAGGTAACACACACACCACACCAACAAACAGGTAACACACACACCACACCAACATACAGGTAACACACACACCACACCAACAAACAGGTAACACACACACCACACCAACAAACAGGTAACACACACACACACACACACAGACAGACACACACATACAGATACTAGCACATACTGGAGATACATACTGAATGAGATACTGGGGGATATTAGGAAGGGATACTAGGAGATACTAATTTGAAATATTAGGAAATCAATCATCATTGGCCTTTTTTCGCCTTGTCAGACGTTTAAGCAGCGTCAATATATGCTTCGATGACACCGGCATTCGTGGCTAAACAAGCCAATAGGAGAGCGGCACAGACGACCGCATTTCGGGCACTTGTGAGTTAGTTGGTGCAGGAACCCGCTGATTTTCTAAACGTGTGTCTCGTTTAACAGCGAGGGGCTGAAACCATGCAGCGTCATGGGTAGTACGCCCTTCAGCAATGGCTTTTCGCCACTCTGGTCGATTGCTAGCCAAACTATATACTTATTTAGTATTAGGGAATACTAGGTTGAAATACTAGGAGCTACTAGTTTGAAATACTAAGATATACTAGATTGAAATACTGGGGGTGGATACTAGGAGGGGTACTAAGTTGAAATACTAGTTGGATACTAGGAAATACCAGGGGCGGATACTAAATTGTAACGAGGTGCTCTACAACCTCATTTCCACTCCATTTTCTATTTATTTCTCATCTAAATTCAAACATTCAGTTTTGGAATTGCGCGACCGAAAAAACAAGAGAAAGCTATACACAATAAATTACACTCGTCTGGCCTCAGTGTACACTTGAAACTTACTTTTGTATATTCATATTTTGATCAGATCGCTTTACGAGCAGTCCGCGAGATGTCGCTCCCGGACGCGTGCGCCGAGCTGCTATTGGCGGAGATGGACGGCGCGGGGCCCGAGAGGGGGGAGGAGTGGGGGGGCAGCCGGTGAGACTATATCCTTTACTAAGACATCTGATTATTTAGAAGACAGGTCTCCATGGAAATGAGGTTGCTTGAGTTGGCTATTAATATAATTTTAATTTATTAAGATAACCGGCCGATACCCAGCAGTGGGTTGAAACGGGTTGAAAAAGAAGAAGATATATTGTACCTATTGTTACTTATTAAAAAATATATTTATTTCGGAATTATACAATCGTCAGACATAAAATTACAAACAAAGTCAAAGTAAGTACATAAACATATCAAAAAATACTGCCGCCCTGGGCAAAGTTTATTAAAAAAATAATTAAAAGATGCAACGCTTGTGGAGTTTATTCGGCGAGCTCTTCTCCACAAAAGACCGCACATTTTGCTTTGCTGAACTCGCCACTAAATGTAACATTATTTGACTTAACTAAGTGATAAAAAATGTCCAAAAGTTAAAAATAAATAATTTCATTTCATTTCACTACACTTGAGCAATTGGAGATTTTCTGACAGCTTGAATTAAAAAAAAACGAGCGTTGTTGCGTGACAAACCCTATTTTTCCGTTTACTTGGTCAAGGCTCGTAAACGGAAATATTTAAACTAGCTGTCCGCTCGCGGCTATACGCCCGCGTTGTCTTTTTTTTCAGTTTTTTTTTCTTACCTTTTAAACCTTCCCTGGACTTTCATGAATATTTCAAGACCAAAATTAGCCAAATCGGTTCAGCCGTTCTCGAGTTTTAAGCAGACTAACGAACAGCAATTCATTTTTATTTATAAAGATTACCGGTGTAAGCCGAGATCGTCGTTAACAGCTCATATATGTCCCCACCGAGGGGCTCGAGCCTACCCTGATATCAGGGTGAATAGGCCTTAGTCGACCACGCTGGCCCAGTGCGGGTTGGTCAACATCACACACAACCTTTGAATTTCTTCGAAGGTGTGTGCAACTGTGCAGGTTTCCTAACGATGTTTTCCTTCACCGTAAGAGCGTCGAATAAACGAGTACATATGAATTCCAAAATCGAAAACACATTGGTACGTGCCGAGGCTTGAACCTGCGAACTTCGGAATAGAAGTCAACGGGCCTAGCCACTTGGCCACCGAAGCTCTAAAAGCTGAGATAAAAAAGTACAAATAAAATAATTAGCTATTTATGCAACTGTTGCATAATGAGGGGTATTTAACACGAGTGTTAAATACTAATTATGTACAGTTGCATACAATAGTTTATCTACACTCATACAACAAATTTAAATTAAATACAAAATAAAGTAATCATTGTTTATTGTAATAATTATTGACATTTTGTATGGTACAATTATTAAACAAACGTTAATGGCGCGAAAATAAATTTGCAGTAATATCGCACCGCGCATGCGCGCCGCCAAGGTTGCGTTCCGAAACACGCTAGTGTGCTGAAATAGCAAGCATTGCGTAAAAATTAAAAAAAAAAAAAACTTCATTTTGTTACAACTTTGCGATAACGAAGTATGGATCCTTAGTCACGGCTCCATCGAAAGGTATATCATTTGCTTAGCGTTTCTGATAAGTAAATGAAGGATTTACGACATGAGTGTAGATAAAATAATGTTTGAATGCCACATGTATTGTTTCAGTACGTTGAGTGGCAGCGGCTCGCTTCGTTGCGCTTCGGCGGGCAGTGTGCGGTCCGCGCCCTCCTTGCATATACCCATAGGTAAATATCACCCCATCACCCGTTATGTGAAGAATCGCTAAACTGTGGCAGTGGGCTGGGCACATTGCGCGTAGAACCGACGGCCGTTGGGGCAAAAAGGTTCTCAAATGGCGGCCGCGCGCCGGAAGACGTAGCGTGGGCAGGCCCCCCACAAGGTGGACCGACGATCTGGTGAGGGTCGCGGGAAGCCGCTGGATGCGGACCAAGCAGGA
This sequence comes from Teleiodes luculella, assembly GCA_948473455.1. Classification (NCBI taxonomy): domain Eukaryota; kingdom Metazoa; phylum Arthropoda; class Insecta; order Lepidoptera; family Gelechiidae; genus Teleiodes; species Teleiodes luculella. The sequence continues at coordinate 1,454,232 of OX419609.1, read as the reverse complement.
CCGATCGTCGTGGAGATCTTTGGGGGAGGCCTTTGTCCAGCAGTGGACGTCTACTGGCTGAAATGATGACCCGTTATGTAGGTGAATATAACCCCATTACCCATAATGTAGGTATATAAACACCGTAGGTAGATTATAACCCCCACAACCCTTTTTTATTTTTTATTTATTTAACAATAATGTAGGTAAAATAACCACATTACCCATAGGTAAATATAGCTCCATTACCCATAATGTAGGTAAATATTACCCCATTACCTGTAATGTAGGTAAATATAACCCCATATGTAAAATATAATCCCACTACCCATTTTTTATTTATGTTATTTATTTATTTAATACATAATGTAGGTAAATATAACCCCATTACCCGTAATGTAGGTAAATATAACCCCATAGGTAAAATATAATCCCACTACCCATTTTTTATTTTATCTTATTTATTTATATATTTAATACATAATGTAGGTAAATATAACCCCCCCATTTTTTTATTTATTTATTTAATACGTAATGTAGGTAAATATATCCCCATTACCCATTTTTTTTATTTGTCTGAAAAAGTATTATCTATCTATCTATCTATATTTTTGTTTGTTTTCCCAGATACATCGCGAGCAAGCACTTGCCGAAGAGAACTGCCTTCGAGACCTGACTCTTCGCAGCACAGGTAAATACAAGCAACGTACAGCCAACTGCAGAGATCGCTACCCAGCTGCGCCAAAATAAATGTTTCTTTTTTTCACTGTTTTGATCGACGCGACGTAGGCACATTTTCAGTTGTTTTTTGTGTGTTTTTTGGTGTCATAATAAAGTATTTTGTGTTAATACAACAATAGTATCGTATAACTCCCGATAAAAAGACGAGTGTCATAAGTTTGACGTGTGTGTCTGTCTGTCTGTGGCATCGTAGCTCGTAGTTGCGCCGATTTTGATCTATTTTTTTTATTTGCAAGATATTACAATCGAGTGTTCTTAGCTGTGACCCAAGAAAATATCTTCAGCCATCTGAAGATTATCAGCTCTTTTCTAGTTGTTGAAAGGATCAAACAACGGTTTTGTGGCGGGGGTATTTAAATTAAATGTTATTACAGATCATCTTCAGCGGAATGTTCCCTGCTAGCCGCTCGGCTGTCGGCCGCAGTGCCGGACGTGGCTATGGCGCCCAACGCGAACACCCACCTGCTGACGGCGCGCGACTACTGCCGCCCCCCGCCGCCCGCCGAGTACGGGCCTGTGCTGCAGCTGGATTTGGGAGACGGGGCCACGCACACGCCCAGACCTGGTCGGTACCATTGCAGGTCGCCTATGGTCCGTTTCATATTCTTCTTCTTCTTTGCGAGTCGATGACAAATCGAACTATATGTCGTATGTCGTTTCATATTAATCCGCCATAATTTTGAATCAGCCTGTACGTACAACCTTTGCGCGACTAATGTCCAAATTAAAAAATGTCCAACGAAGAATTTTGTCCAACATGAATTTCGTCCAACACTAATTTAGTCAAACACGAATTTTGTCCAACACTAATTTAATCAAACACAAATTTAGTCAAACACTAATTTTGTCCAACACTAATTTAGTCAAACACTAATTTAGTCCAACACTATAATTGCGTCCAACACCAATTTAGCCCAACAAAAAGTGTATTTATGGTGGTTCAATGTTGTTGACACGGTGTTTTGTTGGTAGGATCGCGCGCGCTGCGAGCGGCCCATAGCGCGGAGCGAGCGAGACGGCAGCAGCCGCTAGTGCCTGCTCTGCCCCGCACACACGACGACGCGCAGATCAAACTCATGAGAGGTAACATAAACAATAGCCATTGTTCACTGTATTCAACATTTATCTTCACTACATAGTATAAACACAGAATACAAAGGAGCAGAAGATTCACTTGGAATAAAAAATTAAATTAAATGCTGCTTTAATTCCATAACATTCAAGTGCAATTCAGATCGCGCGGCGCCAATTTACCTACCGCAGTTCTTGCATCTCATCTATCGCTATTGCTTACTTCTTCTGACTCATGGTTATTATATCGTCCGGCCCGTCCAGACGGGCAGTGGATGTACTTGTAGCGCTTTGCCTATAGCCGGGAGTGAAACAAGCCTGGTATAAAACAAAGTCGCTTTCTCTGTCCCTATGTCCCCCCATCATGGTCTAAAAAAAACAAGGTCTAACCATTAGACCACGTAACTAACACAAACCTACTATCTGGCGCTGGCGCTATTCATCCTTGTCGAATGCATGTTAATAGACAAGGATGAACAGCGCAAAATGACGTAGGCTTGTGTCAGTCACGTGGTCTAACGGTAAGACCTTGTTTTCTTAGACCATGGTCCCTATGTATGCTTAAATCTTTAAAACTACGCAACGGATTTTGATGCGGTTTTTTTAATGGATAGAGTGATTCAAGAGGAAGGTTTATATGTATAATACATGCATAATATACTTAAGCATAACCCACAATAACCATTTTCCCGTGCGGAGCCGGGGCGGGTCGCTAGTATATAATATTGATATTGTTGTTTGTTTGTTGCAGCGTACTCGTTCCAGCCAGTGGCTGGTAGCCCCCCGCTTCCCCGCGCGTGCCCCTCGCCCGCCGTGCCGCCCCTCCCCCACTACAGGGAACTGCCGCCCTACGCCACTGGTAATACAGCCTATATTACTATACCACCTAGTTCGCGGCTCCCACGGACTGATTCTGTTGGGTATATTATCGTAAAGAATGTTTTTTTCTTAAATAACTTAAGGGAGCAAACTAATTAATGAAATTATTTATCAGAAATCAAAAACATTTATTTGTGACATCACAACACAAAGACAAGTTTAACTAAAAGTAACAAATCATTAAGAAACAATGAATAAATTATAAATTTAATAATTTTGCACGATCTATACGCTATTTAATTAGTCATCCTATTCGCGTAATCTAAATAGCTTTGCTCAATAGGTATATGATCTCTTACGCGGGCGTTAACAGTTTTTTCCGCGGGAATGAGGCATTTTCCCGCGGTAAAATGTAGCCTATGTTACTCAGGGTGAATGTAGCTTTCTAATGGTGAAAGAATTTTTGAAATCTGTTCAGTAGTTTTTGTGTTTATTCATTACAAACATACACACTCACGCACAAATACAAAGTTTTCCTCTTTATAATATTAGTATGATGGAGAAATATGTGGAGATCTTGTCTTTCTGGTGATGTTAATGATATTATCTATTATTTACTTGTTATCACTAATTAATAACAGATGAGGGTTTGAATTTCTAATGGCAGACCTTGAAACCATGTTGTGTTTCAGTCCGCAGCCGGCTCACGCCGAGCCCGTCAGCGGCGAGCGGCGCCAGCGACCCCCTGCAGCGCCCGCGCCGCGACGAACAACAACCCGAACACTCCTTCGGTGAGACAAACACAATAACTCATTCATTTATATGCTGAATCAGACTGAAAGGCCACAGCTATCGACGCGCGGTGTCAACTGCATTCATTGCGTACCAAGGCACAAAAGAAAATAATAGTACTAGTACTGACCCGTACCCGCAGGACACTCCCCCCCCACCCTGGCACTCCCCCCCCGCCCGATATAGCGCCCCACGCCCCGCACCCCGCAGGCGCAAGGGACTGTGGAGGGGGTGGAGGGGGGGTGCATACATAGCGCCTAGCGCCATTCACAAGTACTTGATATTCAGTTGTTATTCAAAAAGAAGTAGCTTGTCAAAACGTTTTTCTGTTTGGAGTGACCGCCCAGTGACCATGGTCCAAGATGGACCATGGGTGAATAGAATACAATAGAAAACGTTTATTTGGTACTACACGTTTATTGGGTGAGACAAACACATGAACTCATTCATTTTATATGCTGAATCAGACGGAAAGGTCACAGCTTCTGTTGACGCGCAGTGTCAAATGCATTCATTGCCTACCAAGGCATGTTAGTGGCGTGGTAGCTTGAATTAAATTCGCACGTTTGCTATCAGAGAGTGCGCCTTCTGTACCTAGTACTATTATTTATTCTGTGGCTGTATAGACATCTATATTATAAAACTGTAGAGGTCAAATGTCTGTACATAGGACAAAAAAGACGAAATCCGAGTCAGGAGGATGTAAGAAGTGAAATAGAACATATCCAGACAATTTTCTTTTTTTTTTTGTTTGTATATATTTGTTTGTTTGCTAATTTCCGAAACTATTGGACTGATTTGAATTAAATTTTGCATGGTGGTTCTTTATATCCCTGGTCAACATCTTGGATACTTTTAATCCCGGAAAATTAAAGAGTTCCCGTGGGATAGTTAAAAATTACTACGCAAAAGTCGGAAAACAACGCGGGCGTAGCCGCGGGAAGACAGCTAGTATGTGAATCAAAGAGTTCAAAGAGTTCAAAGAATTTATTTTTTAACTTTTGGACATTATTACATCTCTTAGTTATGTCATTTAAAAAATAAATATAATGTGTTGTGTTGTTGAATTATGCTGTGATATTTGTTGTGTTGTGTTGTTGCAGGCTCGTTGCGAGCACGCAGCCCTAGCGCCAGCCCGCGCCGCAGCCGCCGCGACCACTACCGACACGACTACAGGTGATACACACACACACACACACACACACACACACACACACACACACAAGTCCGGTGAAGCGATTCATTCGTCGTACTTTTTCTGTTTTCAACACATAGGTCAATAAAATTAACCCACACATACACACTCTCTTTCTCTCTCTCTCACACACACACACACACACACATATGCAAGCAATACACACCTTCACACATATACTCACACTCACACACATATTTTACTAAATGGCTCCGTGAGGAGTAGACCTGACGAGACAGTTGAAAAAAAAAAGAAATTCTTCTTCTTGATGGCTTTACTTTTATCTTGGTGGCTTCAGTTTTTCGTTTCTTGTGAACTTTCTACACCTTTACTCACCCTGTTATGGAAAAGAGTATGTCTTTATGTATGTTCTGTGTATGTATGTACAAATCACAAAATTATAGGCAATTTTTTTGAAATTTGAAATTGTTTTTGTTTGGAATTTTTCATATTGGAAAAACGCTACGGAACAACACATAACATCCAACCAACACATCATTTTTAAAAATTTTAATATAAAGGATAGATATTTTCTTTTAAAAGTATGTTTTCTCCCTTTTACTTTTTTCGCTATAGGGAAAACTTCAACAAGGTGCCAAACTAAAATTTAGATCTCTGTAAAATACCTCAAGCGAGATCAATGTTAGAAATAAAAATGTGAATGTTTTGTTTGTTTGTTGCGCAGACTGGATCCGAACTACGGCGGGGTGGGGTCGAGCCAGAGCTCCAGGGGGCCGAGCCCTAACAACTACGCGTGATCGCAAGGTGAGTCCCATCTCGTGTTCCGGAAGGTCAGTGACCTTGCTGGCACGGGGACTAAAGGTCCCTTCAGGTAACAATGCCCGTACGCCGTAATATGATATTTACCAACGGAGGGATCAGAGACGGAGCTTCTCAGGCGCCGTCGTCTCCTTCACGATGTTGTTCAGTATCAACGCGCCAGGTCGTGGTCCTCGCCCCCTCTCCCCGCCCCTAGACGCGTTGGTACATCACTACTCTGGGGTAGAGCCCGAAGAAAGCCCGCAAGTCCGGTGAAGCTTGATTTGTCGTACTTTTTCGACACAAGCATAGATCAGTTTAAAAAAGTCTAAATGTCAATTTTGCGAGCTGTAAGGTCAACGACCCCAAAGACCCTGCTGTGACAGGTACTAAATTTAAGACCTCCGACTTGAGTAAAGGTACAGACACTGATTTTAAGGTCTCTGACTTCACCAAAGGTCAATTTTGCGCGCTGTAAGGTCAACGACCCCAAAGACCCTGCTGGGACAGGTACTAAATTTAAGACCTCCGACTTGAGTAAAGGTAAAGACACTGATTTTAAGGCCTCTGACTTGACCAAAGGTCAATTTTGCGGGCTGTAAGGTCAACGACCCCAATGACCCGGCTGGCACAGATACTGAATTTAAGGCCTATGACTTGACTAAAGAATCATGCTAATTCTCTCGATATTTTTTTATGCCCACCCTAGTCTATAAACAATCAATCCACTAATATTATAAAGGTGAAAGTTGGTGAGTGTGTATGTTTGATACTTCTTCACGTCAAAACGGCTGGAGCAATTTCAATAAAATTTAGTATGGAGTTAGGTGTAACTCTGAATTAACACATAGGCTACTTTTTACAGCGGGAAAATTACTCATTCCCACGGGAAAACCTGTTAACGCGGCGGGCGGAATGTTAGTAGCATATAAAATTAACATACTTGTACTCTTTCCAGAGCCACCGTGCAGTAAGCCGGCCAGGTGAGTAGTCGATCGGACTGGTCCGGGTTCGAATCCGGCGGAACTAGTCTATTTCCGGACTGGGTCGACCGGTCGACGTCTCCGTACTGATCTCAAGCGTGAACTAATAATATGAACACCTAGTTACTTCTTTATGTGTCACAAGACATCCTTAGTTTAATTTTCAAAATTATTGTAAAATTGGGGAGTTTGGAGGAAACTTAGAATGGAATTGCAAGTTCAGAGCGTAATTGATTAAATTATTTAATAAAATATATTATTAAATTACGTTGAATAAAGAACAGTTTAAAATAACAGTTAAATATATATAAAGACCAGTAAAAATACAAAATAATGTGTACTACTAAGCGCCAAAGTCTCAAACTAACACACCAGTTATGTTAAATAAATTAAAAAGTGTATATTTGTAAAGTTGAGAATAAAAGAAATAAGAAACCTGCTCTGGGGGCGCCACATGTATATTTTTACGACTATGGCAACAATTTCCCTCATAAAACTAATTCCATTGAAATTCCGCAATATGGCGAGGTTTCTATTTCGTTGGTCGGGCTGTATCTAAAAAAAATACCGTAAAAATAATGTTTTGTTAAAATTATAGGCAGCTATACAGACGAGAGAAAGCTAAACTGGAATACTTTGAATTTTGCATAGTTCTTATGCCCAGCGAATAAGGAACAAAATCGCAGTCGCGCGTGTTCAATGATTCTGCACTTGCACTATAAAGTACCTACAATGAGGGATTTTCATTTTGACAGTTCTAAAAACAAAAAAAGGTTTCATTATGGTCATAAGAGATGGCGCTGCACTACACTCTTACGTCAAATTAAAAAGACGTGCATGAAGATACGAAAAAAAAGTCACGAAAGTTAGTCGAAAAGGTCACTGGTAAAACGAATCAAAAACTTAAACGCAACTCAGCACGCAAAAACACAAAGAAACTAAATTAAAATAGAACAAAGTGCTTGAGGATTGACGTGACAACAACAGTGTTGCCAGTATTTTCTCTGCCTCATTGGTTTGACAAGCTCGCGTTTGACATATTATTCGACATGCACGCCATCTATTTGAGTCAATGGAACCTTTTTTTTTTTCTAAAATGCCATCCTGAAAGTCCCTCATTGGGTACTTGACTATATAAAAAAAATTAAAATAAACCGTGTGAAAGCAAAACAACCTATTTTTAACAATTTCAAATTGATTGTAGCATTATAATATAGTGATTAATACGTTCTGAATTTGCATTTCGAATACAAGTTTTATTGTAAAAAAAAAGCAATACGAAAACTATCACAGCCATTAAAATGTGATTGATCTCTTAGAAAATGTAGTTATAATTGGAGGATGTCGCTATGACGCAATCTGTTATAATGCAACGAGTTTTTGTCTATTGAAGAATTAATTTAATTACTAGCAAATAACGTAAATATATTCAACATCAATTAAATGAAAAAAAGACGTTACAACAAGCCCTTTCATTCGATATGTTTGCAATACTTTTAAAAAGTCTAATTTACCACCCAAAAGTGGCCTCACATGTTTCAATTAAAATTTAGGCGTCCGTCTGTGGGTCACGGATTTACTATACGTGTACCAACTAGGGCTACTGGCTTGTCAAAAGAGCTTTTTTTATGAAATGTCAAAAACAATATTTTATATAAAAAATTAAGGGAATACTAGCTTACGACGTCACAAGCTTGTATTGTCGTTTTTGTACGATTTTTATGTTGATTTACAATAACAAATCATAAAGCTGGCAAAAATCGCCCCTACATAAGTTATACTAGAGTAATTTCAGATGTTTTATTTCTTACATAGTGTAAGATAATCTGAATACAGGCGACATCCCTTATAGTACTGACGGACGGATACTCGAGTGATCATATAAAGGGTTACATTTTTGCTTTTTGAAGAATAATCAAAATTTTTCAATGGACAAAAACCGTTAGTGTTTCTATAAATAATGTAACAATGTCTTATTCTTGTAAATAATTATAAATATAGTCATTATAAAATAATATAAATAAATTAATGTATGAAACGACGGCGTCTGCGATTCGGTGAAAATTAAGTGTTCTTTCGAAATTTTAGATGAATTTTAAATTTAAAGAATAAGCTGATTATTTCGTTTCACTGAAATAAATGACTGCACGGCTAGAATGCAGTATTAATCTGCATATCACTACATAGTATAAAACAAACTCGCTTCCCGTCTGTCTGTCCGTATGTATGCATATAGCTTTAAAACTACGCAACAGATTTTAATGCGGTTTTTTTAAATAGATTCAGTAAGTCAAGAGAAAGTTTACATGTCTAGCACTACTCAGGTGCTAGCTGAAAACCAATGTCGTGACTATTCGACCTGCCCCCGTAACATGCAGTGCTATGACAAAAGTTTGTCGCACATTTAACTGTCAATAAACCCGCCGTATTGAAATATCCTCCAATAGGATAAGAGAATACGCACGACAAAATTATGTCTGTCACGCGTGGACCGGGCATGTTAGCGGGGAGTACTCACGACAAATGCTGAGCCCGACAAGTGCGTAATAATAAGAGTGCAGCGTACGCACAAATATTTAAATTTGCGTCTCTCGTCTCAATCGTTCCAGTAGTTTCGTCGGAAACTGGCTATGACAGACAGACGGACAGGCAGACACGAGTGATCCCCTATAATGGTTTCGTTTTCAACTTGAGCTATGGAACCCTAAAAAAACTGCATTGTGAGTTACATCGTTTTTATTTAAACAAACAGAACTGTAATATAAAGAGCACAAAGTTCAAATTTGCAACATTGACGTCTCGGGACGCATGCCTTGTAAAATAATATATAAATAAATATGGCGATATTGTAATCGTCTTTAAAATAGACTTACTCGTAAGTTGTTACACCCGCAAGCTTCGATTGTATTACTTAATCAAAAAACATAAAATAAAAAAAATACACTTATTATTGTTAAAAAAATACAAAAATTTGGCATTATTCGCAATAACATGGATTTTATTATTTCCAGAATACTTTTGCAAGAATTATATAAATTATTGGCTATACCCTCAAATTTTCAGCCTTTCAACTGGCTCAACAAAGCATTGCACGAGTATCTAGCTAGAGCAATAAATTAGTAAAAAAAAAACAATTACAAACAAGTACCTAAAAGAATGTAGCGAACTGTACTTTTTATTGCGTATTTTAAATTGGGTTTTGGCCACTAATAACTTTGTAAAGCCTGACCAAAGAAATAAGAAACCTGCTCTGGGGGCGCCACATGTATATTTTTACGACTATGGCAACAATTTCTCTTATAAAATTAGTTCCATTGAAATTCCGCAATATGGCGAGGTTTCTTATTTCTTTGGTCGGGCTTTACTCTTTTATTTCGCATTGTTCAAATCATTGCTGTTGTTTAATGATGTTGCAATTTAGGAAAATTGTTTTCTTTTTTTATATTTTCCGCAGCTTGTTGGGTATTTCAACATTTCGTGTAGGTAAAGTAGCGTTCGTCGACACAAGCGACCAATAATATTTCACGTTATTGATTACAATAATTATTAATATAGAATTATTGAGTACGTAAAATAATAATTATTATTAAAACGGCCCGTAATAATAAAATGCGTGTAGTTCGACAAATTGTGTCTCATGCAGGGTGAAAAATTAATGTAATCATTGTTACTATTAATTCGAGTTGTTTGTGTTTTCAATGAAAAACTAAAATGTTAAAAGACACGGAGAATTGAAACGTAGTACGTTGAAACTGAACAATATTGTAATTTTACCTTAAAAAATTGTTTATATTTTTTTGTGAACACAAAATCACGGTATTTGGAGGGTGTAAGTGAAAGCAAAAACTGATAAGACATGATCAAGCAATTTCGATCAACTCTCACAATGTATTTTATCCACGCTCTCCTACAGAATCAAGCGCAAGACCGGCACCCAGCGACTTCTCAAGAGTTCTGGAGCTCTATTTTTCAAACGTTCGTGTCGCTAATATCGCTCGATTTCTACTGATTTACGCTCGTCTAACGAAAAAAGGCATTTTTGGATCGTTCGATTGCAACGAGTGGTCACAAGCACTCGTTGCAGCAAGCGAGTGATAGATTAAACGCCAAGCAATAACGTCTTTATTCCAACAATGACGTTCTCGCTCGATTGACATTAGGATCACACACACACAGACACCCCCGACAAGAAAGAGATGCCTATACGACCTGACCGCCCTAGACTAATTATAGGTAGCGCGCTTTTTAAAATTTCAAAATTTGTTGTTGAGATCAGAAATTCTCAAGCACATTTAGTTTAAGTGTTTTGTCTCGGTCTAGTTGAAATATGTAGATACAATGATGCTAGATTAGTGCATGCGAAGACACGATTTTAGCGCGCCCCCCCCGATTCTCGCGCCTTAGGCTGCATAAAACGCATTCGTTTTCGACTAGGTTGAAGGTATAAGGTTAAAATGAAGGTGGGAATAAAGTGGCCACTGCCCTGTAAATGTTTCAAATTACAATTTTGTACGGGAGAGTCGATTTCGATTCCTGAAAATTTTTCATAATCAAACCATTGACTAAGCATGCCTTCTCAGTAATTGCTAAGCTGTCACTTAACACCCTGTATAATTGTAATATGACATTTCAGTTAGTTTCATAAACAAAAAAAAGGAACCCTGTATGAAAAAAAAGAGTTAATATCACTACATAAGCTGGTCCTCGACTCTAGATAAAATGGCGTTTATTTAAGTTGTTACGCTCTAACTTAAATTTAAGGTCTATGCGTCTTTTTTACGCTTTTAAGAACAGAAAGGGACAGGAGATTGTCAATTAATATTTAGAGACTTCAAACATCGATTCAACTTGATCGCGATGCGAAAACATCCGACTTAAAAATACTCCTAATTTGACAGCTGCGCTCTAATTTAAAATGTAATTAATTCTAAATTAGACTCACTCATCTCCTATCCTTTTTGATTCTCATATGAAGGAAAGAGACCACGACTTAAATTTAAGTTTAGATTGTGAGTTGGATGATTTACTGACAGTGTACAGAAGCCAGCACATGCGGTTGGACATTCGCACTACGAAATTCACCCCTACCGCTACGGAATACGGGCGCTCTCGAGGTCAACATATCCAGCCGCATGTGCTGCCTACTGCACATTAGCCAGCTCATGCGGCTGGACATTGACCTTATTCCGCCTTTATTCTGTAGCAGTAGCGGCGGATTTCGTATAAAAGTGTCCAGCCAGTGTGCTGGCTTCTGTACACTATTATCTTGGACTTTACGACGCTGCAATTATATTTGATTAAATAACTACTATAAAATTGAAGAATAAATGAATTCAAAACAAGCAATCTCTATACCTAAAACTGCCATTAAAACACCACATTGTAAATATATATAAACAATATTGAACTGAATATTTTATATTGTAATTATGTAGTTTATGTTCAAGGGTTAGATCGCACTAGTCCCCGCGGAATCGAATTAATAATAATAATTTTAATTGAGAATAGACACCGTTCTTTGTCTACTAAATGAACGTGTCCTGTGTCGTAACTACCGCCTTGCGTGTTGCTCACTATATGTTTGCCAGTCTCTTGTATAGCTCTCAGCGCCCGAGGACACGCTCATTTAGATCCGCCACGGACTGTATAACCAAGTGATACTACATCTCGTAGCTCCTGCTACGTAATTGCTACGCCGTAGCAGTGCTCTACGGAAGGTCTACGCCGTAGAGATTCTTCCCACTTCGCTTTACAGACCGACAAGGACCTAAATGAACGTGTCCTGTGTCGGAACTAACGCCTTGCGTGTTGCTCACTATATGTTTGCCAGTCTCTTGTATAGCTCTCAGCGCCCGAGGACACGCTCATTTAGATCCGCCACGGACTGTATAACCAAGTGATACTACATCTCGTAGCTCCTGCTACGTAATTGCTACGCCGTAGCAGTGCTCTACGGAAGGTCTACGCCGTAGAGATTCTTCCCACTTCGCTTTACAGACCGACAAGGACCTAAATGAACGTGTCCTGTGTCGGAACTAACGCCTTGCGTGTTGCTCACTATATGTTTGTCAGTCTCTTGTATAGCGAGCAGCGCAGCTTTATTTTAATTTTTTAACCCGATTCCGCGTGATTTATTGTGATGAAACCCTAAAGATGCATGTAAAATATAGCATTGTTTTTTTATTTCGTTTTTAATGTTCGATGGTTTGAATTTAAATGTGTTTTGCCGAGATATGTTTTATTCGAAGGGAGGTTGTGTTGATGACGTCAACTGAACAACTGGGCTAAGTGCAGAATCTAAATTCACTTAGCACTTTTCATATAAAAATTTTTCGGGACTTAAAACTAGTTTTTATAAAATTACTTACATATATCTATATTCTGTTATGTTTATAATAATAAAAAATGTCGTCGAAATGTATGCCATTTCGGAAATAAATAATATTGTTTACCCTTTTTGTTACTATGGCAGCGAGGATGTATTTAAATGCTTTATTTTTAAAAGTATAAGTGTGCATAGTACTAATTGTTGTTCACTATCTACTCTACGCGGGAATCGAGAAGAAATGGCGGATTCATTTAATGGTAATTGCTATCTTCATATGGTGAATTAAAGCGATAATGTGCCTTTAACGAAGAACGATTCAATGAAAGTGAGAAATAATGAGTGGTTAGCTGTTTCTGGTTTGATACCCCGCGGTAAACTCCGATGTCATTGGAATGTAAGGACCACCCTTGCATTTCAATGATCCCGTGACAAGAAATGAAACTTACAAAAGACTAGGCTGTATGAGCTTTGAACCCTTTACCATTTCCAACCCTTTGCCATTTCCCAAAAAAACTTAAAAAAGAAAAGAAACTAGTACAAAAGTTGTTCAGATGACGTCATCATTACAGGTAACGCATGAAGACTGAACAAAAACATTTTACTGATAGCTTTATTTTACTGTTTTATGTGAAATAGATATTTAAAACACCCGCGACGCGTTTTCGTACGATTTGCATTGAGTTCACTGGCAACACTGAAATGTTTCAGTCAATCAGAAGGGTTTTACGCGGGAATCGAGAGGAAATGGCGGGTTCATTGTTTCGTCCTTTATAAAATTAGTTTTTCATGGTAATTGTGGTGTTAATATGGTGGAATTAGTGCGATAATGTGCCGTTAAAGAAGAACTATTCAATAAAAGTGAGAAATAATGAGTGGTTAGCTGTTTCTGATTTGATACCCCGCGTTAAACTTCAGTATCATTGGAATGTAAGAACCACCCTTGCATTTCAATGATCCCGTAACAAGAAATGAAACTACTGAAGACGTACATGGATGCAAGAAATGACTAAAGACGACGAAATGAAACTAAAGAAATGACTGAAGATGAAGACATTAAACTTGAATAATGCAAGAAACTACTAAAGACTAGGCTTGTATGGGCTTAGATCCCTTTGCCTTTCCCAAAAGGGAGAAAGAAACTAAAAAAAAAAAAAAAAAAAACAGTCAATCATCGCCGCTTCCTGTGGTTACTCAACCAATCACTGCCGGTTTCTGAAGTGTTGCTAGCGATAAAAAAAAAGATATATTTTTTATGAAAAGAGCGTAAATAAAAACTTGAAACCATATTTTAAAATTATACAAAATATAATGTTTTAGAACTTAATAATCAGGACCAAACATTCGTATCATCGATAGTAACGGATCCCAATTTTCTTTGCTTATTATTTTAATTTGAAAAAAATCGCAATACGTATGAAAACGCGTCTTGGTCACATCGTATATAGTAATGAAATAATCTTATTGTAACCGTACAATTTAAAGTTACTTGTAATAACGACTATTGTAATTAATAATTTTAAACTTAAAATGGCAATAGAATATTGCTGTGTAGTGATAATAATAATTAATTATTGATAAGGGATATATCGCTCTATCGTCTGATGTAATATAACCCCATATTTATTCTACACCGTTTTTATTATTCATCTTAATTCACTTTCTTTTTATTCTGCTTCTAATTTGTAAGTTATACAAGAAATCACAAGGTCTATTTTAAATCTAGACTAGTCACTCTAGTGATCATTGAAGGATTCCATTGTTTCTTATAGAATATAGAACTCTAAAAAGAATTGTAATTTTAAAAGTGAACGGTCTTTATCTCCTACCATTTGGTGTTGCCATTATTAACAAATTCTGTTGAATCTGATATATTACACCTACCCTCTTCCAAAAAAATATCGCAACTATAGCAATAAACACAACACTGCCAAATTTATTGTATGTAACTAAAACAGCTTTATTTTATTGCCATTATGGAAAAAACTGGAATCGATCAGCGCCATCGACTGTACCTTGTGACGTCATTGGTTGACGAAACGCTAAATATGTCCCAGTTTTTGTCCTTGTCGTCTTACTGGCCTCTATTACTTAAAGCCTGACCAGAAATATAAAAAACCTGCTCTGGGAGCGCCGCATGTATTTTTTTGTTTCTGGCAACAATTTTGCATCGTAAAATTTACATGTAAATTCTGCAATATGGCAAGGTTTTTTATTTTTCTGGTTTTGCTTTACACTAATGGCTCTTGACCGTATCTGGCAATATTTAAACATTTAGAAGATGGTAATAGAGGTCAGTGTCTAATAATACATTTTAATAAATATCGGTGCCGACAGTCAAATAGCTCGGCAAATGGAAAGCAGATATAAGAAACAATTGGTTATTATTTCGACTCGAAACTGGCAACATTGGTGATTGGTTCTTATAATGTTGCCAAGTTTGACGAATTAATTCGCAATCGGTAGTTCTAAAAAGTGTCAGGAGTTTTATTTATTAACATTCCTAAAAAAATGTATTATTTGAACTACTTAAAAGTTTATTGATTTTTTAATTGTTACATAAGTTTATAATTTGCGAGATGTCATTTGTTATGTAAATTAAGTAAAAAGATCTATAATTTATGCAAGCTTCTTTTTTCCAAGTAAATGTGACTTTTATCTTTTGAATTTTAAAATGTTTTGTTTAAAGGACAAGTAGAATACTAAATTAAATTTATAATTTGAAACTAAATTTAATTAGCTGTGATTTAAATTATATTTTTAAGCATTTCACATTTACTTACTTGAGGAATCGTTTAAACATATTTTTGAAAATAAATTGTAAAGACTACTTACTAATTTACTACTTATAAATTAATTATTATTGTATAAACGTTGCGTTGTCGAGAGCGTTCATTGCTGGTCGGGCGTTGTTGAAGCAAATTATGTATAAATAAAATATTTATTCACAATCAATTTGTTTTCTTTGTTCTGGCAACCCTAAAAAATGGCTGCATTCATCTAGTTTATTGTTTGTTCAATAAACCTTTAATTTAATATTTACTGAACTTTTTGTTTTGATTTTAAATTATAACAGCTGGTTAAAAAAAGGTGGATGCCCCACTTCTATTCGAGTAGTACAGTTATAAGAGTTGCAAGTTAGATCATATCAAATTAATATACAGGGCGTCCCACGACTATGCCACATGGAGGGAAAGTACCTTAAATATTGTAGTTAGAACATTTTACTGAAAGAAGACTTTATTTTATTTCTAAAAACTATTAAAACTGCATTCATACATTTCGTAATAATTACATGGTTAAACCAGGAATCGAACCCGCTACACGAGAAAAAAAAATCACCCTGTAGTTTTATCACACCAATCGAAAGGCTTCATCATAAGGATTATTTTTTGCTAAATAAAATAGTGTCAGAAATAAAAGGAAGACTATGAATTTTAACATTTGATGTGGCCGGCCGAGATCGCCAAATCTAGCCCCGTTAGATTTTTTTAATGGGATTATGTACAAAAAAAATAGTTTACAAGAACCGGTACGAAAGTGTCCACGAGCTACAAACAGAACTTAGACGTATTATTCTAAATATCCACCACAACAAGTTAAAAAATCGACAGGGAGTGAAATAAAGAGTGTGATTTGTATTCAACGGGTCATTTTGAGCATTTGATAAATTGATAAATTTGTATTAAAAATGTTAAAATACATAGTCTTCCTTTTATTTCTGACACTATGTTATTTAGCAAAAAATAACCCTTATGATGAAGCCTTTTGATCGGTATGATAAAACTACAGGATACTTTTTTTTCTCGTATAGCGGGTTCGATTCCCGGTTCAACCATGTAATTATTTAAAAATGTATGAATGCAGTTTTGATAGTTTTTAGAAATAAAATAATGTCTTCTTTCAGTAAAATGTTCTACCTACAATATTTAAGGTACTTTCCCTCCATGTGGCATAGCCGTGGGACGCCCTGTATAATATCCTGTATATTATATATTAATTTGATATGATCTAACTTGCCTTTTCCGGGCACAGTTTCCCGTAAGGATTATATTATATTCCCATGGTAAAAAGTATCTAAGATTTTGCTGGGGATATAAGGTACCATCATGCAAAATTTCATTTAAATCGGTTGAACAGATTTCGAGACTCGGTTTTTAGCAAATTTTTTTTATGTACAGATTTTCGACCTCTACAGTTTTATTATTAGATACCACCTATTAGTAGAGACCAGAGAATCATCAGTGATGAATTTTAAAATAGTTTTATAAATAAAAGATAATATTGAGGTTATTTTGCACGTTTATTAAATTTGTTCAATGTGAATTTCATTATAATATAATAGTTTTACACTTGGAAAGGATTTATAATATTGTATACAATAAACAATATTATTTAAGATATAAAAATAATAGAGCACTTCTTTTTTTTAATTATATAAAACAAACAGTTCAAAATGTTTTAAAAGTTTTTTTTTATTTACTAGTTAAAATACCAACAACGAAAACCTAAACCGCAATAATTTACGGTTAAGGTTCAATGACTTAACCGGTTGATACAAATAACCGGTTTTCGTTTTCTCTTGGTATTACGACTTAGTAACATGAGTTGTCAGTGTTGTCACGTAACAAAAACGGAATATAGTGTGACGGCTTTGTAAAATACATTCGAATAATTTTTTTATTCAACCTAATAGGCAAAGAAATTCAAGTTCAATACAAAATGAAATAAATATTAGTACCTACAAATCTGTTCGACCGTTTATTTCTTTTGTTCGTGTCGCTGTTCATCGAATCAAGTAAGTCCGGAAACCCAGACACTTTTTTTTATTGACCTACGCTTGTGGCGAAAAGGTACGACCAATCGCACTTCACCGGACTTGCGGGCTCTCTTCGGGCTCTACCCCAGAGTAGTGATGTACCATGGTCCAAGAAAAACAAGGTCTAACCGTTAGACCACGTGACTGACACAAGCCTACATCATTTTGCGCTGTTCATCCTTGTCTATTACACGTAGGGTTTGCGCATTCGACAAGGATGAATAAGCAAAATGACGTAGGCTCGTGTCAGTCACGTGGTCTAATGGTTAGACTTTGTTTTCTTAGACCATGTAATGTACCAACGCGTGTAGGGGCGGGGAGAGGGGGCGAGGACCACGGCCTCAAGCAACGATACCCAACAACATCGTGAAAGAAGCTAGACACATCGATTATTGCTACACATGCGTAGGTCTTTTTTTTATGGCTTCACGTCGATGAGACGTATTTTGCCAGTGTCAGTGTTAAGACTCGACATACAGAATAAGCGTAGTTCAAATAGAAAAAAAGTTGTCTATCACATAAATTTTTGTTTACATATACCTGTTAGTAAAATAAGTGTCACTCTAAGAAATTACGCAACCGAAGTTCTGCGGGTGATAACGTCCCGACCTTAGAGTATAAATAGAAAAAAATCTGTTAGGGATAGAGTACGCCTAATCGAGTATGAACCGTAAGCACGGATATGAACAGTCCGAATATCTTCAGCGCGTTCGTTTAGTATCAAATGGTTATCGGAGCTGATTATTTTTCCCGGTGAAAATAAGAAATGTAATAACATTTTGAAATGTGCAGTGATAAGTTGCAAACATGACTCGAGGAACAAACCAAAAAATAAAAATGTTATTGATTTCACCGCCCATACAAAATCTGCCAAAATTTGCATATGCTTGCTCTATGTATATTTTATTCTCTAAGGTCCCGACGTATTCGGCTGATATGACACACCATAAGCGAAAACTTACGCGGCAAAATAATGTGTGCTCTATAGAATAAGTTGCCGCCGAACTTACACCCGAGTCCGCTTGACCGAAGTTCGGCTGTACGCTGTACGCAACGTCATTTCGGCACTGTGTGACGTCATTCAAATAGCATTGCAACTTCGGTCGCGTAAATTCTGCTTAGCGCCGGATTCACCAACAAACATAACCAAAACATGTTTAAACGGCCATTTGACATTTGATTTTCATACAAAATTAATGCCAAACGGCCGCTTAAACACTAACCAACCATTATAATTGTTGGTGAACTCAAGGCTTAAGTGTGTTTTGACCCTAATGGTAGTTTCTAACGTCAAAAGCGAAATAAACAATTAAACAGATTATAGTAAGCTATCCAAACGCCTCCTTCTCCCATAACACAACAGCAATCAGTCGCTAAGGTCTAAATCTGAATCCGAGTCGTCCTTTCTCCCTCTAATGGTTTTCTTGCTCTCGATATTGAGGGTGCGCTGCTTGCGAGCTTCAGAGGGAGGCACGGTGAGGTCCCCGGAATATTCAATCACGTCAGATCTGTAAAACAAATATCAAATTTCAAATACATAGTCGTTACAGGAGCCATGTCGGAAGCCTAAGGCGGCTCAACTATTCCGACACCAGGGTTTGTGAGGTAGTTTAACCTCGAAACCCATACGATAAGAAGAAGAATTTTAAATTTATAAACTCCCGCCACATAACGGATTATGTTACCTATAATTCATATACTGTAAAAATTGTTTCTATTCCATGTTTTTTTTGTCTAACTTGTTAATTTTGTATTCTCTGTTGTGTTGTGATGTCCCGCAAATAAACGTTTCTTATTCTTATGTTACCGATAAAAAACCGATAAAGGAGATGTAAAATTTTGTATGGGAGGTGGTTTTTTATTATTTCAAAAATTGAACGGGTATTCTACGCATATAGGGTAAAAGGGTATATTATTACGATAATCAGGATCACTTGAAAAAAAATAAAGAAAGCTCCGTTTTTTTTATAAATTGATTCGAATATTGGTTGGTAGAAAAATAAACCTAAGATCTGGCAATACAATTATACCTCTGGCAATCCTTTCAAACCGATTTTTTGTTGCGTAGTTGCTGTGAATGCTTTTTAAGAAAGAGATAGCGCATAGTATAAAAATGATCTATTGTCTCTTTCTTAATTTTTATTAAGATTTAATCGATATTTTTACTTTTTTTCTGATTTTGGCGCTAGTGTTACTTTGCGCCAGTGTCAACTGTCAAGTTTATTTTCAAGGTAGGGAAAATAAACGCTAATTTCGGTTAAAAAAAAAACGGTTATTTTTCTGACTGTCAGTTGAATACCTGTCAATCCTGTCATCTATCACGTTGACATTCCATTTTTTTTTCTAGTTTACTTTCTCTAAAAATGAAACGAAAAGGCCTCAAGTTCTTCAATGATTATTTTCATTAATTACTGCAAAAAAAAAGACTACAAATAAAAATAACGTTATACTTGGCTGTAAGATTTTAATACAAAAAGATAATATTAGAATAATAGCTCTTGGAAATTCATTGATCGTTCGTTTCATTATAACTTTTTAGCTTGAATAAGTTTGCAATTTTTACGAAAACGGAGCATCGATAAAATAATTTGATTAGTTATCCTGAAACCCACTTACATAAGCTTTCTAAGTAGGTATACTACTTATCCGTTCAATTTTTGGCCGAATAAAAAACCACTTTTTACGTCTCCTTTTAACCGGTGTCAGAACATTTAAAAGAGGTTAGAATGGCGATAATGCGCCGTCCGTATCAAATCCGGTGTCGCCGATTCCACCCCACCTTTCACCTCCACTACATCTGTACTTCAATAAAGATGAAGTTTACACACATATTTGCAATTTCAAATCTAGCCAATCATAGCGCCGCTCAATCACGCGATTTCAAATGGAAACGAATTCATTTGTATAGCTATGTGTGAGTTAGACAGCGCGATCGCGTCTTTGCGTGGAGTATGAGCGTTTGCTCATAGTCTTGGCGCGCCGGCCCCGCCCACAGCGCCGCCCTAACCTCTTTTAAATGTTCTGTGGGTGTACAATACTAACCTGGCGATCCTCCACTCGAGCATCTCGGTGGTGAAGTCGTCGCGGTTGCCGAGGTCAGTGAACCCCACTATGAAGTCCTTCATCTTGTTGTCCTTGACGCACGCCACCGTCGGGATCGCGCGGATCTTCAGACGGCCTGCACATTTTATTATTATTTTCTTTGGATAGCCAACATAAGTACATAAAGGTGAAAGTTATGTTTACATTATAGTACAGTCTTATATGTATGTACCATACTTAAAGGCTACCACAGCATGCTATGTGATGCTATGTATGTATATGTTACGCTCAAAGATCGAAAACGCTCAGTGAGCGGAAAAATAGCTCACAACGCGTTGTGGCCACAGTAAAACATCCACATCGCGAAATTCGTGTTATGGCTCAAATGAAAAAGCGCACAACGCGTTGTGGCAATCACAGAAAGACCAAATAGCGAAATTCGTGTCGTGGCAGACATGCTATTCGATCTCAATGCGTTGTGGCAATGAAGAAAGGCCATGACGCGTATGGAATATTATTTGATTACGACGCACACTATTTTCCGATATGGATCCTACTAGGCCTAGACTGGAAACGTTTAGTAGATGTCCTTAGGAAATATTTTTCATTTTATAAAATAATTAGCGCTGACATTAAAATTCACTCTCATAAACAGAAAATAAATGAATAAAACTGATGTTTTAATGCGTCTTTGCACCCGAGGCGACGACGCCAACAAGTTACATACAACCTGTCCGTCGTGATATGGTTAAAACAATGAATACTCAGAACGCGTCATGGCTTTTCTTCATTGCCACAACGCGTTGAGATCGAATAGCATGTCAGCCACGACGCGAATTTCGCTATTTGGTATTTCTGTGATTGCCACATCGCGTCGTGCGCGTTTTCATTAGAGCCATAATACGAATTTCGGGATGTGGATGTTTTGCTGTGACCACAACGCGTTGTGAGCTATTTTTCCGCTCACTGAGCGTTTTCGATCTTTGAGCGTAACATATACATGTAAAAGTAAAAAGTTAAATATGAGATAAAGTATAACAAACAAATATATCCAGTCGTAACAAACATCTATACTAATATTATAAAGAGGAAATATTTGATTGTTTGTTTGTTTGCATCCAATAGGCTGCAAAACTACTGAACCGATTTCAAAAATTCTTTTACTGTTGAGGAGCTACATGATCCCTGAGTAACATAGGCTATATTGCCTAAAGTGGGGATCCTTACTAAAACTTTAATAATGTAACCCAAGGTGTAAAAAAATACCTAAAATATTCCTAATTATTGAATAGGCTCCGAAACTACTGTACCAATTTTGGTGAAACTTGGCACAAATATAGAATAGACCTTGGGAAAGAATATAGGCTACTATTTACCGCGGGAAAATTCCTCATTCCCACGGGAAAAAGTGTTAACGCGGGCGGAGAGCTAGTAAATAATATAAAAAAATATCTAATCTAGGAAGTATTTTTTAATTTTATTTTTATTTTTTGTTTTTACATTTGCACATTCAATTATTATGATGAATTAAACTCTTCAGTTAAAGGACCAACAAGTATAGTAATGCATCACTGCATTACACTGGCTCAGGGTCTTACGGTTTATTTCATAATAATCGGGACAAAAGGTCATGGACACTTGCATACAATGCACACATTTTTCAAACGATACGATGAAACTATAAGAAATTATCGCATAATACGTCATTTGGCATACCGTAGAAGGCGGGGTGAGCGTGTGATCTTGCCAGACATTTTCGAGTTACAGCGCTGATATTCAGTAGCTTTGTTTGACACATATATATAATTTCATTTTCCTCACTTATTTCTACCCTAGTCCTCCAGGTATTTCCATCTCTCTCTCTCCTTTGCCTCTCTTGTCCACATCTTTCCAGCTATCTCCTTTACGTCGTCTTCCCATCTTCTAAATTGTCTTCCCCTTTATCAGTAAGTGCCCTAATAAATGTTCATGTTTAGATTCTGGACTCACCAGTGAGGAACGGTGCCCGCTCAGCGTCCAGCTTAACGAACCTGGTCTCCACGTGTTTCTTGGCCAGTATCTTGAGATGCATGTCCACAATCTTGCAGCGAGGAGTGTCGTTCTTGTAGAAGTGGCACACCACGTGCTCGCTCTTGTTGCAGCAAACGAAGAAGTCTTTCTCGTTATCTATTTCGGTGTATTCACCGTGGCCCTGAAATAAGACAAACCATTTTTTATAGATGTTTCACCAAAAAGTTCCACACACCACCACGTAAAGTTGAGTTTCTTGTAAGACTAGACGGAACGCACTCTCGAGAAATAAGAACTGGAATTGAAAACGAAAACTCACACTATCTTACTATGATATGTACGAAAATTACCTATTTAATTTTCGTTGCTACTGCAAATAGCTGGTTAAGGGGAAAGCGAATTTATAGAAACACACAAACACACACACACTTACACACATTTACACATTTCTTGCATGCTTAGCTTAGCGCCTTATATATATAAGAAAAAAGGAAAACAAAAAAAAATTGTTTGAAAATTGTCACTATGAAGCAGGCAACATTGTAATTATTTTTTTCTTTTAAGTAAAAGGAAGAGCGGTATTACCAGGCACAGGTATCTTACATACCTAAAAGGAGATGCTGACAACAATACAGATGTTTATAATGTGTTTAGTTCAAAATAAACAATTAAGATCTTACGTTAGCCAGCCACTCCTGTTTCTTCTTGGCGCGTTGCTTCATCTCAGCAATGCGCGCTTGTCTGATCTGCTCCAAATCTCCGCTGTCCAGGGCATCTAATCTGAAGTAGAAAGAAATATTTATTTATTTAAATAGGAACGCCAACAGCACACATATTACATCTTAGTATAGTTACAAGTTAACAAAAGTTTTAAATCCTGATATGTGCGCTAATTACAGGCGTACACGACACTCATTCATTCATGGAAGAAATAATAGGCAATATAAGTCAACTTTAAAGTACAGTCATATTCAAAAGTAGAGACATATTTCTTTTTCGAAGTAGACTTTTGAATATGACTGTACTTTAAAGTTGACTTATATCGCCTAGCATGTGCCTCTGCAGCTGCACATGCTCTTAATTTATATATTAAAAAATTGCATTGTTTTTTACTATACGCTTTTCTTTGTTATGTTTGTTAAAATTATTATTATTATACTCTTAACTCAGGCAAGCAGTTGAAACAACTGATATGTGCCTGTATCCAGTTTGCATGGGTCATGTGCTCTTTCCCAATTCAATGTATTTGTCAAGTCTGTTTTTAAAGATGTTGACATTTGGTGCTGAGACAACTTCCTTGGGTAGTTTGTTCCATTCATTGACTACTCTATTGGTAAGAAAGTGTTTATGGGGATTGTTGTGGGATAAGATGCTGCTTAGTTTTAGATGGTGTCCTCTTAAATGGAAATTAGTATTGCGGTTAAATATTTTCTCATCGAAATCTTGTAGATCATAATGGCCATTCAGTATCTTGAAAGTCTCAATCAAATCCCCACGTTCTCTCCGCTCTTTAAGAGATGTTAACTTCAGCACCTCCAGTCTTTCCTCATATGTTTTTTTCTTCAACTGTCTAGGTATTTTAGTAAAGCTGCGTTGCACTCCTTCTAGTAGTTTAGTGTCTTTTGCGAAGTATGGACTCCAGACCTGAAAGGCATACTCAAGTATGGGTCTCACATAGGTCTTGAGTATTTTTAGCATCATCTCTGGTGTCAGATTTCCGAATGCTTTTCTGATAAGGTATATGAAGCTCTTTGCCTTTTTTGTAATAGCCTTTATGTGACTTTCCCATTTTAGGTCATTTGAGATTAAAACCCCCAAGTCCATCTGTTCCTTAACTTCTTGAAGCTCTACATCCCCTAACTTGTATTTCAGACATGGATTACTTTTTCCTATATGCAATATTGTGCATTTCTTGACATTCAAGTTGATAAGCCACTCCTTAGACCAGCTTGCTATCCTGTTCAGATCTGCTTGCAGTTGATCGTAGTCCAGCAGGGGGTTGGCAAATACTTTAGTGTCGTCTGCGAAGATGCTGACCTCGCTGTTGAGTTCATTGGGTAAGTCAAAGGTGTAAATAATGTACAAAACGGGGCCCAGTACTGAGCCCTGCGGTACGCCACTGTGAATCTCCCGTTCTCTTGACAAAGCACTTCCCACTCTAACTCGGAATGTGCGATGTCTCAAAAAGGCCTCGATCCATTTCAGCAACTTGCCCCTAATGCCAATATGCTCAAGCTTTTGTAGGAGTCTCGTAGTAGGAACTTTGTCGAAGGCTTTCTCATAATCGAGGTATACAACATCTACTGGCTTCCTTCCATTAAAGCTGTCAGTCCAAGATGCAATGCATGATAATAGGTTGGAAACAGTGGAACGTAGAGGGCAGAAGCCATGCTGTTTATCACTAATTATACTGTGCTTGTGTAGAAACTCTCTAATGTGATGGACTATTATTTTTTCCATACCCTTGCTTTCTAAATCTTTGGAGTATAATGTTTTAATTAAAATATAAAACCGAATGCATTAAGAAAATATAAAAGAATGAAAAGAATACATAAAATTATGATTGCAATTTGAAAACATACAAACCATGTGCCTTAAATTTGAAATTTTTGTCTGTAGTAGGCACTATGTATTTATTTTATTATAGACTTTTTGAAATTGCTTACATTTGACTTTATTTTCTATTTTAACTTGAAGGAAATACCTCTCAAGCTCCTGGTCCAGTTTCTTCTCCACTGTCTGCGCTACATGTGCAATCACCTGCTCCATTTTGAATGTGCTCCTAAACTACTGCACCTGTGGAATTGCAAAAAAATTACAAATCCGGTGAAGCTCGATCGGTTGGATGGTAAATGAAAAAAAAATCAAAATATTGAAACTATTAAATTAAATTTCATATTAATGGGCACTAAAAAGCCAAAAATTGTAAAAGATTTTGTAAATTTTCTAAAATAATAAGTATTTCTCAAATCACAAAAATAATGAAACATTGTACATATTATTATATATTTCATGGGAATTAAAGTAAGGTTTTAGATGAAAGTAAACATTTGGTCAGAGAGTCAACTCCATTTGTGACTAAAAAAGCTGTGTGCAATAGTGAGTCAACTTCTTGCAGGGTTGTTACAATTACAACCTGCTAGAACATTCGAATTAAAAATTGTCTTCGAATCCAATTTCAAAGAACATCATACTGGGCTTAAGTTTCTAAAGATATCGTTCCATTTAAAACAATTAAAAGAGCAGATAGGTGACCTCATTCGAAGCTTAACTCCGCACACATGGTCATTGATTTAACAATTACTCAAAAACTTACCGAAATATGAAGCAAATTATATGCCCAAATAGTACAAATTTTAATGAAAAACTTAAAAATAACAGCAAAATATCAATTTCACTTTAGAAACAAGAAAATTCTAAATTTTCGCAATGGAATGGAAAGCTTTTGTTTACTTCAACATTGACAATGAATGAACGATTGTGTGTGACTGACTGATATTCTTTTCAATTCATTCTTCATCTGACAGAAGTAGTAACTCACTCTCACTTCCGGATTTTCCGGAAATACGTTGCGTTTATTTCGTATGATTAGCGTTCCTAGGTAGAAATGGTAGAGATTTTTCATCAATTATGGCAACACTGTCGATGTGTTGTCAAAATCAGCAGTCCTCTTTTGACAGTCCGGTCTTACGTGTGTATTGTTTTCGATTTTTTTTGTTAAAAAAACCTTGTAAACAAATGGATACGAAGTTCCAATAACTCCGCCACACCTTAGTACTTCCATTGTTCGTTTGGCTTTCGTGCTACATGCAAATTTCTAGTGAAAAAATACGTGTTTAGTTATCATTTTATGCGTGTGTTCTCCCACGTTTTACTGGAGTTGAAGGTAAGTACCGCTATATATTTAGCTAAGACCTCGCGTTATCTATAAATAACTGGTCGTATAACGTTAGTTATCGCACATTGGCCGAGAAATAGTCAGTTCAAGGGCGGTAGTTTAGGCTGTTTAGACTTTGCCCTTTGCCCCACTTAATTATATTGTATGCAACTTTCATAAATTTATTAATAGTCTAGAATAGTCTAGATAGATGTTATTGTAGTGCGGATATTATTAATTTAATATAATTAATTTTTTTCTTTATTTCTGCTAAATTATATTCTTATACGAAGCTACTCTGTCTGTGTGTTACACTTCTATGCTTAAAACCACTGACCACTGAAATCAGAAATCAGAAATATTTATTTGCTAGAGTACAGTACATTATCTCAACTAACAATACTAACCAAATATTTAGCGGACATTCTACCTGCTGAGCAAATAGTAGTAAAAATTTATATACCTAAATATTATCAGAACTTATATAATATAGGTAGTATGACCATGACCGAAACTAGCTTGAAGTTGACTCTCTGACCCTACATTTACAAATCTATTTAAAGTGCTGTTATTTCTCATTAGAATCTTATTGGTTTCTTATCGAATCTTAGTCATGAAACTTTGTCATTTATAAGTCAGTGATATGGTTAATACTTTACATAATATGAAAGTTCCATTCTCATCTATCGCTAGCCAAAGTTCCTACAGAATGTTGATTTATTGCCAAGAAAATGTTTAATTGACTAATGTAAGTAAAAATTTTGTAAATTATGGTTTATTTATACATTAAAAATATATATCATTATTTAAAAATGATTTTTTTCTTAGTTTACACAGTTAAAAACAATGGGACTTTAGGCACAGTATTAAAGTAAGATCACACAACAGGGCTGCATATTTCCTGAGAAATAGGTATCTTCTAGAAGACCAATTTTTATTCAATTTTTTTAAATATATTTAAATTCATATCAAATCTGCTTACACATTCTCCTCTAGTTTTATGCTTTAAGAAATTTATTTGGATGACAAGATAAAGACAAAAATAATTATTTGCATATTTAAACAAGGAGATTAGGTTTGTATAATTTTAGTTGCAATGTATTTTACCGAACGATGGTTATATTGATGAAAAAATAAGGGCCTCAAGTCTACCCTGAAATTCCGTGGGAATGAGATATTTTCCCGCAGTAAAAAGTAGCCTACGTGTTATTTTGATCTATAAGCAAGATTAATGTAAAGTTTCATTAAAATCCACAATCATCCATACTCACATACTTTCGTGTATTTGTAGGATTTATTTATTTAACATTTATTGCACACAAGAAAATTACATACAACTCTTACGAATTAATTCAAATTCAAATTCAAATTATTTATTTGCAAGTCACAAAGGTAAAAGATCTTAAATAAACATCCAGATAAGTGACGCCCTGAAAGGGCACAGCAAACTTGCGAGAGAGCGCATTAATATTATCTATCAAAAATAATAACAATAAATAAATAAATCTATACTTAATTTACATTCATATTCAATTCATAATAATATTCATTTATAGCATATATATCAGGTACTTAGAGAAATTAGAAAAAAGAGAATTAACTGTGCACCTCTTTTTTTTTTTGAATTGACCAATGCTTGTGTCGAAAAGGTACCAATCAAGCTTCACCGGACAAAAGATTATGTGCACCTCGCTCTGTGACGTCATCCGGACGGTACCGTTTGCAAAAAAAATCTAATTATGTTAAAAAATATATAAATTACCATTTTTTTATGTTGAAAAAAGGTCTTTTTGATGATAAGGCGTCATAATACTAGGTCATATAAGAGTCCTTGCCTCACTATGAATTGTCTTGCCCATAATGTTGGTGCAACCAACAGGCTTCACAACAAACAAAAACAAACTTAACAAAAAAAACTTAACGAAGCAAAAACTCAACAGAAACAGTAATAACAACAGGGGATTTAAACTGCATTTAGACAATTAAAACGAGCCACGCGCAACGGTAACAAAGATGCTATCGCTACTGAGCGCTTACGGCGAATGCGGGGCGCCGCGCGGGGAAGTGGGAGAGGGGTCGCATTCCAGCGAGGTGCACAGTTAAAAGCCGCACTACACTCTCCACAAAACTAGACGAGACATGGCCAATATGAGGGACGCAGTTATGCGCAAGAGTGAGCGCGGTGTATTTGCATCTCATTCTAACGCATAACCTCGTCTTTTTCGGCTCTCGGGTTTTGTCGAGTGTGTAGTGCTGGCTTAATTCGTACGAGATATAATTACATTCAAACTATCCATATTACTTGTGCAGATCCAAAGGGCGGCAGCGATGTGAGTAGGGGCGGGTACATGTCAAAAGGCGCCCGCTGCCGCCGGGATGGCGACGAGCGAGGCTCGCGTCACGCTGGCCGCTCCCCCCGCCCCCGGCTCTAAGCGGGGGCTTCAAGGTAAGCGAAAGTTCAAAGTTCAAAATGTGTTTATAAAGCTGGGCACAGACGGTCAGTTTTTCGCGTCAGTCCAGACGTAAAACTGTGGCGTCACTCCAAATGGTTTTAGGCCAACTGGAATTCCCCACAGACTGGCGTAAAACCGGCACTTCAGTTTTCGTTCGGCCGGGCTAGAAAGCGCACGCGTCTACTCACCGAAAACAAAAAAAGAAATCAATGTATGAAAGAATGGCTTAAAAAAGGGAATCAAATTATCAAATAAAATAATAATTATCGCTAGAACCACCTACAATAATTATAATTACTTACTACAAACAAGTAATTAATAAAAAGAATAAAATATAGGTATAAATAAATAATAACATAAAGGAGAAGAAGGAGGAATATATATAAATATATTAAACACTAGCTTTCCGCCGCGGCTCCGTCCGCGTTAACAGTAATTTTTTCCGTGGGAATGGGAATGAATAATTTTCCCGCGGTTAAAGGTACAGTACGCAGCACATGCGGCTGGACATATTGACCTTGAGAGCGCCTGTATTCCGTAACAGTAAAAGCGAGTTTCGTAGTGCAAGTGTCTAGCCGCATGTGCTGGCTTCTGTACCTAGGCTATGTTCTTGCCCAAGGTCTATTCTTTCTTTGTGCTAACTCCGCCCGCTTTAACAATTTTTCCCGTGGGAATGATAATTTTCCCGCGGTATTTTTTTAGGAATAGGTACTTATTTCAGGTAATTTATTTATATTGAAGTTTTAGTATGGATCTTTGAGTTTATTCATTAAAAAATACAAATCTTTCCCTTTTATAGTATTAGTGTAGATAATCGTCTTTATGCGTATTACCGGGGACGCCGCCATCAACAAAACTACCACTTACATAACAAACGACATGCTTGAGCGGCTGCTGCGAGCGAACTGGCGCGATTGGAGTGACGATTCCACACAGACGGTCAGTTTGGCGCGACGCGCCGCCCAGCGCCGCGCTGGATTATGGTAGCCCCGGAAAATTTCCGTGGCGCGCCGTCAGTTAAAACTCTGGCGTGGCGATTCGGCACAGACGATCAAATTTTGGAGCGACGCCGCGGTTTTAAGTCAGAACTGACGCGCAAAACTGACCGTCTGTGGCCACCTTAAGATTTTACAAATCACTTTTCGACGTCGAGGAGAGTTCACGATTTGGCTGTCTTCTGTGGAGAAGAACTCGCCGGAAGAAACTCCACGTGCGTTGCATCTTTTCAAAATATTTTTACATAATTATTATTTTATACAATTTGATTAATATAACAAACAGTGCAAACGTAATATGCAATTAGAGGAAGGCAACCAGTCAAAGTAGAAAAACTAAAACAACCGGCAATCGACTAGAGTAGACCAGTCCCCCCAAGACACCACGTTCACGAGTTTGACGTATGGCGTTCGCGGGTTTGACGTAATAAAATAACACTATTCTCTATTTTAGTTATTTAGACGGCCCTGTAGCCTATGTATTGTTTAATTTCCTAACACAAGTTTAACTTAACAGGAGACCCTGACAACAAATTGTAATCCCTATTTAAAGAAATAAAGATTATTATTATTATTATTATATTAATCCGGACAAAAGGTTGTGGAGGCAAAGGGAAGATCTTCCTTGGGGCATGATGGTGAGCCCGGGGACCGCGGTCCAACTGTACTTCGTTGGAACTTGTATTTGTTCAATGTCTTGCGAAAACTCTGATAGCGCGTTTCAGGCCTCGGCTTCTAATTGGTCGCTCTTCTAATGACGTAGTACGAGTATGTGGTGCGTCGCCACAAGGTCATTGACGCCTGCATACAATACGCACATTTTTTCAAACGATACGCTTAAACTATAGGACATTACGCGGGGTCTATATTAAAACCCATAATTGAAAATGTATATAACGAAAATCCATAATCGATAAATGTCATAACGATTAAAATCCATAATTTTGAAATACATATATTTAAAAGCCCTAACTTTAATATGAATACTGTTAGTATGTATAATAATTAAGAAATATTTTGACAAATATAGTAAACATTATGTTAAATTATTATTTTTATCACCAAAAATGCTGTTTCTCTTATCTTCTTTTTTACCAAAATATCTTAAATTTATGATTTTGAAAGATTTATATAATTATGGATTTTAATAGTTATGCTAAATAATGGTATGTATTTTTGAATTATAGATTCTAATTGTTATACTATTTAAAGTTATGGCAAGTCTGTTATGGATTTTCATAATAGGGATATTTATGTTATGCAATTAAAGGGGCACCCCATTACGCGAAATACGTAATTTGGCCTACCGCAGTAGAAGGCGGGGTGAGCGTGTGACCTTGCCAGACATTTCGGCGTTACATTATTTGGCCTACCGCAGTAGAAGGCGGGGTGAGCGTGTGACCTTGCCAGACATTTCGGCGTTACATTATTTTTAATAACCTTCAAGAAAAGAAAGAGGTCAATGAACTTTTGTCCGGATTTATATGAAACAGACCATAGTAAATAAGTTGTCAAAATTTTCTCCAATTCATAATTATCTCACCATTGTCAATAATGACAGAAGCCATACATTATAAATATTGAATTGAATTATCTCACCATTGTGAAATAATTTTTAAAATTGGTTCAGTAGTTTTTGAGTTTATTCATTACAAACATACATACACACACAAAAATACAAATATTTCGATCCTCTTTATAATATTAGTATACTAGCGACCCGCCCCGGCTCCGCACGGGAAAATGGTTATTGTGGGTTATCCTTAAGTAAATTATGCATGTATTATACATATAAACCTTCCTCTTGAATCACTCTATCTATTAAAAAAAACCGCACCAAAATCCGTTGCGTAGTTTTAAAGATTTAAGCGTACAAAGGGACATAGGGACATAGGGACATAGGGACGGAGAAAGCGACTTTATTTTATATACTATGTAGTGATGATTACTAGGTACCTACCTATACGTTATCTGTAGGTATAATCATTATCTCAGATGATATACTGCATCCTGTTATCATCGCCAATGGTAGTTATCTTGTATTATTGTTCATTGATAAACATGCCTGCCTATCTGAGTGGTTTCTTATATAGTAGGTAGTTGCGTAGTGTGAGCAGGCCCCCCACAAAGTGGACCGGCCACATGGTGAGGGTCGCGGGAAGCCGTTGGATGCGGGCCAAGCAGGACCGGTTATTGTAGATATATTTTGAGGAGGCCTTTGTCCAGCAGTGGACGTCTACTGGCTGAATTATGTTGTTTGACTAGCTTGTCTCGTTTGCCCTAGAATTATATTATATAATTGAACTAGCGACCCGCCCCGGCTCCGCACGGGAAAATGGTTATTGTGGGTTATCCTTCAGTATATTATGCATGTATTATACATATAAACCTTCCTCTTGAATCACTCTATCTATTAAAAAAAACCGCATCAAAATCCGTTGCGTAGTTTTAAAGATTTAAGCGTACAAAGGGACATAGGGACATAGGGACGGAGAAAGCGACTTTATTTTATACTATGTAGTGATTATATAACCGCCTTGGGCAGAAGACATGGCTCCATAACGACTACATCCGTAGATAGTAGCCGGGACCAACGGCTTTACGTGCCTTCCGAAGCAGGGAATCATCTTTTCGAACAATCAGGTGATTCAGCCTGCAATGTCCAACCAAACTGAGGAAAGTCTCACGAAGTGATATTTTATTCCACCGGGATTCGAACCCGGAACCTCCGTAACGTCAGGCGAGCTTTTGACCACGCGACCACGGACGCCGCAATCACAATTAACAAGGGATTCTGTTGAATTTAAAATATGTAGAAATAGGAATCTGTAGTGTATGGGTCGAAACCAAATAAACAAGTTTCCACCTGTAAGTAAATTAATCTTATCTTATCAATGAAACTGTTCAAAGTTATGTGATGTAGGTACTCCAACTGAGATAGCAATTAAATTACTTTATTATCATGTTAATTATGACATTCAGATACCGCGTTGTAATGAAGATTGATTTTTGCATTGATTGATTGACAAATTACGTAATTTGTCAAGAGTATGATTGATTTATTAGCATTTTATTACACACTAGCTTTCCGCCGCGGCTCCGCCCGCGTTAACAGTTTTTCCCGAGGGAATGAGGCATTTTCCCGCGGTAAAAGGTAGCCTATGTAACTCAGGGTGACTGTAGCTTTCTAATGGTGAAAGAATTTTTGAAATCAGCGCAGTAGGCAGTAGTTTTTGAGTTTATTGAAACAAAAATACAAATCTTTCCTTTTTATAATATTAGCTAATTAATAGTAATGATTACAATAATCTTTTTAAGAGTGTCGGTGGC
Source organism: Teleiodes luculella (assembly GCA_948473455.1). NCBI lineage: Eukaryota > Metazoa > Arthropoda > Insecta > Lepidoptera > Gelechiidae > Teleiodes > Teleiodes luculella. Next base: position 1,421,042 of record OX419609.1, on the reverse strand, counting down.
ATAGTGGCTAGGGCCGTTGACTTCCATTCGGGTGTTCGTAGGTTCAAGCCTCGGCGCGTACCAATGTGTTTTCGATTTTAGAAATTTTCGAATTCATATTTACATATTTAGACGGTCTTACTGAAAACCTGCACACACCTGCGAAGTAATTCAAAGGTTGTGTGTTCGTGACCAACCCGCACTGGGCTAGCGTGGTCGACTAAGGCCTATTCAACCTGATTTCAGGGTAGGCTCGAGCCCCTCGGTGGGGACTTGTATGGGCTGTTAATGACTCAGATAAAATGTGTTCTTATTAACCCCCGACGAAAAAGAGGGGTGTTATAAGTTTGACATGTGTGTCTGTCTGTCTGTCTGTCTGTCTGTCTGTCTTTGGCATCGTAGCTCCTAAACGGATGCACCGATTTTGATCTAGTTTTTTTTGTTTGCAAGGTGTCACAATTGAGAGTGTTCTTAGCTATGATCCAAGAAAATATCTTTAGCCATTCGAAGATTATCAGCTCTTTTCTAGTTGTTGATAGGATCAAGTAACGGTTTTGTGGCGGGGGTTATTAAATTTTTAATTTAGTGTTATTTTTATCATATTTGTGTTTGCAGATGGCGCCTCCCAGAAACCAGTGGAGGGCGCCAAACTGGGCCAGGGGGCGACAATAGTGACGTCACTAATGGCGGGCGCCGCGGCCGGGGCGCTGGCTAAGACCGCCATAGCGCCCCTCGACAGAGCCAAGATCAACTTCCAGACCTCGTGAGTGAATAACCTGAACTCATTATTATTTATTCATAAATAGCTTTCCGTGCCGCGGTTCCGCCCGCTTTAACAGTTTTCTCCATGGGAATTGGTTATTTTCCCGCGGTAAAAGGTAATAATAATAATAATAATAACACTTTATTACACAAAACATCATGAACATAAAAAACAACGCTGGATAACACAATGTACAAAGGCGGTCTTATCGCTTGCAGCGATCTCTACCAGACAACCTTACCCTACCTTAGGTACCCTATGTTCTTTCCCAAGGTCTATTCTATACCTGCCCCCCTACTATGTAAGTAGCGACAGGCTCGAGAAGCTGTCAAACGCGACATATTGACAGAACTACTATGGCTCTAAGGGGCAACGCAAACAGAAGACGGCGAGGCGAGGATACGGCACAGGCGCGGCGATGTATCAATCAAAACCAAACCTTAAATATTTTGACATACGGCGGCGCGGCGGTCTCGCGCCGGCTCTCGTGGCAGCTTCGACGCGCCGCGCGCTACTCGATTTTGGCATGCCGTTTTCAACCGTATGTCAAACCAGTTTCAGTCGATACACCGCCGCGCCTGTGCCGTATCCTCGCCTCGCCGTCTTCTGTTTGCGTTGCCCCTAATGTCGCTATGTCGCGTTTGACAGCTTCTCGAGCCTGTCGCTACTTACATAGTAGGGCTAGCTAGGTAGGTAGGGGGGCTGTCTGTACCTAATATCAAGGTCAGGGGCTTAGGCCTTTAGGCGTGAAAGTCTAACAGTTAGATAGAGATACTTTCGCATTTGTAATATAATTTTATATTTTTATTTTTGTGTGTGTGTATGTTTGTAATGAATAAATTCAAAAACTACTGAACCTATTTCAAAAATTCTTTCACTATTAGAAAGCTACATTCACTCTGAGTAACATACGCTACCTTTTACCGCGGGAAAATGCTTCACTCTCACGGGAAAAAGTATAACGCGGGCGGAGCCTGCGGAAAACTAGATTTTTTTAGAAATTTGAATAGGCATCTGTGTTTTTTCCAGACATATCCCATACTCAGCGCGCGCCGTAGTGTTGTTCTTGGGTGACACGTTGCGGCGGGAAGGGTTTGCGGCGTTGTGGCGCGGCAACAGCGCCACCATGGCGCGCATCGTGCCCTACGCCGCGATACAATTCACCGCGCACGAGCAGTGGAAGCGGCTGTTGAAAGTCGACACGCCCAATAAAGCCAAGTGGGTCTAGTTTCAATTTCTCTAAATGTTGTCGCAAAGTTTTCTAGAGAATGTATATTAAAAAAAAAGAAGAAATTTTTGACGTGACAACGTCTTATAATTCGATGAGCCGACTGCACGCACGAAAAAACATGACGCAATGCGGCGTTACCGCGCGTCTGAGGCGTTCCATTTAAGGCTTGAAGTGCAAGCGAGGGCGCGGAACGAGCGACAAAGAGGCACAATCTTTGTCACGTTCAACTATCGGCAGTAAACCGACTTTACAGACAACCGCTTTTTCCTAAATTAATATTATATCTAAAATAATCGTGATACATGGCGTAACACAGAGGAGGTCTAGTAGTGGAACAAGAAATAAGCTATTTAAAGCTAAGAAACAATCAAATCTATTTATCTATACTAATCTTATATATAAAATTCTCGTGTCACAGTGTTCGATTCCATACTCCTCCGAAACGGCTAGACCGATTCTCATGAAATTTTGTGAGCGTATTCAGTAGGTCTGAGAATCGGCCAACATCTATTTTTCATCCCCAAAAAAAAAAAAAAAAAAGGAACGCGGGCGTAGCCGTGGGCGGACAGCTAGTAATATTATAAAGAGGAAATGTTTGATTGTTTGTTTGTTTGTTTGCATCGAATAGGCTCCGAAACTACTAAACCGATTTCAAAAATTCTTTCACTGTTGAGAAGCTACATGATCCCTGAGTAACATAGGCTATATATTATTTTCAAAAAAAATAGGGATCCTTGGTAAAACTTCAATAATGTAACCCAAGGTGTAAAAAAAATACCTAAAATATTCCTTATAATTGCATAGGCTCCGAAACTACTGAACCGATTTTGATTAAACTTGGTACGAAGATAGAATAGACCTTGGGGACGAACATAGGCTACTTTTTACTGCGGGAAAATACCTCATTCCCACGGGAAAGACTGCAAGCGCGGGCGGAACCGTGGGGCGGAAACATGGTATCTGTACCAGTCTGAGCTTGGGATATGATAGTGTTGCGGACGGCATCGCACACGTATAAGAAAAATACCACGCGGGGAGGCGATAAGGCGCGCAACTAGCGACAGCGAACCTGAGCAACTAGTTTAAGCTTATTGGTTAAGAGTTTTTGTAAAGAATTGTATTTGTAAAGAATTGTATTGTTATTGAATAGACGTAAAATGTAGACAATGTGATTGGATAAGGTTAAGAAATGTAAGCGTTGTGATTGGCTGTCGTACTGGGACGATTTCATATAAATATAGCCGGAGTTCCCAGTACGGCATCCAGTTCAGTGCAGAGCGCCAAAGTGCTAACAAGAAAAGAAAATAAAAAGTGAAGTTATCATCAGTCAAGGGAGTTTGATTTACATGGTCCTCGACACTTCGCTGGTCCTTCGAGCCGGATAAGAAGAGATCTCACTTCGCTGGTCCTTCGAGCCGAATAAAAAGAGATCTCAGCAACTCTACGGGATACGTCCGCTGCGCTACCCTGAACAAGGATCGACGCTCGAAAAGCGTCCAACGATGGTGATTACAAGGAGCACGTCCGGAAAGGTGTTCTCGGGGCCGCCAGCATCGCCGTCAGTTACGCCGATGGCCAATCCAGCGAGTGCTGCTTACGAAACGGGCTACGAGACACAGGCTACGGCGACGTTCAGCGAGACCGACGCCAGCGCCGCCGCCCCCGCACCACACGCACCGTCAACATCCGCCGCACCACCGCCGCCCGCCGCAGTCGCCATCGACGTCCGGCCCACTGAACGCGAAGAGTCCATTTGTTCACGGAGGACGACTGCGAGCGCTAAGGAGAGAAGGCGTCAAGCGGGGATTTTGGCTGAAATTAAGCTAATGGAGTTGGAGCAGCGACGGCTTGATATGGAAGCCGAGCAGCGACGGCTTGACCGGGAAGCCGAGCAACGACGGCTTGATATGGAAGCCGGCCTAGTCCAAAAACGGTTGGAGTATCAACTGGCGCAGATCGAAAGCGACGATGACGACGATCAAGGAGGACAGCCGGCGATGGCGTACGACGTGGCTGGGTGGCTGCAGAAACGGGGGGAGGGCACCGACGCCAACCCCGCGGCAACTCATCACCGAATCGAAGAACGCGCTGCTGCGCGCCGCGACGCCGAGCGCCGCGACATCGAGCAGCGCGAACACCAACGCGCTACTGCGCGTCATGACATCGAGCGCCGCGACATCGAGCAAAACACTGCTGCGCGTCGCGACGCCGTTCGCCGTGACACCGAGTCATACAACGAGCTACTCGCCGCAAAGCGCCGCGACATCGGGCAATATGCTGCGCGTCGCGACGCCGAGCGCCACCACCACGAACTTCACACTACCAAGCGCCGCGACATCGAGTACTACGCTGCTGCGCCTCGCGACGCCGAACACCACGATGATGAACGCCGCGACATCGAGCACGACGCTGCTGCGCGTCGCGACGCCAAATACCATGATGATGTTCGACGCGACATCGAGCGCCGCTTCAACGAGTTGCGCCGCAACGACCCTGTCAAGCAGGACTACAGCGCGAACCGCGGCAACCCGCCGCGCCAAGACGACACCACACGCCACGACGTTACATTCCGAAGCGACGCCGTGCACCACGACGATGCCACGCACCGCGACGAGCAACAGGCGCCGCATAGAAGACAGCGGTCAAGATCGCCGACGCCGCATCGAAAGAAAGAGGCATCGAGCGACTCGCCGAGGCGATGTTAGAACTAGGCAGAGCCCGTCCGCCGCCACGTCAAGCGCAAGAACTGCCCCTCTTCAGTGGAGCTCCGGTCGAGTGGTTGCCGTTCAAGGCAGCTATGCGCGACTCGTCAATACTGTACAAGTTTACGCGCTCTGAAAACTTGGCCCGCCTGCGATCATGTCTACGGGGTGAAGCCAAAGAAGCCGTCGCCGCCTTGCTCTACACGGCCAACGACCCAGAAACAATTATGCGAACATTGGAGCAACGCTTCGGCCGCCCAGAAGCCATCATCGACCGTACGATGGACGAGCTACGGAAACTGCCGCGACCAGGGAACTCAGCCCATGACCTTAACGTGTTTGCGGTCAAGCTTCAAAACATCGTCTGCGTGCTGACCACTATCGACGAGCGGGGCTACCTACAAAACCCACTGTTGGCAAGAGAGGTTACAACGAAGCTCAGCCCGCACCTATGCGCACGATGGTGCGACTATGCTGAGGACTACGGCGACCGCAACCGCGCAGAGATCGAAGTACTATCCGAGTTCCTGATGCGAGAGGCTGACCGCGCGCTACGACACGCATATCAGTCAACGACTGCACCACCAGCAGCGGCGCCCCGACGCGGCGACCTTACAGCAACACAGCCAAAGCGAAGCGACAGAAGGCCACGTAACTCTACGTATGCAACCACTGATTCAAAAGAAGAAAACACTACTTCAGCGTGCCTTTGCTGCGGTGGCCCGCACAACGTCCCCGACTGCAAGAAATACAAACAAATGTCAACAGACGAGCGATGGAACTGGGTGAAATCAGAACGCGTATGCTTCAAGTGCGTCAACAAACGACACCGACGTTTCGTCTGCAAGGCCAAGCGATGCGGAATGAATGGATGCGAGCTACCTCACCACGCCACGCTGCACATGGAAAGACCACCGATACCACGGCAAGAAACGGAACAAGGCGCGCCATCAAACGCCGAGGGGACCGTCATGTCGGCTACTGCCGACGACGCATGGGAGGCGGTCCTGCTCAAGGTGTGCCCTGTCATCGTCCGCGGCCCGACGGGGGTGGAAATCAAGACACACGCCCTCCTAGACGAAGGTTCAACAATCACGCTGGTAGACAGCGAGCTAGCTAGAAGGCTAAAGATCGACGGTCCAGCGCAGCCTCTCAACATCCACGGCATTGGGGCTACACAACGCGAAGCTGGAAGCCGGCTAGTGAAGCTCGAGATCCAAGGCACAGCTACGACGGAGCGGTTCGAGCTACGAGCACGCACGGTGACAGGCCTGTCAGTGGGCCACCAAACGGTGTCATCACAGTGTCTACGCTTCGACCACCTACGGGAGCTAAAACCAAAGGACGTATGTTTCAAGAAGGTCCAGCCGGCCATGCTCATCGGCGCCGACAATTGGCACCTAATTGTGTCGAAGAAGCTACTGATGGGAAAGCGCAACGAGCCCGTAGCATCGCTGACGGAGCTGGGATGGGTGATCCACGGCACCATCCCGAACGTGATCGAGAGCAACAGCCAACAGCGAGTGCTTCACTTGCACCACCAGCGGACGACTGAAGACGAGCTCCACGAAAAAGTGAAAGCTCACTTCCACATCGAGGCCTTGGGAGTGTCGACGGTTACGCGGCTACCACGAGACGACGCGCGCGCCGTTGAGACGTTCAAGAACACTGTAAAAGCGATCGACGGCGGATATGAAGTGGGACTGCCCTGGAAGACGGAAGACATCACCATGCCACCCAGCTACGAGGTGGCTACGCGGCGACTCAAGAACGTGGAGAAAAAGATAGAGAAGTCTCCTGAGTACCGCGACAGCTACTCCGCGCAGATACACAACCTGCTGGACAAGGGCTACGCCGAAAAGTGCGGCGGCAACGAAGGTGAAGACCCGCGAGCCTGGTGGCTCCCTCACTTCGCCGTGACCAACCCCAACAAGCCCGGAAAGATCCGACTCGTCTTCGACGCAGCCGCTACGAGCCACGGGATGAGCCTCAACGACGCTCTCCTGGACGGGCCTGATCTGTTGCAAGCCCTCCCAGGGATCCTCTTCCGGTTCCGCGAGCAACGCGTCGCTATAGCCGGCGACATACGAGAAATGTTCCTGAGGGTGAAAATCCGAAAAGAAGACCAGCCTGCTCAGATGTTTGTGTGGAGGGAGAAGCCCGACGAGCCACCCACGCAGTATAAGATGACATCAATGATCTTCGGTGCCAGAAGCTCCCCATTCCTGGCCCACAGCGTGCGCAATCACAACGCCGAGCTTCACAAAGAAGAGTTCCCGCGCGCCTACTACGCGATAACACGCAGCCATTATATGGACGACCTAGTAGACAGCTACGCGTCACCAGAAGAGGCTAAGGCGGTGGTCAACGAGGTACGCCAGGCACATGCGTACGCCGGCTTCACGATGGGCTCATGGACATCCAACGACGAGCACGCACTGGAAGACGTTCCCGCTGAGCTACGAGCCGACAACGACGGACGCGAGCTCAACCAAGGGGCTCACAACTATGAGAAGACACTGGGGCTGAAGTGGCATGCATCCATCGACCAGCTGGCCTTCAACACAGCATTACCTCGAGTCAACGCTGAGGTGAAGCAAGGAAAGCGCCCACCTACGAAGCGAGAAGCATTGAGCATCGTAATGTCCATCTTCGACCCGCTCGGCCTTCTCAGCTTCTTCACAATACGGGCGAAGATTCACCTCCAGAGGATATGGCGACTGAAGACGGACTGGGACGAGCCTCTACCGAGCGACGTAGCCGGCGACTTCAACCAATGGATGCAAGCCATAGACGACATCGCTGACCTACGCATCGAGCGATGCTACGACAACACGGGGGGAGCCCAAGCCGGCGAGAAACAACTTCACGTCTTCTGCGACGCGAGCGCGGAAGCCTACGCAGCCGCCGCCTACTGGAGGCTAGCAACGGACAACGGCATCAAGGTGGTGCTGGCTGCAGCAAAGGCGCGTGTCGGCCCTATACGAGAGCAGAGCATCCCCAGAATGGAGCTACAAGCCGCGCTACTGGGAGCGCGACTAGCCAACACAATCACGAATGAACACCGATGGAAGCCAACGAAGACCGTCTTGTGGAGCGACTCGAAAACGACGCTGCAGTGGATTAGAAACGAGAACGCCAGGCAGCCACCATACATTGCCCACCGCGTCACAGAAATCGCCGAGCTAACGAAAATCACCGACTGGCGATGGGTACCGACGCACGAGAACGTGGCCGACGACGCTACCAGAGACAGTCACGACATCAAGCACCATGACGACCGCTGGTTCACGGGGCCCGACTTCCTGCAGCTGGGCGAAGCTCAGTGGCCCAAAGAGGAGACGACGCAAGCTGAAGACGAGGGCAGCACCAACCACGCACGAGCAGACGTCAATGAGTGCCTGCCAGACATACGTCGCTTCTCGAAGTACGAGCGACTAATCCGCGCCACTGCCTACGTGCTTCTCTTCATCGACGCCTGCCGCAAGAGAACGCGACAACTAAAGCTGCGTCACGTCGCGGAGGCCGAGAAGCTATGGATCCGTCGCTCTCAAGAAGAAGCCTTCAATGAAGACATCACGCGGTTGAGGAAGAAGGAGCCGATAACGAAAACCAGCAAGCTCTTCAAACTCGACCCCATGCTGGACGCCTCGAGGGAACAGTTCCACCAACGCAAGGGGACTAGCGGAGGGCGATCTGGTCGTCGTCACCGACCCGAGCCTGCCACGGAACGTCTGGCCGAGAGGACAAGTGGAACGGATCTACCCTGGGCCAGATGGCAAGGTGCGCTGCGCGGACGTCCGGACGAAAGGAGGAGTCTTCCGACGGCCCGTAAGGAAGCTCGCCGTCCTCCCAGTAGAAGAAGAAGAGGCTTCGAAGGTCTACGCCGGGGGGAGAGCTGTTGCGGACGGCATCGCACACGTATAAGAAAAATACCACGCGGGGAGGCGATAAGGCGCGCAACTAGCGACAGCGAACCTGAGCAACTAGTTTAAGCTTATTGGTTAAGAGTTTTTGTAAAGAATTGTATTTGTAAAGAATTGTATTGTTATTGAATAGACGTAAAATGTAGACAATGTGATTGGATAAGGTTAAGAAATGTAAGCGTTGTGATTGGCTGTCGTACTGGGACGATTTCATATAAATATAGCCGGAGTTCCCAGTACGGCATCCAGTTCAGTGCAGAGCGCCAAAGTGCTAACAAGAAAAGAAAATAAAAAGTGAAGTTATCATCAGTCAAGGGAGTTTGATTTACATGGTCCTCGACAGATAGAATAGACCTTGGAAATTAATATAGCTTTTTATATTATTATATACCTTTTACCGCGGGAAAACTCTTTATTCCCACGGGAAAAATGGCAGCGCGGGTGGAAAGTTTTGATGAAACTTTGTACAGAGATAGAATAGACCCTGGGGATATATAAAGGATACCTTTTACCACGGGAAAATACTTCTTTCCCACGGAAAAATAATAACCTCATTCCCACTGGAAAAATAGTAGCGTGGGCGGAAAATTTAGATAAAACTTGGTACAGGAATACAAAAGATTTTGGAGTGATAAAAGTTACCTTTTACTGCGGGAAGATCCTTTATTCCCACGCGAAACGTGGTAGGGTAGGCCAGAAGTTTCGATGAAACTTGATACAGAGATAGGATAGACCTTGGGGAAGGTAACAGATTACCTGTAACCGCGGGACAATAGCTTATTCCCACGGGAAAATGGTAGTTCGGGAGGGAATTTTTGGTGAAACTTGATACAGAGATAATATAATTTAGATTTTGGGATGAAAAACAATTTATTTTGCTGCCACAAAATAAAACAAGCTCCGATATAGTTGACAAAGCTATTAATCTTTAAAAAAAAAACTAAAAAAAAGTAAAGCAAAAAAACATGATTAAAAAAAAAAAACATTGAATTTAAAAAATATATATACCCTAGCGAAGCCGGGGCGGGCCGCTAGTTAGTTCTATATAGTTAGTTTTAAGTAAATAAATAGCGTCGGAGGCTAAGTGGCTAGGGCCGTTGACTTCCATTCGGAAGTTCGCGGGTTCGAACCTCGGCAACCATTGTATTTTCGATTTTCTAATTCATATGTACGTTTATTCGACGATCTTACGGTGAAGGAAAACATCATGAAGAAACTTGCACACATTTGCGAAGTACTTCAAGGGTTGTGTGTTCGTGACCAACCCGCACTGGGCCAGCGTGGTCGACTAAGGCCTATTCACCCTTATTTTAGGGTAGGCTCGAGCCCCTCGGTGGGGACATATATGAGCTGGTAATGATCAAATATATTATTCTTTAATTTTTACGAGCTTTTATTTAGTTTTGTGGCGGCGCGCCACATACTACCTACGAATACGTCATTAGAGGAGCGACCAATTAGAAGCAGAGGCCTGAAACGCGCTATCAGAGTTTTCGCAAGACATTGAACAAATACAAGTTCCAACGAAGTACAGTTGGACCGCGGTCCCCGGGCTCACCACCATGCCCCAAGGAACATCTTCCCTTTGCCTCCACATTGGTGACCACCGACATCAGAACACGAAGATGACTTCTTGAACACAGTTGGATCTCGCCAGACGATGGTGGTGGTGGTGGTGGTGAGCCCGGGGACCGCGGTCCAACTGTACTTCGTTGGAACTTGTATTTGTTCAATGTCTTGCGAAAACTCTGATAGCGCGTTTCAGGCCTCTGCTTCTAATTGGTCGCTCCTCTAATGACGTATTCGTAGGTAGTATGTGGCGCGCCGCCACAGTTTCACCTGTCCCGACGTCTGTGTGTCGTCATAATATCTTGTATGTTAATGAGAAGATTTCCAGTAGCAAATAAAAAAAAACCTTACAAAACGGTTCAACAGATAGCACTAGTAAATACTGAGCTAATAAATACAGTATTGGATTATCAAAAACCATTCAAATTAATCCTAAAATTAATCTCAGTCAGAACAATGTACAATCCAACAAAAAAAAAAGTCTACAATAAGTAAGTAAGTAATACTTTATTGCTTACACATAAAAATATTTTCACAAAGTAACTTATAAATAAAATTTGCGCAAAGGCGGTTTTATCACTATTTAGCGATCTCTTCCAGACAACCTTAACGTATAGGAAAACAATTAAGGAGCATGGAGCAAAACACCTCACTCTTCTCATTAGTTTACTAGCGACATCTATGGAAATCTTAAAGAACGCTCGTTTTTTTTTTAATAGGCTATTTGACAATGCGAAAAATAAAGTGTTAATTACTGTAATCAGTATGAAATGTAAGTTTAAAAATGGATATTTACTATGGGAAGTTGAAAATAATAATTAATTTATGTAAAAATCCGTAAATAAAAATGTATTTTTTTTGGCGTTTGTCACGTGATTCAAAACGCTCCTGTTTGGTCGGGTATAGGACATATGTCACTAGCCAGTAAACATCGTTTTCTACTTAAGCAACTTGTAGTAGTAGTACTGGCTAGTGACGTCACCGATGCCATTGCGACGCCATATTGTCAAAGTAGCGTTTTGGCGCGCTACTTAAATATTGAATTTTTATTTTGATATTTTTCAGGAAATATGTACCAGAATTAAAAAATACAACTATTACTGGGATCCACAAACTCTACTGAATAATAAAAAATATATTTTAAAAACCAGTCAAATAGCCTATTCGAGCTGTCAGAAAATCTCCAATTATGTTTGTATTGCAGAGCGCACCCGATAGTGCACCTGGTCGCCGGTTCGCTGGCCGGCGTGACGTCACAGAGCATGACGTACCCCCTCGACTTGGCGCGCGCGCGCATGGCGGTCACTGACGCGACCGAGTACCGCACGCTCAGACAAGTGTTCGTCAAGGTACACCACATTCATTCGTTCAATCAATCATTCGGTCATTATTTCAATCATTCAATAATTCATTTCGTCATTGATTCCATCAATCACTTTTATTTATTTATTTATTTATTTATTAAAAATACATGCGGTTTACAGAAATATTATCCAAAACACCTGCACCTTAGTTAATAGTTTTGAAACAAAATAGTTACTTTAAGTGTCATTTCACAAATTCTCGGTCTAAGGTTTTCAGAGATTAGCGTGGACAAATAGACAGATGGACGGTATTTTTTTTATATTTCCCTACTAAACTAGGAACTACGCGTAAAATCGATGTTTGACGTCTCTAAATTGTAGTTGACAATCACCTGTCCCCTTTCGTTCTTTAGAACGTGAAAGGGACCTAAAGACTAGGCTGTAGCCTGTAGGCTTTGAACCCTTTTCCTTTCCCATAAGGGATAAAAGAACCTAAAAAAAAACGTGCAAGGGACATATGAATATTAAATTTAAGTTAAAGCCCGATCAAAGAAATAAGAAATCTCGCCATATTGCGGAATTTCAATGGAACTAATTTTATAAGGGAAATTGTTGCCATAGTCGTAAAAATATACACGTGGCGCCCCCAGAGCAGGTTTCTTATTTCTTTGGTCAGGCTTTACAGCGTAAAATGTAGAATCAGGTCCATTGTTAATATTATCTATTCTCTTTTAATTCGTCGTCATCGCCTGCCTGTCGTCATTATTGGCGAAATTAGTTCAATAAAATTATGGTCGTGATTTGCTCAATCCTTGAAGATTGCTCTAAGGCTCAGCCCGACTTTTTTAATTATATTTATTTATTATAAAATTCTTTCAGGTGGTACAAGGAGAGGGAGTAAGGACGCTTTATAGGTGAGCTTGAGCTTTATTAACTAACACTACGAACGTACATAATTTATAATACGAGTATTCTTCTTGTTTGAAACTTTCGACATATTGGTATGACACAGATGAATTCATTTATTCATAGGGGCCTACATACAGGCGCTAAGTGATGCCGCTACCCTATAAAAAATAATAACTCGAAAAATAATCAATATTTCAAAAATATAGAACGGCGAGGAACGAGACGGTATTCTGTAGGATATATAGAAGCCATTAACTTTATTTATTATATCTCGCTAGTAGTTAAAGATGGAATAATTGCGGAAAACGGCCACTCTTCGCAATTTTTCCATCAATATCCATTTTTCGATCTATATCGGTGGGGACATATTTGAGCTGTTAATAATAATGAATGTTGATCTAATAACGAACGATATTTTGAATCACACACTGACAGCTCATATTTATCCCCACCGAGGGGCTCGAGCCTACCCTGACATCAGGGTGACTAGGCCCAATAGGTTTTTGTGTCTTTTTTTTATAAATTGTTATAATATATTTTATTTATTGCACAGGGGATACCCAGCGACAGTTCTCGGCGTGATCCCGTACGCGGGTGCTTCATTCTTCACGTACGATTCGCTCAAGCACAAATACTTAGGTATTTCTAATTTTGGTATTATTAATAATTTCTGTCTTGAATTGAAAAGAGCGTCGGTGGCCAAGTGGCTAGGCCCGTTGACTTCCGTTCCGAAGTTCGATGGTTCAAACCTCGGCACGTACCAATGTGTTTTCGATTTTCGAATTCATATGTACGTTTATTCGACGCTCTTACGGTGAAGGAAAACATCGTGAGGAAACCTGCACACACCTGCGAAGAAATTCAAAGGTTGTGTGTGAAGTTGACCAACCCGCACTGGGCCAGCGTGGTCGACTAAGGCCTATTCACCCTGGTATCAAGGTAGGCTCGAGCCCCTCGGTGGGGACATATATGAGCTGTTAACGAATAATTTCTGCTGTATGTTGCACTGCACAACGGCCTGCTTATTTGTGTGTCCTCTACCCTAAGGTTGTCTGGTAGAGATCGCTGCAAGTGATAAGACCGCCTTTGCACATTATGTTATCCAGCGTTGTTTTTTTTTATGTTCACGATGTTTTGTGTAATAAAGTGTTATTATTATTATTATTAAATACACTTATTTTTAACTTGATTGTGGCTGACGGCTTTGGGATCACATTACATCTTTCAATCAGTGCTTTTACATAAATACACTCGATATTCAACCGGGATTATAATGCTCCACTTGTTTTTCAACCGCTTTTATACCCATCCACTGGATTTTAATCGTTTTACCACCACCACTCATTTTATCAATCACTTTTACACTGATTCACTCGGTTTTTCAACCGTTTTGCCACTCATCTACTTGTTTTTCAACTGTGTTCATACTGCGCCACTTCATTTTGAAATTGTTTTACACTGATCCACTCGGTTTTCAACCGTTTTTATACAGTACGTCGTTATTGAACCATTTTTACATTGATCTGATCTACTCGTTTTTCAACCGCTTTTAAAATGATCCAGATCCTTTTCTTAACCGTGTTCAAACTGTGCCACTCGTTTTTTTAACCGTTTATATACTGTACCACTAGATTTTCAACCGTTTTTTTTCAAATTCCCTTGACTTTCAACCGTTTTATTGACCTTCTCTGAATTTAACTGGATTTTATATCTGTCCACGGGTTTTTCAGCCGATTTTATCTTAATAATAATAATAATAATAATAATAATAATAAAATCATTTATTTCAGGCAAAAAACCCATAAAAATTACAAAAATTACAAAAATAATTAAGAAATGATGTATAAATAAAAAAATAATAATAATAATAATACCTAATAATTAAATGCTTAAAACTACATCTGCATCTACCTATCATTTTCGGTTACCACTGCGGTGCGCCGACAGCCAACTACGAGCGATGCCGGCGTCCAAATACTCACACATTGTACGGAGGATCCCATTAATAAATAAATAAAATAAATATGTGGGGACATCTCACACACAGCCATCAGACCCCAAACTAGTCAGAGCCTGTACCATGGGTGTCAGACAGCTGATATACATACGTATATAAATAAATATACAACATCCAGACACAAGGCAAACACAAGTGCTCATCACACGAATATTTGCCCTGGGCGGGATTCGAACCAAGCCCTGTGCTTTGTAGGCAGACCTACTACCAACTAGGCTACGAAGCCGACAATCTTACTCTACTCCTTTTCGATGGCCTCGTAGCCTAGTTGGTATACGTCTGCCTACGAAGCACAAGGTTGCGGGTTCGAATCCTGCTCAGGGCAAACATTCGTGTGATGAACACTTTTGTTTGCCTTGTGTCTGGATGTTGTGTATATATATACGTATGTATATCAGCTGTCTGACACCCATAGCACAGGCTCTGACTAGTTTGGGGTCAGATGGCCGTGTGTGAGATGACCCACATATTTATTACTAGCGACCCGCCCCGGCTCCGCACGGGAAAATGGTTATTGTGGGTTATCCTTAAGTATATTATGCATGTATTATACATATAAACCTTCCTCTTGAATCACTCTATCTATTTAAAAAAACCGCATCAAAATCCGTTGCGTAGTTTTAAAGATTTAAGCATACATAGGGACATAGGGACAGAGAAAGCGACTTTGTTTTATACTATGTAGTGATTTTATCTATTTTGTTACCAGATATGTTCGGCGAAATGCCTCACGGTATGGTCAATATGTTGTTCGGGGGCTGCGCCGGCGCACTGGGCCAGACCGCCTCCTACCCCCTGGACATAGTCAGGAGACGCATGCAGACTGCGAGGCGCAAGGCCACCGGGGAATACCCTTATCCGGATATCATTAACACGCTGAGGGAGGTCTACAGGTGAGGTTACTGGTCCTTCCTTCCTTACCTTATCATCACAAAATAAAAAGTTTCCAGAAAGTCCACTCTCGCCGTCCTTGAAATTAACTACCTAAACTTGGTTGATTCCTTGAAAAACGAGTATCGTAATTTTTGTGTTGTGCGTAAACAGCAATAAGAATAACAACACAGTAACAAAACAAGAACAGAAGTACAGTACAGTAGTAAGAAGAAGTAACAGTAATAAGAATTAATAATTTTTAGCACATCGAACATCAATACTTTGTTAATAATCGCGAGAGCAACGACTGCACGTGGTCCGAGCTTGTATGGAGCGTGGTCCGAGCGGCCTGTAAACGCAATGATCAATGTGTGCGTAAGAATATGGCGCTTAGTTCCGAGTGGGCCATCTGTCTAGGCGCGCCGCGCGCCGCCGCTTTATGTAATTTGTGTTATCATGTTTCGAGGTTGACCTACCTCACAAACCCTGGTGTCGGAATTGTCGAGCCGCCTTAGGCTTCATTATTCTGGTACTAAAATTTATGTAAAAACTACCTGTAGGACCGCTGCTATGTCCGCGACTTATTGCCTCGGGAATGAGATATTTTCTGACCGTTCAAACCTTCCCCAGACCAAAATTTACTAAATCTAACTATTAAAATTTAAAACGGGATATTTTCTTATTTCTTTATATCATATGTACGTTATTCGACGCTCTTACGGTGAAGGAAAACATCGTGGGAAACCTGCACTCACCTGCGAAGAAATTCAAGGGTTGTGTGTAAAGTTGACCAACCACCATTGAGCCAGCGTGGTCGACTAAGGCCTGTTCACCCTGATTCCAGGGTAGGCTCGAGCCCCTCGGTGGGGACATTTATAATAATAATAGTAATTTATTTCAGATTTAAAATCCATAAAATAACATCAAAATCATACAAGTAATAAAAAAAAAAAATGTTAGAGCTGAGAAATGTTAGAAATGT
Source organism: Teleiodes luculella (assembly GCA_948473455.1). Classification (NCBI taxonomy): domain Eukaryota; kingdom Metazoa; phylum Arthropoda; class Insecta; order Lepidoptera; family Gelechiidae; genus Teleiodes; species Teleiodes luculella. The sequence goes on along the minus strand of OX419609.1, from coordinate 1,404,787 downwards.
TGTTTATGAGCTGTTAATGATGATATTTGTCCCGATAGGTGCGAGGGCTGGCGAGGCTTCTTCAAAGGTCTCAGCATGAACTGGGTGAAAGGGCCGATCTCCGTGGGGATCTCTTTCGCCACCTACGACTATATAAAAAGCGCCTTAAGGGACATAGCCCTCACGATCAGCTAAAAACAGCGGATAGTTGAAAGTGGAGAAGAATAGATGAAAACGGAGAAGAATTTTAGATGAAAACGGAGAAGAATCGATAAACATGGAGATAAATGAAAATGGAGATAATTAGATGAAAATGGAGAAGAATAGCTGAAAATAAAGTGAAAATATGTAAAAATGGAAAAAAAAAATGCTAAATAAATTTCTCATTTTAGGGAGATTAACAAAGTGACAAGGCAAATTCTTCTAAAATGATTGAAAAATATTTCCGTCCTTGTAGATTAAATTCAAAATTTAAAGTCTACATAGCCCAAAATTTCTCCAAATAAAATCAAAATTTCTAATTTATTTAAATAACATTCGATTATCAACCATTCTCCGCAGGTAAGTTTAGCGATATACGCTTTTTCAAATAAACGTACAAATTACAAATTTATTTTTCGCTTGTATAACACTTTATTCTATACATTGTAAAAGTGTCGCGTCGGCAAATACAACTTTGTATTACACAAATTGTTTTTTCCGTTTTTGTTGCTTTGTGTCTTTGTATTGCGTTGTTGTGATGCGTTTATTAACGGAAAATTAATTTTGTAATAGTTTGTACGTTTATTTGAAAAACTAGATAGCTTATTAAAATGTATAATGCACATTTGATGTTTGACTGACGCAGACAATAACTTTGTACTAAGCAGCTGTATACAAATAAGCTACGGGGACATATCTTTATAAATGAAAATTTTGAAATGCAATCCAGTGTCGATAATAGTGCTTAAATTTATGAATGGATAAAATTGTTGTAGACTTTAAGAAACTGCTAAACGTATGCCTAAAAATTTCGAAGTTTAATTTCATAAATAATTTAATATACATAGTTTAAATTTATTATTTTTAGTTTTGTTTCTTGTATATTTGCTTTCAATTTGTAAATAAATATGTATAATTATGTTGCTGCTTACCTTATTCGGTGGTTTCTTGAAGTCTTTCTTCAATTTGTGTAATTTCATTAATATTATGTAGTTTGTTTTAACGTGCCTTATTATGAAACGATATTTATTTAGGGTACAGACAGACAATCACAAGAATGTTATATAAAGTGTCTAGTTGATATCTAAGTCGTAATTTGGCAACGTATTCCTTATAATTAAGTTTATTTTTTAAATAATTAGCGCAAATTTTATAAGCTCAAAGCTTTGTATATAATACCTCGTTTTTTAAAAGCCTCCTAAAGATTTGTTACATAACTTTGTACAACATTGTCCCTAATTCCAGTTCTTACGTTCTGACTTAAAAAAAGTCTTAAAATTCACGCTCTTAGAGAATAAATATACATTATATATACATAGAGCACGCGCATCGCTCCGCTGCCTTTATGTCAAGCGTAAGCAGATGTTGTATGGGCGGCGAAATCAATAACATTTCTCTTTTTGGATTTGTTCTTCGAGTCATGTTTGCAACTTATCACTGCACGTTTCAAAATGTTTTCCTATTAAATTACTTATTTTCACCGGGAAAAATAATCAGCTCCGATAACCATTTGATACTAAACGAACGCGCTGAAGATATTCGGACTGTTCATATCCGTGCTTACGGTTCATACTCGATTAGGCGTACTCTATCCCTCCCAGAATTTTTTCTATTTATACTCTAAGTTCACGCTCTTTACAGCGAGAAGAAACAAGAGATTGTCAATTTAAAGTCGTCAAAAATAGATAAAACGCGTTGAATATTTATGTTATTGATGTTACAATGTGTTGTAAAACTTTATGTAACTGCTGTGCGAGGCTTTTATAATGTTATGCACACATTTTTTTAGATTAAATATGTTGTATTCATACTGCCATATAAAAAGTCAGATTAGGTTGAGATTTATAATTGGCGCAATAGCATTGTGTAGGATATTTAACCTCGCGCACAATTAACGCAATTATTGCAAGTCGAAAAATGGCGTCATCTCTTGTCGAATAGAAAAACTACTCTTTATACGTCCATTTCGAGACACAAGCGTACTCGTAGGTCAATTATATAGTAATTGTTTTGTTTGCTCTAGTCTAGTTTGTAAATATTGATTTATCACTTATTATCATCGAATCTTAGTCGATCGGACTCGCTTAATAATGGCCTAAAAACCGAACGTTTCTGTGCTTCGGAGGGCACGGAATGTCGGTTAAAGTTTCTTTTGCTTTCAAGAAAACTTAAGGGATGTTTAGGATCGCAGTTGTAAGTTATACAAGTGTATACTGTTGGTCGTTCCCTGATTTATAAAATATAAAGAAATGTGTTGATCCAAGTTCTAGGGCTAAAATTGTAATGTTATAATATTTTTTGTTGTTAGGTATCTATCAGATGATATTTTTCAACTCACTAGTATTATTGTAAAATATAGGTATTTTTTTAAATATATTTTTTGCTGCTTTTGTAAGAGTATTGTGTTAAAATGTCATGTAAAATATTAATGTATTGCTATTGTTGACTATGTTACAGCATGTAAGTACTTATTTTTAGGAATAGTACGGCTTGCTAGCTCAAAAATATAAGGATATCGGTCCCATCTGGCAGAAAGTACGAAATTTGGCATGAATGTAGCTGTTATATATGTGCTTCAATATCGATATGGAAACACTTCGATAAATTATTGTTTCCCCCATTTCCCCCCCCTTTTATCTCCCTCATTCTGGTTTATTGAATTTTATACTAAAACGGTACGTCTGAGGAGTTTACTTTTCAGAGACCAAATCATCGTCGATAAATTGCCTACAAAACGATACTACATTTTATAGTGCTAAGATTAATATATTTCTATATACAGCCATCAACGTTTTATGAAATTTTCAAAACAGGCACACTTTTTACGTTCTTGCTTCATTTATAGGAAAACGACAAGAGTAGTGATAAAATGGGCTAAAGAAGTTAACTACCTTATACATTAAGCTACAAAATTACATTTATTTCATAGTCGTAAAGGCATTACTTCTAGAGTTACAGCTCACCGCGTCTGACTCAAGTACTCTTTTTTTACCTTTTTAGAATACCATCTTTCTGTTAACTTTGTTTCGCGTAGATTAGATTCAGATTTTCCAATTAGAAATAAAACAGTCCATGTATTAATCCAGGCCACAGTCTATTTACATGTAAAACTAGCTGCCTGCCCGCGGCTACGCTTGCGTTGTGTTTCGACATTTCCGTAGTAATTTTTAACTATCCCACTTTTTTCCGTGATTTTAAAGTATCCAACATGTTGACCGAGGATATAAGGTACCACCATGCAAAATTTCATTTCAATAGGTCTAACAGTTTCGAAGATAAGCCCGTAGAATGTACTGTGCCGTATGAGTTACTAAAGTTTTTTAACTATCCCACGGGAACTTTTTAATTTTCTGGGATTAAAAGTATCTAAGATGTTGACCGGGGATATAAGGTACCACTATACAAAATTTCATTCAAATCGGTCAAATAGTTTCGGAGATTAGCCCATACAAACAAACAAACAGAGAAACAAAAATATTAAAAAAAAATCTGGGTATGTACTATATCGCTTCTTATATCCCCTTGAATAGGTTTATAGCTTTTTTTTTCTACGTACAGATTTTATAGATTTTTTTTGTTTCTCTTTGTACGGGCTAATCTCTGAAACTATTCGTCCGATTTGAATGAAATTTTGTATAGTGGTACCTTATATCCCCGGTCAACATTTTAGATACTTTTAATCCCAGAAAATTAAAATGTTCCCGTGGGATAGTTAAAAAACTTTAGTAACTCATACGGCGCAGTATATTCTACGGGTTTATCTCCGAAACTGTTAGACCGATTGAAATAAAACTTTGCATGGTGGACCTTTTATACTCGGTCAAAATGTTGGATACTTTAAAATCACGGAAAAAAGTGGGATAGTTAAAAATTACTACGGAAATGTCGAAACACAACGCAAGCGTAGCCGCAGGCAGACAGCTAGTTTTACATGTAAATAGACTGTGGCCTGGATTAATACATGGACTGTTTTATTTCTTATTGGAAAATCTAAATCTAATCTACGCTAAAAAAGTTAACAGAAAGATGGTATTCTAAAAAGGTAAAAAAAGGAGTACTTGAGTCAGACGCGGTGAGCTGTAACTCTAGAAGTAATGCCTTTACGACTATGAAATAAATGTCATTTTTTAGCTTAATGTATAAGGTAGTTGACTTCTTTAGTCCATTTTATCACCACTCTTGTCGTTTTCCTAAAATGAAGTAAGGAAGAAAAAAGTGTGTCTGTTTTAAAATTTCATAAAACGTTGATGGCTGTATATAGAAATATATTAATCTTAGCACTATAAAATGTAGTATCGTTTTGTAGGTAATTTATCGACAACTATTTGGTTCTTGAAAAGTAAACTCATCAGTCCTACCGCTTTTGTAGAAAATGAAAAAAACCAAAATAAGGGAGGTAAAATGAGGGAAAAAGGGGGGGGGGAATCATTTCTCAGCGTGTTTCCATATCGACATTGAAGCACATATATAAAAGCTACATGTATGCTAAGTTTCATGCTTTCTGCCAGATGGGACCGTAATTCAGGTTAACAAGCCGGACTAGAAAGCATAAACAGTTTTTGTAAAAAAAGTTCTTTGGGCAAAACATAGGTGGCGCTTTAACGAATCATAAATTTTTTGGAGTGTTTGTACTTGCATACTGTTACATTTTTTTTATTAGATTATAGTAATGTGCGACTGTTTGTTTATATAAATCGATGAAATTAAATGTTTTTACTGTTATTTCTTTATTTTCATTTCATTGTCCATGATACGTCACAGAAGATTTTATAGACACGCGCTCAACGCCTGTTAAACTTTTTTGTATTTACCTACACTTTTCCCGTGGTAAAAACATGTTCCCTGCAATACAAAGGATCGTTAACAGCTCATAAGTCCCCACCGAGGGGCTCGAGCCTACCCTGAAATCAGGGTGAATAGGCCTTAGTCGACCACGCTGGCTCAGTGCGGGTTGGTCACGAACACACAACCTTTAAATGACTTCGCAGGTGTGTGCAGGTTTCCTCACGATGTTTTCCTTCACCGTAAGAGCGTCGAATAAACGTACATATGAATTGGAAAATCGAAAACAAATTGGTACTTTCCGGAGCTCGAACCCGCGAACTTCCGAATGGAAGTCGACGGCCCTAGCCACTTGGCCACCGACGCTTTGTACCTACGCAAAGGATACTTAACGTAAGTGAATTCAAACAACTTCTTCCAATGTGGTTTATTTTAATATTACGTATTGTTAAGATTGCTTACAATTTCTTAAATGTCTAACTACGGTACAGTCGATGACTACTAGTACATAATCCGGTTATTAAAATAGTACTGCCCCCTTTAGTTCTAAAATAAACCTTATTTGAGGGTAAAAAGGTCCTAATTCAAAATTTTAAAGTAACACTCAAATTTTAAAATCTCTATTTTCTTTACTTTTTTTAACAGAACCAAAAAGGGTAGGCAGTTACTATCTTAACTTTACACAGGGTCACAGAAGTATTATAGGTACAGAAGCTAGCGCATGCGGCTGGACATGTTGACCTTGAGAACGCCTTTATTCCGTAGCAGGAGGGGTGAATTTCGTAGTGCGAATTCATCCTTACCTTGTCCACCATGTGCTTCTAGCTAGAGCGTGACTGAATCTGGACCTATGAAATTTTATTTTCTATCGACTCTACTACTTATAATTAAATATTGCACGATGATATTTACCTTAATTAAACATTTTCAATCATGGTGGTGCCATACCCCGTGAAACTTAACTCGTTGTTAATCCGCAACATAGTGGTTATAAAAGAAAGAAAGAAAATCATTTATTCAGCTAATGTTGTGAACTTGTGATGCTATACACGTTGTGTTGTAGTACCTACCTACTCATAAAACTAAAAACCTTCCCTAATCCAACTTGTCATACAAAGTGGCCGGTCACGTTGTGGCGTAGCCACTTAATTATATTTTAAAGTTATAATTTTTGTTTTTACAGACAGACAGTTTATATATATATATATATGCGGGCTAACCCGCCCTTGACCAAAAGCACCCGAAAGTGTGCCGAAACCGTAGTTCGTTTGTTTGTTTCTCTCTGTCGCACTCGGTCGGTCATAGGTCATAGACTCATTCATAGTTCACTTTCATTCTCTTCGAATCAGAAATTGTTTGTTCTGCAGCTATTCTCTTGTAATTTGGATATAATTTCGTCAGCCTTGTTAACTAACCCTTCTAGTTCTTACTGATAATATTGTAAGATTAAAAACAGTGTGCACAAAATAAACAGTGTTGGAGTTATTCAATTGTTTTATCTACATTACATACATCTGCACTCCCGCGCCATCTTACTGCGCGCTATAACGTGACTGAAGTTTATACATTTGAATTTAATTTTAAAGGGATAGATGTTTACTTTCATGAGTACTACCACTATGTTGCGTATAAAGAACCAGTTAAATTTCACAGCGTATAATCAATTTTTTATCTGTGTACTTAGATAATGTTGATCTTTCCATATTCAATGGTGACCAATCTTCATGATTTTACATACTTATGTAGATATCTTAAATATTATGATAAGTTAAATGACTAGATTTCTTGAAAAGGATTCACTTTGATTGATTTAGAGCCCGACCAGAGATTTAAAGATCTTCATACCAAACATACCAATCCGTTCCACTGTGTTGAAAAAAATCGAATTTATAATGACCTAAACACGCGAGTTCCTCTTTTTAACCCCCGACAAAAAAGAGATGGGTGGACTTACAAGTCCATGGGATGTTAAAGTTTGACGTTTGTGTCTGTCTGTCTGTGGCATTGTAGCTCCTAAACGGATGCGCCGATTTTGATCTAGATTTTTTTGTTTGCAAGGTGTCACAGACTGTTCTTAGCTATGATCCAAGAAAATATCTTCAGCCATTTGAAGATTATCAGCTCTTTTCTAGTCGTTGAAAGGATCTAGTAACAGTTTTGTGGCGGGGGTTTTAATTTAATGTTATTTGCATTGCGCAGTCTTGCAATAACCTGCGACGACCGCAACTACCCACAAACGTAAATTAAACAGGTCAAAATAGTCAATCGATATGTCAAATAACCACAACAACGAAATAGATTGTCAATCAGTAATATTGACAATGAGGCAGCGTTTTACTCTGTTTTGGTTTTGGTAAGCTTTTAGCTAAATCAAATACCCATGGGTGGTAATGTAGGGTAGTCACTGAATAGCAGATAGGTAGTTAGGTTAAGGTAGGTATAGTACTATCGGTGTAAAAAAACCAGTAGGCCTACTATGTAAAGTAGCGACAGGCTCGAGAAGCTGTCAAACGCGACATAGTGACATGAGAGCCATAGTAGTTCTGTAAATATGTCGCGTTTGACAGCTTCTCGAGCCTGTCGCAACTTATATAGTAGGCCTCCAGGGGTTCTAGATTCGAGTCTCGGTGAACAAGGAACCATTATTAAATTTACTAGTTTTCCGCCCCGTGGGAATTAGGGATTTTCCTGCAGTAAAAGATAGCTTATAATGTTATTCTGATGTATAAGCTATATTGTCGTAAAGTTTCATTAAAATTTATTCAGTAAAGCCCGACCAAAGAAATAAGAAACCTCGCCATATTGCGGAATTTCAATGGAACTAATTTTATAAGGGAAATTGTTGCCATAGTCGTAAAAATATACACGTGGCGCCCCCAGAGCAGGTTTCTTATTTCTTTGGTCAGGCTTTAGTTTTATACAACAAACTCACACAAACTGTCACGTTTATGATATTAGTGGGACAGGCTAAGCTGTCCGTTCGCGTTTACAGTTATTTCTATAATTTATCTTATTAGTTATATCCATTTGCTGTTGTATACTAATAATATCTATCAGTAGAAATTACTGTAGGTATTTTCGCTCTTTTGTGTCGCAGAAATTTTAACGAAACTTGTACAAAGATTTATCAGAATTATCAGTAAAAAAAAAGAAAACGAAAACACGACTAGAATCCTTTTCTTTCAATTTGGTTAGTTTTGGAACTATAATACAATGAAGCAGGTCTACGACCTTTAATCACAACGGAAGGAGTTTTGGCAATAATTAACACTTTGATAATAATTACAAAAACTATTATTATTCAAGTGGCGTCATAATGCCCTAAATGGTTGACGTGATGGTGGTAGTACCGCCGCCCCTGGTACTCTGGTTGGGCGGGGGACCACTGTGGGTATAGTGCCCCCCCGTATAGAGAGAGCACGTCGTAGGGGGGAGCGGGGGGCGGGCTGCGGGCGCGGGCGGGAGGGGTCGCCATGCTGAACAAAGCTTCAGGGTCGCACACGAATTTGTAGACGTAGCGTTCGCCTGCGAGACAAAAATTATAAAAAAATGAAAACTTACAAAACAGTAGGCTGTATGGGCTTTCAACCTTTTACCACAGAATACCAAATAGTAAGTAGTCCCTACAGAAGCTGCACTAGGCGACATAATTCAAATAAATTGCAACCCTAGGTCCTTTATAATAAAGTGCAATTCAGATCGCACGGCGCTAGGCGAAAACAAGTACTTGCTGCATCTTTTTCTCTCGCGTACATGGAGTGACGGAGGCCTGCTTTTACCTCTCCCATAAGGGATAAAAAAGAACTTTAAAAAATCTTTGGCGTTTTCACAGAGAGCATGGAACAGAGAGGTTGGAACAGAGAAGTTGGGACAGAGAGGTTGGAACAGAGATGTTGAAACAGAGAGTTGGAAAGCCGTGATTCGCTTTCTGAGGGTTTTCAAGAAGAGGAACTAACCTGCAACTTTCTGCATGATGCCTTTCTCGTAGTAATACCGCAGCGACCTCGACAGCTTGTCATAGTTCATCGCCGGCCGGTTCTTTTGAGCACCCCACCGCCGCGCCACCTGGCGGAGAAATTAAGTAAAAAAGGCTTTTACTTAAAGACAAAGTATTAATTTATAACTTTATGATATTTAATCAAGAATCTTATAAGTACTACGTACTACGTACATCTTAGTTAGGTCATTTAGGTACGTTATTTTTTGGTAAGTTCGCGTGCTATTCAGCGCGACGCAGTGGACGCCCTAAGGGCCTGGCCATAGCTTCGCGCGAACTGCGAAGAGACCGGGGATGGTAGGCCACAGCTCGCAGCGTATTCGCTCTACAGACCGTTCACCGTAAGTTGTCGTCTATAGTGGACGGCCTGTAGACGCGATGCCCATACACCCACTCCCACCCCATTCGCTATTCGCTCAATGCTCGTCTCGCCGCCGCCTCCGCGACTAGCTGTGGCCTGCTTAATACAATTGCCTACGTTTGTTTCCATCGCTCTTCGCAGTTCGCGCCGCTCGCCGCCGCCGCGGGTATCTATGGCCAGGGGTAAATGATTTCAAACGTAGTAGTGACTTTCGCTTACCTCCTCTGGTTCGTGTAGTTTAAACTCGAGTCCCCGGCCGGTCCAGGCGACGCAGCGCGCCCCCTCGGCCAGCAGAGACACCAGAAACTGCCATAGTTGTAGAGCCCCCCGCCTGCCGCTACCTAAGGAACCACCAAGGGCATATTTTGTTGAGAAACATTTATAGACGAGGGGTAAAACTGATTACTTATTGGTGTGGCGACTGTGGCGAGCGGACGCGCACTTACGGTGGAGGAAAACAACGTGAGGAAAACTCAAAGTTCAAAGTTCTAAATGTGTTTATTCGAAGTAAGATTTTACAAATCACTTTTCGACGTCGAGGAGAGTTCACGATTTGGCTGTCTACTGTGGAGAAGAACTCTCCGGAAGAAACACCACAGGCGTTGCATCTTTCAAACCTGCGCACACTGCGAAGTAATGCAAATTGAAATAATCTCATACATTGTATGATATACCTGCATGTGTTGTGGTGACGTGTTGGTGTGGAGAAGCAGCCTCGTTCCTGGATGATGATGGGTTTGGTCCACACAGTGAGCTGCTTACTGAAATAAAAATACATTCAAGCTATAGGTACAGAAGCCAGCACATGCGGTTGGACATTCGCACTACGAAATTCACCCCTACTGCTACGAAATACGGGCGCTCTCACGGTCAACATGTCCAGCCGCATGTGCTGGCTACTGTACATTAGATAAACACAATCATTTAGATCCGCCACGGGCTGTATAACCAAGTGATACTACATCTCGTAGCTCCTGCTACGTAATAGGCTATTTGACAATGCGAAAAATAAAGTGTTAATTACTGTAATCAGTATGTAATGTAAGTTTAAAAATGGATATTTACTATGGGAAGTTGAAAATAATAATTAATTTATGTAAAAATCCGTAAATAAAAATGTATTTTTTTGGCGTTTGTCACGTGACTTAAAACGCTCCTGTTTGGTCGGGTATAGGACATATGTCACTAGCCAGTAAACATCGTTTTCTACTTAAGGGGCTCCCCTATGCTAAGTGGCGCCGCCATCCGTTAAAAAATAATAATTCGCGAAGTATACATTTTTTATAAAATCCGGACGGTCATTTTAAAGATTTGGTGCTATAGTATATATAGCGGCCATAAACTGTATTTATTATAGTCCGCTGTAGTTACAGATAGAAAATTTGCTAAAAACGGCCACTTTTGGCAAATTTTCTATCTGTAACTTCATCGAACTCAAACTAACAGAGTTGATGGCTTCTATATATCCTAAAACACCAAATCTTTAAAATGACCGTCCGGATTTTATAAAAAATGTATACTTCGTGAGTTATTATTTTTTAACGGATGGCGGCGCCACTTAGCATAGGGGAGCCCCTTAAGCAACTTGTAGTAGTAGTACTGGCTAGTGACGTCACCGATGCCATTGCGACGCCATATTGTCAAAGTAGCGTTTTGGCGCGCTACTTAAATATTGAATTTTTATTTTGATATTTTTCAGGAAATATGTACGAGAATTAAAAAATACAACTATTACTGGGATCCACAAACTCTACTGAATAATAAAAAATATATTTTAAAAACCAGTCAAATAGCCTATTGCTACGCCGTAGCAGTGCTCTACGGAAGGTCTACGCCGTAGAGATTGTTCCCACTTCGCTTTACAGACCGACAAGGATCTAAATGAACGTGTCCTGTGTCGAAACTAACGCCTTGCGTGTTGCTCACTATATGTTTGTCAGTCTCTTGTATAGCGAGCAGCGCCCGAGGACACGCTCATTTAGATCCGCCACGGACTGTATAACCAAGTGATACTACATCTCGTAGCTCCTGCTACGTAATTGCTACGCCGTAGCAGTGCTCTACGGAAGGTCTACGCCGTAGAGATTCTTCCCACTTCGCTTTACAGACCGACAAGGATCTAAATGAACGTGTCCTGTGTCGGAATTAACGCCTTGCGTGTTGCTCACTATATGTTTGACAGTCTCTTGTATTAGCAGCGCCCGAGGACACGCTCAATTAGATCCGCCACGGACTGTAACAATAATGTATACCAAGTTTCTCGTCCCAAGTTCGATGCTCGGCCGTGCTGGATACAGGTTCCTCCCTCGCATCTCTTGGCTCTTCCACTACAGTCTCTTCAGGACATTTTGTGTAGGGTGGTACTGCGGTGCACCTAAAAAGGATTCAATCAATTGACACGTCTGTTTGATTCGAAAAAATCATTTTTGATCAAACTTTATGGGTCCTAAAAATATATCCAAACGATCGCAATGCAAGCATTGGTTACACAGATTTTTTTTTTTTTTTTTTTTTTTTTTTTTTCTCTTCTATTTTCCATCTGCAATCAGCTTTTCCTCATCAGCCTTCAACAGATTTCTTGACCCCTTCATGTCGTTGGAGGCCAGCATCCAGTGATGCAGGACCTCTTAATTTTCATTATTGGTACCGTTTTAAACGGGACCCTCCCCTCTGAACATTAGCAAGAGCACTTGCTAGGATGTTGACGTGTTGTTCCAGTCGCTGCTGGTATCGTTCACGCTTCTTGGTTACTTCTTCTTTAATTGTGGGCATTTCAAGGTATTTATGAATCTCATCGTTGGTTGCGAACCAGGGAGCGTTGCTGATCTGACGAAGAGTTTTGTTTTGGAACCTTTGCAGAATTTGAAGGTTTGACGAGCTGGTAGATGATCCCCAGAGCTCTATCCCGTATGTCCAGATTGGCTTAAGGATTGCGTTATATATTAAAAGTTTGTTTGTCAGGGACAGTCTAGACTTTTTGTGTAATAGCCAATTAAGCTTTTTAATGGTTAGATCCAGCTGAGTTTTCTTTGCCAAGATGTGGGTTTTCCAGTATAGGCCTCTGTCCAGGTGACACCCTAGATACTTAACAGACGTCACTTGAGGAAGAGTTTGATCTCTTAGCTTGACAGGTGGACATACTCCTCGTCGTAATGTAAAGGTAATATGTACTGATTTTGTCGCGCTTGCCTTAATGCGCCATTTATCCAGCCATGAGTCCAATTCATTGAGGTGTTTCTGTAAGTTTTCTGATGCTGCTACAGGGTTGTTATTGCTAGAAAGGCAAGCCGTATCGTCTGCATAAGTAGCCGTGAGTATGTCTGGAGAGTCAGGAAGATCGGCAGTGAAAATGGTGTACAAAACGGGTCCTAGTACCGAGCCTTGTGGAACTCCTGACTGGCATGTGTAGAAAGGAGAGTATTCTTCATCAACTTTGATACGAAAGATCCGTTTTTCAAGGTATGATGTCAGAAGAGAATAGACTGTGTGAGGTAGCCTTTTCTTAATCTTGTAAAGGAGGCCTTTATGCCAGACTTTATCAAAGGCTTGTTGAATGTCAAGAAACACCGCAGAACAGAATTCTTTCCTTTCAAACGACTCTTTCACTTTTTGTACTACCCGGTGAACCTGTTCGATAGTTGAGTGTTGAGACCGAAATCCGAACTGGTGGTCAGGGATCAAATTTTCTTCTGATAGCATTGGTTTTAGTCTTAGCAGTAGTATGGTTTCAAACAATTTGGACAACACAGGCAGCAAACTAATTGGTCTATAGGAAGATACTTCATTACGTGGTTTACCCTCTTTATATATCATAATTATCTCAGATATTTTCCACGCTTTTGGGAAGTACTGAAGTCTTAATATGGCATTAAAGAGTATTGTTATAAACACGAAACCCTTTTTAGGCAGCCTTTTCAGTATTTCAGAAGCAATCAGGTCATATCCAGGGGCTTTCTTGTTTTTCAAGTTCCTAATGTGTCTTATTATTTCCTTTACCGTCACAGGTTTAAGTGGCGGAGAAAGTTGGTGGTCTGACTTCAAGTATTCGTCTATTTCGTCTTCAATGTTGAAATTTCCGATCTCATTTGGTTTATAGACGTTTTCTAAATGTTCTCCAAATAATTTTGCTTTCTCTTGCTTGCTACGAATCCAGGTGTTATTTTCATCTTTAAGAGGAGGAATAGATTGAACAGGCCTTTTTGATGATTTTGTTGCTTTCCAGAGTGAGTGTTGGTTGTTCGTCGAAGGAGAAAGTTCTTCAAGCTTTTTCTGTAGGGTAATGTTTTCGACTCTCTTTATTAGGTGCTTAAGTTCCCTCTTAGATCTATTAGATTTAACACGATCGGATTTATGTCTGCTTAGTTGCCATACTCGTCTCAGCCTGCGTTTTTCAAGGACTTTCCTTTTTATTTCCAATGGATAGTTATTAATCGACTCATTATATTCCAGACAAGGTGTAGACATCCAAGCTGCGTACTGTATTAATTGAGTTAGATAGATAGTGGCACTTTCAACATTTTCATTGTTTTTAAGGGCGATGTTGAGGTTGATATTATCGCTAATATACTGTTGAAAAGCCTCCCAGTCAGTATTTTTGTTATATAGGACACAGGGTTGTTCCTTCATTATTACTGCAGTACTCAAAGTAAGAAGTACCGGAGTGTGGTCTGAAGAGCCATCAAAGCATGATTCTACCCTGCTATATAAGTTTGAAACTGCTATATAAGTTTGAAACACAGATGAAAGCTAATTTATACATTCCGAAATATTTAATTAAATTACAATTAAAAATCTTTAATCAGGCTTCTTAAAACATGTTGAAACGCATCAAACTTAAAATTTAATAGAAATTGAGATAAAAAATAAAATAACATACAAATTAAATTAAACTAAAACTACTAATTAAAATACTTACAACAAAATGTTCTATTGAATAAAGGGAGACAGACTAGCATGCAAATGTAGCCACCTAGCTTATTATTAATTTATCGACGAGTCCCACCAAGAAAGGTTAGTCCTAGAATTGGACAAACTGAAACGTGTGTGTTTTTGCCTAAGTCAGGAACCAAACAGTAAAATACAAAACCTCATTATTGATACAAACCTATGAATATTATAATGATCCCTGTAATCCGAGCGAGATTCGTCCGCTTCACCTTTGCACCTGTAAGTTGATTCAAGTGTTAATCTACATACTTCTATACCAATATTACAAACAGATAAAAAGAAAGTTTAGAAACTAAAACCAGACTACTAAAAACACGCTCTAAAAAGTACGAGTCAAGAAAATAGTCTCCGCTGAAATTATCATGTACAACCCATTAAAGGTTTACCGATTATTAATTTAACAACTTACACATTTTAACGTATTTATAATGTCATGGATCAACATGAGATATGTTTAAAGAATTGTACAAATATGATAACTAAGTAGTTTAGAAGTTAGGAGGGAACACTTGAACATCCATACCGACATACATACACAAACATAGACCGAAATCATATCCCTTCTTTTTGCTTCGCCATTAGACGGGTAAAATATAAAACAAAAATACTTTTTTTATGTGTGCTGTCTATATCAAGTAATGCTAGCTGTATGTAAAAAGTAATGTGTGCTGTACGCTACGGTAGGAAATAAATACGGAATGGAATACACAGGCATTTCTTCTATAAATTCATTCAACATTTCGAGTAATGTTTAGGGTAATGTGGGCGGTGATATCACCTTTGAGGAAGTAATGAGTAATATTAATGTTCTGTTCAATCAAACTAATAGGGGCCTGAAAATGAGGTGAAATGGTTCCAGTAAAGATGGTACGGCAGTGTTGCTTCGCGCTCCACTTGGCGGGGGCACTCCCGTGCCCCCAGATATCGCATCGCCTATTTAAATTTTTAAGAGTTCATTTTATTTAATTTCAGGCCGCCATTTGCCGTAAATTTATTTTCGTGTTGTTTTTTATATGTAAATTATTTTATGTGCGATAAATAATATTTGTTGTTTGTTAATTTCATGAAAAAATAAATTAGTTCGAGACGAGAGCCGGCCTTGGTTTTAGCAAAGCTTAATAACTTCATTAGAATTTGACGTCGAAAAGTGATTTGTAAAATCTTACTTCGAATAAAATCTTTTTGACTTTTGACTTTGACTTTTGATGTGATATGGAATTTAACGAACTGTTTTGCGCATGTCTAGTAGTCATACGTACGCATGGTCTAAGAAAACAAGGTCTAACCGTTAGACCACGTGACTGACACGAGCCTACGTCATTTTGCGCTGTTCATCCTTGTCTATTAACACGCACAAGGACGAACAGCGCAAGATGACGTAGGTTTGTGTCAGTCACGTGGTCTAATGGGTAGACCTTGTTTTCTTAGACCATGTACGTACGGCACTCTGGTGTGGTGGTCCAGACCCGGCGCGTGGTGGGGGTGTCGCGCGTAGATCTGCGTCTGCGCAGGGTCGTAATCGTCGTCGCGGCGGATGGCAGACGTCGGCGGCGGCTCCCTGCAATGAACATTCTCCTTTACAATAACCAATAAATATGTGGGGACATCTCACACACGGCCATTTGACCCTTATTATGTCAGGTGGCAGGCAGCTGATACACAAATTGAGCATTGCATTGTAAATGTAAGGTAATAAGGAGAGCTGTCCCCTGCCAATAAACTGCTATACAGTTTGGCGGGCGCAATGACTGTACGACCTGTATTAATTTTATTAATAAAGATTTTTTTTTATACTTATATAAATACATCCAGACACAAGGCAATATTTCATATTACGTCCGTCCATCTGGCCCCATACCATAGTATGACACCCATAGGTGTCAGACTGCTGATATACATTCATATTTATATAAATATACAACATCCAGACACAAGGCAAACACAAGAGAAGGCTCCGTCTCTGATTAGTTTTGATTTTGATTTTGGCCGCGCCCCCACGCACCGGCGGGTACGGGCATTGTTACCTGAAGGAATGTTGCGGTTAAACAACCAGGTTTTCTCTTAGATTCGATGGTCCTTACCGATGTTGGTAGTGCAGCCCCCACGGCAGAGGGAACTGCTGCGCCATTACGTCACTGCACCCCCCTTTACGGGGGGTCAGCGCTCCACGCCCCTGTTAAGCCCCCCACAGTACATGTCTGTTGCCTGTACCTGCAATAAAAATGTAGTATGTAGTTTATTTTAAATGTTTATTGTAAATGTAGTATTAGTTTAATGGGCTGGGCACATTGCGCGTAGAACCGACGGCCGTTAGGGCAAAAAGGTTCTCGAATGGCGAGCGCAGGACCGATCGTCGTGGAGATCTTTGGGGGAGGCCTTTGTCCAGCAGTGGACGTCTTTCGGCTGAAATGATGATGATGATGATGTAGTTTATGTTTCATTATTGATGAGTTTATGCTTCATTACGTTCGTTAACAGCTCACATATGTCCCCACCGAGGGGCTCGAGCCTACCCTCAAAGCAGGGTGAATAGGCCTTAGTCTAGGCTACGGGGCCGATAAAAGTATAACTTTGCGCAAGTGTTGAGTTTATTTTCAAAAATAGAGAATAATGGAATTTGGTAACTTTTTAAAGGGAAAAGGACAGCTTGATTTCTTTTATTCTGTCACAAATCTGTTGACACGTAATAATAAAGGAGTTCCCACTGAATGGGCGACACTATTTAGGGTGCCGACTCAATGGGCGACCCCGGACAAACACACAGCCAATTAACTAATGAGAATTGTATTGTGTCGAAAGCCGGGGGTCGAACTTGTATAGTGCTATTCTTTTCCTCAGTTATGTTAGTTTAACAAACTTTTAGAACGTAGAACAAACAATCTTTATAATAAAACTGTAGATATGAAAATTTGTACATAAAAAAAATGCTAAAAACCGAGAAAGGAAGATGTAAGAAGTGATATAGACATACCCAGATTCTTTTTTTATTTCTGGTTTCTCTTTTTGTCTGTTTGTACGGGCTAATCTCCGAAACTGTTGGACCGATTTGCATGGTGATACCTTATATCCCTGGTCAACAGCTTAGATAGTTTTTACCGTGGGAAAATATCTCCTACGCGAAACTGCAGGGAAAAGTAAAAAAACAACGCGGGCGTAGCCGCGGGCGGACCGTTAGTATAATTATGAGATATCTATTTCGCTTATAAATATTATAAAGTAATGCTCCGTTTGAGTTGAGTTTTGGTAATGAGGTACATAACATGTTTTCTTTAATAAGTAGGACATCACACACACGGCCATCTGACCCCAAACTAGGCAGAGCCTATGCCAGAGCCAAACTATGGGTGTCAGACAGCTGATATACATACATATATAAATATACAACATCCAGACACAAGGCAAACACAAGTGCTCATCACACGAATTTTAACCCTGGGCGGGATTCGAACCCGCGACCTTGTGCTTCGTAGGCAGTCGTACTACCAACTGAGCTACAGTTCCGTATTTTTTTAAATATAAATTTGTCTTTCTTTCACACTGTAACTAAACAACGGATTGCCCTGATTTTTGCTTACAGGATGCAAAATTGGATGGAATGGAAAGCGAATCGAAAGCGAAGCGAAAAATACCCAATTCGTTGCAGCCGTTCTAAAGCGATGCGCCTACGGCTTCGCCACGGATAGTTCATAATATGAAAATAGGCTACTTTTTACAGCTTTTATCTTCCAGGAAAAATAAAAAACTAGTGTAATAAATAACTAATGTAAGTAAATACCAAGATGATTCTCGGTCTTTGTGACTTTACGCTTTTACGTCTAAAATTAATTTAATTCTGATAATAGTTTACAAAAGAATAGCTGGCATGACATGTTACTTTTTACCGTGGGAGATTTCATCGTTCACTATAGGAAAAAAAATGCTTTTGGAGTCGAGGGTTAGAAAATTAGTTTGAAACAGAGGAATGAAGGGATAGGTTTCTTTTAATAATAAAAATAACAAAATGTTCAGCAGATTTGTAGGCACTCTGCCTTTCCCTGCCCACCCTCTAAGCGAGTCAGCCGATGGAATTATTAATGTTTGCGCAAGAATTACCAGGACCCCATTACAATAGAGGAGCTACCGTTCGAATTGAGAATTAAAATTTGAAGTACATTGTGCTTTTGAATTCGGGTGGTTTGAAATTATCTTATTGTACATATCTACTTAGTACTATTATTTATTCTGTGACATTACGAAGAAAACTCGTCGGTACAATGCTGTTAATTTTTGTTTATATTTCATTAAACGTAGTTTATTTCACTATGTATCCTGCTATGGTCATAGTCATAGTCATTACTCAGCTGTGACATTATGCTGAGCTGGAACTCTTTCGGCTTCATATGTACGCAATGTACAGCGAACAAGTACCAGGCGCGCATAAAAGCGCAATAGGTCTACTTGTTGATACAACCCTAGAGAGAGGGCACTGTGTTTACTTTCGCCTGATATTGATAATAGCCGTTTACGTGGATGATTTAGTCTTGCAATGTTTAATTTATTAACTGGCGTGATGAGCTTAGGGGCATTTTAGTGTTGTGTGAACATAATCTTAGTACATATTATTATATACTCGTATGTTACGTCTAGTGCATCGGTGGCCAAGTGGCTAGGGCTATTGACTTCCATTCGGAAGTTCGCGGGTTCGAAACTCTACACGTACCAATGTGTTTTCCATTTTCGAATTCATTTATATTTTAAAACTAAAAAATTTCCATTTGACAATCACTGTACAGTTTATGTACGCGATATATGTACGTTTATTCGACGCTTTTACGGTGAAGGAAAACATCGTGAGGAAACCTGCGTAGAGTCTTCCACTCCCCCACAAGTCCGGTGAAGCTTGATCGGTCGTAACTTTTCGACACAAGCATAGGTCAATTCAAAAAAAAAAAAAAAAACATACTTGTGAAGTAACTCAAGGGTTGTGTGTTTGTGACCAACCCGCACTGGGCCAGCGTGGTCAACCAAGGCCTATTCACCCTGATTTCAGGGTAGGCTCGAGCCCCTCGGTGGGGACATATACAGGGCGTCCCACGCCTATGCCACATGGAGGGAAAGTACCTTAAATATTGTAGATAGAACATTTTACTGAAAGAAGACTTTATTTCATTTCTAAAAACTATTAAAACTGCATTCATACATTTTTTAATAACTACATGGTTGAACCGGGAATCGAACCCGCTACGCAAGGAAAAAAAATCACCCTGTAGTTTTATCATACCAATCGAAAGGCTTCATCATAAGGACTATTTTTTGCTAAGTAACATAGTGTCAGATATAAAAGGAAGACTATGGATTTTAACATCTTAATTTGGCCGCCGAGATCGCCAGATCTAACCCCGTTAGATTTTTTATGGGGTTATGTAAAAAATTTAGTTTACATGAACCGGTATGAAAGTGTTCACGAGCTACAAACAGAACTTAGACGTATTATTCTAAATATCCACCACAACAAGATAAAAAAATCGACAGGGAGTGAAATAATCAAGAGTGCGACTTTGTATTCAACAGCGTGGGGCATTTTGAGCATTTGATAAAATTTATAAAAATTGTATCAAAAATGTTAAAATCCATAGTCTTCCTTTTATTTCTGACACTATGTTATTTAGCAAAAAATAACCCTTATGATGAAGCCTTTCGATCGCTATGATAAAACTACAGGATATTTTTTTTTCTCGTATAGCGGGTTCGATTCCCGGTTCAACCATGTAATTATTTAAAAATGTATGAATGCAGTTTTAATAGTTTTTAGAAATAAAATAAAGTCTTCTTTCAGTAAAATGTTCTATCTACAATATTTAAGGTACTTTCCCTCCATGTGGCATCGCCGTGGGACGCCCTGTATAAGCTGTTAATGAATGTTACGGCTAGAAGCAGAATTGCGGCTGACTGAACCTAGATTTATCCGGCTAAAACTGGGATAATTGGATAGTACTAGAATTAACCGATCTAAAAGTAAAACTAGGTGTAGCTGAAAACGATCGGTTACATAATAGGGTTGATTTTTATGTTTTTATGTTGCGTTCTAACTTAAATTTATTTTTAGTCCCCGACGAAAAAGAGGGGTGTTATAAGTTTGACGTGTGTGTCTGTCTGTCTGTCTGTCTGTGGCATCGTAGCTCCTAAACAGATGCGCCGATTTTGATCCAGTTTTTTTTTTGTTTGCAAGGTGTCACAATCGAGAGTGTTCTTAGCTATGATACAAGAAAAAATCTTCAGCCATTTGAAGATTATCAGCTCTTTTCTAGTTGTTGATAGGATCAAGTAACCGTTTTATGTCGGGGGTTATTAAATTTTTAATTTAGTGTTATTTTATTCACAATTTTTAGAACATAAACGGACAGGAAAGGTAAAAGTTTAAACCATTTGAGTTAGCGCAAGGGCTTAAGTTAACCCCATGACATGATCTTGTGAAATGATTCCCTAAAACCCATGAAATGAATTGTTGAATAAACAATGACTGTGAAAGGGTTAAACGTTTGTTTTGCCTACAAAGGGTTACGGCTTATGGGTATCGGTTACAAGTATATTAATTTTATAATAAGTTTTGTTAGGGGTAGGGAGATCGTTGATGATGTAGTTGTTAGAACCGTTGCTTTTCATTCGGGAGCAGCGAGTTCGAACCTCGATTCGTACTGTTAAGAGCATGGCAAGCTAAATACGATTCCATTAAAGAATTAAAAAAAAATTCTTACGACACATAAACAAAGGGATCTTAATGAGTTCGGTGCAAGCAAAGTCCAAATTGTCAGCTTAACGTGCTATTGACTAAGTATAGAAACGAATTTTCAAACCGCTCTCGACCGATTTTGTGCAAACTTCACATAAACCATCTACTAAATAGTCCGAACAAAGCCAACATTTGGTTTGGATAGGTGAGACCGTTCTTGAGTTTGTATATGTGTGTTTTTTATATAATACTTGCGACCCGCCCCGGCTCCGCACGGGAAAATGGTTATTGTGGGTTATCCTTAAGTATATTATGTATGTATTATACATATAAACGTTCCTCTTGAATTCCTCTTTCTAATAAAAAAAACCGCATCAAAATCCGTTGCGTAGTTTTGAAGATTTAAGCATACAAAGGGACATAGATGGGGACATAGGGACAGAGAAAGCGACTGTTGTTACTTAGCGTAGTGATAATGATAGTGATAGTGATTAATTGATGATTTTGTTCATTAATTGCTCAAACATCGAGTCAACTCGTGAATAGTGTAGTTGGCTGTGTAAATACTTAACTTTTCATTCTTTTAACTATTTAAATATTATTTTATTACAGCTATTAACTGTTTCAAATAAACAAGTACATATTTAAGCATCATTGTGTGGCCGTTATTCGTGAATTTGTGACCAATCCGCACTAGGCCAGCGTAGTTTTAGATTGTTTGATCTCTTTTTTGATTTGTACTTTCGTTTGATACGAGAGCCGGTCTTGGGCAGAGCAATATTTTTAGCTTCTTAGATGACGTCATTAAGTGTTCTGAGGGATGCTATAATGAATAAAAAACAATTGAATTTTGATTTTTTTTGTATAATTTTAATATGACTAACAGCTTGCTTACAACTATGAATCGGCATATAGGTAATTGTTTACCTAGAGAAATAATTATATGACGCATGCGACATTATAATACATATTTGACGTTTCCCGTCAGACGAGGGAGGGGTATGTATGAGGTAGGGGGGAGGGAGGCGGAAGCGGAAGCGGAAGTGCTCTGTTATTTCCGAACGACGAGAATGTTTGGATATACGTTCATACATGTTTGTGTATGAAATGAGTTTTAGCCCAGGTTTTAATAATAATAAAAATAATAATAAATCCATTTATTTCAGGCAATATTTACATAAAGATGTTAATTATGTAAACAGAGGCCCATATCATAAATACCTTACAGACTATCATACATATTTTATACTATATCTAAGCACTAATTCACTTAATCACACTAAGCTTCGGCGTTTTAGTTAACGCACATTCCGAAGCAAAGAGCGCTACTTGGCTGTTGTTCGGGAGGGCTTTAGTTTGAATCCTGATGAAGACTAGGCAAAACAGCTTATTTCGCATTCCAAAACCTTAGACTTGACTCCCAAATCGACTTTAAACCGAAATTAGGTCTTGTCTTTATTTCTGTTCATATGATTTATACTAGTCTTCAGCCCCGCAGCTCCGTCCGCGTTAACTGGTTTTCCCGTGGGAATGAGGTATTTTCCCGCGGTAAAAAGTGGCCTATGTGTTAAATCAGGGTGCCAACTAACTCCATACCAAATTTTATTAAAATCGCTCCAGCAGTCTAGGCGTGAAGAAGTAACAAACATACACATTTATTTTATTTATATTTAATAATATAATGAACTGTCAAAGCTATAACCATGAATTTTCGTTTGTAGTAAAAGGTTTGATTGTGTAAAACAATTTGTAACTTCAATCACATGTTAGTACGTATGAGTTTAAACTATAAGTAAATATCCGTGGCTCTTATCTTTACAAATACCTATACTTTAACAAATACCCTACATATAAATAAACAAATCACTTATTTCTAAATTAAGCATTTATAACCTGTGTTTATCCCGAATAGATCTGCCTTTTAGGGATTAAAGTCCCTTGGGGAACAGATTTTAGCGAAATCTCTGGAGGACTGCTCACTTTTCCCTTCTCGTCCCTTTAGTGCTGTGAACTGGGGAATAACCGGGATTAAGTAGATAGTCAAGTGGTCAAAGCGCGATATATAATAATAAATAATAATAATTTATTGATTTAAAAATAATATACATCAAAAATATACAACATAAACGCTTATTATCTAAAAATAGAGCTAGGTATGTACTAAACCAACGACCATGCTAAGCATGTAAAATGCCTGTGTTAAGGCCGTTGGCCGCATTATAACACGTCAGCGCTTAATAAGTTACATATTAGGAACTAGGAACTACATACATACTATAAACTAATAAATACAAAGTAAGGACTGTATCTAATTTTCGTGTTGATGGTACAAAATTATTTAAGCATGTTGTTGTGTTTATAACAGCTGATTTCGAGATATCTGGTGTTTGTAGGCAGTGGTTCTCAACCTTTTAGGCATGAGGAATCATTTTACTAAATTTCTGTCTTGCCAGGGACCACCCAGGTGGTTTATTGGTTAATTTTCTTCAACTGGCGCATCACATTTTTCTGTATTTCTTTAATCTCTGATCTCCGTCCGTCAATAATTTGGTTGACTGTGTCAAATATGCAGAATAAAAATTTCATTTGACAAATTCCGAAATGTTTAAATTACAGTATCATTTCCTATGTGGCCGATAGTAGTGTGAGGCACGAAATCTGTGGATTTTTAATTTAAGATGTTTCCATCGAATCTAAAACCGAACTCCGACAGACTCTACTCCGATAAGACACTACTCCGACAAAACATAAAACCTTACCTAACCTAACCTACCGAACTTGTCGGAGTAGAGTCTTGACTGAGTAGTGTCTTGTCGGAGTAGTGTCTTGTCGGAGTAGAGTCTTGTCGGAGTAGAGTCTTGTCGGAGTAGTGTCTTGTCGGAGTAGAGTCTTGTCGGAGTTCGGTCCTTAAACCGTTTCCATCGTCACTCGACTCAACTCAACATCACGTCACTTGTTTCGATCGCTTTGCGGACCACTTGGAATGCCTCCAGGGACCACCAGAGGTCCGTGGACCACCGGCTAAGAACCGCTATTGTAGAGCGTCGGTGGCCAAGTGGCTAGGGCCTCTGTCTTCCATTCGGAAGTTCTCGGGTTCAAGCCTCGGCGCGTACCAATGTGTTTCCGATTTTCGAATTCATATGTACGTTTATTCGACGCTCTTACGGTGAAGGAAAACATCGTGAGGAAACCTGCACACACCTGCGAAGAAATTCAAGGGTTGTTGTGTGTTCGTGCGTGACCAGCCCGCAGTCAGAGTGGTCCAGTAAGGCCTATTCACCCTGATTTTAGTGTAGGCTCGAGCCACTCGGTGCGGACATTGTATAAAACTACGAGTAAATTCATAGTTTATTGATTTTTCAACAGATGACGCCTGTTAGCGTATACTATTAAATTATATTATCTTATCTATTTAATACTATTAAATTATCGAAGCGAAAAATTAAGATCATTGAGCTTGGGCAGGGACTTGAACCCGCACTATCTATCAATTATACTACCACTAGCGACCCGCCCCGACTCCGCACGGGAAAATGGTTATTGTGGGTTATTCTTGAGTATATTATGCATGTATTATAGATATAAACCTTCCTCTTGAATCCCTCTATCTATTAAAAAAAACCGCATCAAAATCCGTTGCGTAGTTTTAAAGATTTAAGCGTACAAAGGGAGGGACATAGGGACAGAGAAAGCGACTTTGTTTTATACTATGTAGTGAAGTATACCACCAAGTCTCCGTACAAGCCCAACGAAATTAAAAAGAGTAAATTCATGTTTAATCATTAACCAAAGATTATGTCTGCTTTGAAAAGTTGGTGCGTAATAATTAAAATTAGCCCGAATATTCCCTATTTAGGGAATTACCCACTAAAATATTATTTCCTATTGATCCTGCCGCCTGCATCTGACATTGACGCTTCATTCCTGTGACGTCAGCGGGAAGTTTGACGTCACAGACAGAGATAAAAGACGGATTCCCGCTGCGATCCCGAGATGGAACACGTTTTATTATGTAAGTATTTTTATTATCAGTTATCTATAGGTATAATAAAATTGTAGAGGTCGAAAATCTGTACATAGAAAAAAAAGCTGAAAACCGAGTCAGGGGGATGTAAGAAGTGATATAGAACATATCGAGTTTTTTTTTAATTTTTTGTTTCTCTGTTTGTATGGGCTAATCTCCGAAACTGTTGGACCGATTTGAATGAAATTTTGCCTTATATCCCCGGTCAACATCTTAGATTTCTTGTCTATTGAGATTTGGTTATTAGTTAATCAGGATTGGCTTATGGGTGCGTGGTGTTCGTGCCAGGTCTTATGGAGGCAGCTGCAGGACTTGGGGTGATGATGAATAAAACTACGTCAGTTCATGATAACGTCTTGTTATGGTCTTGTTCAAGTCTGTATTTAAAATATAAGAATACAGAGACAATAATGTACGGCATAGACAAGCGGTTGCGTTCATATATAAATATATTTCTTAAGGCTACATTCATTAATACTTAAGACAATAATGCTACAGTATCGGTAAGTAATTACTTAGTTTTAACTTTTTCAACAGATGTCGTCGGTTCAAGTCCCTGCCCATTGCCCATGCTCAATGATTTTAATTTTTCGCTTTGATTTATAGTAGGTAGTATCTACATTACAACTCAAATCAATTCAATATCTACTGCAAAATCAATCAAATTAAAAAACTCAATAATATAATTTTGAAAAAATAAATCTACTTAAAAAAAATCTAAATTACCTTCTGAATTCCTCTTTGAAAATCTAACTAAAGCCCGACCAAAGAAATAAACACCTCGCCATATTGCGGAATTTCAATGGAACTAATTTTATAAGGGAAATTGTTGCTATATTCGTAAAAATATACACGTGGCGCCCGGCCCCCAGAGCAGGTTACTTATTTGTTTGGTCAGGCTTTACCTATTTACCTACATACAATTTAAATAACATGTTATCGCTGAAAATATAATATTCTATAAATAATAAATACTTACCTATTGATTACTAGCTGTCTGCCCGCGGCTACGCCCGCGTTGTTTTCCGACTTTTCCGTAGTAATTTTTGACTATCCCACAGGAACTCTTTAATTTTTCGGGATTAAAACTATCCAAGATGTTGACCAGGGTTGTAAATAGCCACCATGCAAAATTTCATTCAAATCGGTCCAATAGTTTCAGAGCCTGTACAAACTGACAAACAGACAGAGAAACAAAAAAAAAGAAAATTGTCTGGATATGTTCTATTTCTCTCCTTATATCCTCCTGACTCGCATTTCATCTTTTTTTTTCTATGTACAGACATTTGACCTCTACAGTTTTATTATATAGATTTTGATTTTGAAAGCTGTTGAGAAACGTAATCCTGTACGAGCCGGAAATGAACCCGCGACCCACTTCCGGCTGCCGCGCTTTGCTTCCGTTGACTTCACTACATTTAAGTTAAAGTTAGCTTGAAAGAAATTGCTATCTAGCAAATAGCCCGCCTCCGCCCTTTACATATGCATTCGTTCGTTCGTTCTTTAACAGCTCATGTATGTCCCCACCGAGGGGCTCGAGCCTACCCTGATACCCAGGGTGAATAGGCCTTAGTCGACCACGCTGGCCCAGTGCGGGTTGGTCACGAACACACAACCTTTGTATTTCTTCGCAGGTGTGTGCAGGTTTGCTCACGATGTTTTCCTTTACCGTAAGAGCGTCGAATAAACGTACATATGAATTCGAAAATCGACAACACATTGGTGCGTGCCGAGGTTTGAACTCGCGAGCTTCCGAATGGAAGTCAACAGCCCTAGCCACTTGGCCACCGACGCTCTCCACATATATATTGCTTTTAAGAAAGAAAAAAATTAAATAATAGTTAAAAAGACTAGAACTCTAAAATTACTTTTTCGGTTTCCATATGAATGAAAAAGAATGGTAAATTTAATATAGAATAGACTTATTATTGCAATGTAATTTAAAACAATACAAAAGGCGGTCTTATTGCTAAAGTACCAATTTCTACCGAAAGGAAACGATAAAAAACATCTGAAATTACTCTAGTTATAACTTATGTGGGGGCGATATTTGCCAATTTTATGATTTGTTATTGTAAATCAAATAAAAATAAAAATCGTACAAAGACAGCAATACAAGCTTGTGTCATCATAAGTTAGTATTCCCTTGAATTTTTCATATAAGATCAGCGGGATTTGTTGGCGTCAGAACTTTTTTTGGATATTTTTACATTTTAACTTTTTGTTTCTTTTATATTTTTGATATTGTTTTGTTTTATTAGATTTATCACTTACTTATTTAAAAAATGGTTTAAGATACAATTTTATAAACTTAAAAACTTTATTTGTTTAAGAGTAAAAATACAGGCACCATCATCGGTGCTCAATAATATTGTTTTTGACATTTCACAAAAAGAACGTCTTTTGAGTGGCCAGTCAACATCCCTATTACTATCAATGAAAATTCTATATTCGGGAAAAAGAAATCCGCCGTTTCCTCAATCAGATTGAATTAATATATTGAAAACAGCTTCATACTGTATTCGCGATGTTGTGACGTCATAAGCCGCGATATCTATTCAGAGCGCGTGGCGACGCCCGCGGCGTTTTGTCGAGCAAAACCGGGGGCAAGAACTAGAGCGAACCGGCTTAAAGGGTCCCCGATCCGTAATAAAAACGTGAGAAATTAGAATGTTTGTAGAAAGTTATGTTAATCACTACATAGTTTAAAACAAAGTCGCTTTCTCTGTCCTTATGTCTATATAGATATCCCTATGTATGCTTAAATCTTTAAAACAACGCAACGGATTTTGATGCGGTTTTTTTAATAGATAGAGTGATTCAAGAGGAAGCTTTGTATGTATAATACATGCATAATATACTTAAGAATAACCCACAATAACCATTTTCCCGTGCGGAGCCGGGGCGGGTCGCTAGTAAAGTTTATTTTTAAGTCTTAGTTGTACCTTGTACGGGCTAATCTCCGGAACTGTTGGACGGATTTAAATGAAATTTTGCAGAGTGGTAACTTATATATCCCCGTTCAATATCTAAGATTATTTTGGGGTAGTCTTCCGCTCCGCCGCAAGTCCGGTGAAGCTTGATTCGTCGTACTTTCTCGACTTAAGCATAGGTCAAATAAAAAAAAATCTAAGATTATTTTTACCACGGGAAAATATCTCATTACTACGGGAAACTGTGCTCGGAAAAGTCAAAAAACAACGCAGACGTAGCCGCAGACAGACAGCTAATGAAAAAAATAAAAAGAACATTTATTGGGACAGATAAACAAAAGTGAAAAGACAAATGTAATGTTAACATTAATTTAGGTCAAAATTTCACAATGGGTAACATATCCTAAACCGAGAACCACGCACCAACGCAACTCTAAAAATGCCAAATTTAATTTGTGTGGCGCACCTGAAAATAAGGCGGGAATAGAATCTTTACCCGCGCGGTCGCGTGCTAACCCGCTTACAGCGTACAATAACAGAATTGATGATATTCAATCAATGCACAATTTTTTATTCAAATTTGAGCCGCGAGACGCGACTAGGATATTTTAAGGAGTGTCGTTGGGAAAATGTTGGAAAATTTTAAAGGATTTTTTAAAACTTGAAGTTTTTTGATGCGTCGGTGGCCAAGTGGCTAGGGCCGTTGACATCCATTCGGAAGCTCGTGGCTTCGAACCTCGGCACGATATGTTTTCAATTTTCGACGGGGGGACCGTGTATTCAACGCTTTTACGGTGAAGAAAAGCATTGCGAAGAAACCTGCACACACCTGCGAAGTAAGTCTAAGGTTATGTGTGAAGTTGACCAAACCGCACTGGGCCAGCGTGTTCGATTAAGCTGTGATTTTTGCATAGTATCATATTATTAATTTTTCGAACTAACTTTGGTCCCCGTATCTCCGTGGTGTGGTGCCTTAGAACAACAACATCACTATTTGTCATGTTCTTTGTTGGATAATTTATATTTCTGTTCATCTTTTTGTGTATAATGTTTGTTTATGGATTGCTTTTGCCAAATAACTAGTCTAAACCCCAAAATCTTACTTTTAAATCACAAAAACACCACTCAAAGACCAATTCAATATTTCTCAATTGATAGAAAAGACGGCACCCCAGACAATTCTGCCAAACGGAAATAAAGGAAGAGCGAATCCGTTTCGCCGAATACAATTAGCGTTCCCAAATGAAGTTAGTTTGCGGCGTCGCGGCGGGAAGCCGCGCGGAGTAAGGGTCCCTACAGATGGACGGCAAAATACCAAACAATGCATCAATACTATTAATTTTAGAACGACGAGCTATTTCATAATATTAGGATTTTGGACTCTGGCCAAATATTTCAACAATGATCGGCAAACAGAAACAAATCCCTTTAGTACACATTGTTTATTTAATGATGTTCAATAAATATTTATTATTATTATTATTTTTATCACCAGGTCATCGGTCCATCCATGTGGAGTCCGATTTTTCCGTAGCAACGTACTATCACAGAATTTTATAAATAGCTTTCCGCCCCAACAGGTTTCCCGTGGGAATTAGTGATTTTGCCGAGGTAAAAAGTAGCGTATGTGTTCTTTTGAAGTATAAGCTATATAATTGTAAAGTTTCATTAAAATCAATTTAGTAGTTTTTGCGTGAAAGAGAACCAAACATCCATCCTCACAGATTTTGGCGTTTATAAATTAGTAGGATACTTAGTTTTCCACCAACGGTTTTAAACAACTTTCTCAAGGGATTTTTTAAAAAAAGAACGAAAAAATTCGACACCGCCATACAAAAAATTCATTTCCTAATTGTCATTTTAGTTGAAGAAATAGTATAAAGAAATTATATGAAAATAAAGAATATTATTTTTCTGTTTCCAGTAAAAGTTTCTTTGGAAACTGTATACTAATTTAGCAGTTGCTATGCTGTTTGTTTGTATACGCCATAATTAAAGTGACAGCGAAGTTGCCGACTAGTGGGAGTGATCTTTCCGATTAAAATACGGCAAAATGAAAAACTTATCTTAGTAGTTGGCAATACTGGTAAACTAATAAGCTGCAACAGGACACACTAAGCTATTGGTTTCTTGCAATCTAGGTTTTGTTTGAATATTCCAATTCTATTACAGTCCGTGGCGAATCTTAATGAGCGTGTCCTCGGGCGCTGCTCGCTATACAAGAGACTGGCAAACATATAGTGAGCAACACGCAAGGCGTTAGTTCCGACACAGGACACGCTCATTTAGATCCTTGTCGGTCTGTAAAGCGAAGTGGGAACAATCTCTACGGCGTAGACCTTCCGTAGAGCACTGCTACGGCGTAGCAATTACGTAGCAGGAGCTACGAGATGTAGTATCACTTGGTTATACAGTCCGTGGCGGATCTAAATGAGCGTGTCCTCGGGCGCTGCTCGCTATACAAGAGACTGGCAAACATATAGTGAGCAACACGCAAGGCGTTAGTTCCGACACAGGACACGCTCATTTAGATCTTTGTCGGTTTGTAAAGCGAAGTGGGAAGAATTTATACGGCGTAGCACTTCCGTAAACCACTGCTACGGCGTAGAAATTACGTAGCAGGAGCTATGAGATGTAGTATCAACTATTTAGTATTCTGTGGTATCACTTGGTTATACAGTCCGTGGCGGATCTAAATGAGCGTGTCCTCGGGCGCTGCTCGCTATACAAGAGACTGGCAAACATATAGTGAGCAACATGCAAGGCGTTAGTTCTGACCCAGGACACGTTTTTTACATCCTTTTCTGTTTCGTATAGCTGAGTCCTTTAACTAAAAGTAGAATGACAGAAGAAACCGAAAGACATTCCTGATTGAAGGGTTAGAGTTGATTAACACCATGGGTGTCACTTACTACTGGTCGGTCCTTGCTGGGCTTTAATATGATTGGATTAAGCTGACCCCTACCCTAGTGAAGGGCTGGTTTTAATTAAATAATGTGGGGATATCGCACATACGGCTAATCTGTTATCTAGCTATATATCTTGTTTCCTGGCTAGCCAAATGAGCTTTTTTTTATGAAGTATCAAAATAGTCTTTTGTGTGGAAAATTCTTTTTGTGAGTGAATTAAGATATTGAATAAAAGCTAGCGGCGGAAAACTCCACTGAGCGTTTTTTTTTACATAATTTGCAATGATACTTTTTAAATGGTTTAAAGTATCTTTATTATTTATTTATTTTGTTTATCATACTACGAGTATTATTATAAAGAAGAAAGATTTGTATTTTTGTGTGTATGTTAGTAATAAATAAACTCAAAAACTACTGAACCGATTTAAAAATTCTTTCACCGTTAGAAAGCTACATTCACCCTGAGTAACCTAGGCTACCTTTTACCGCGGATACTGGTTGGGGAAAAACTGTTAACGCGGGCGGAGCCGCGGCGGAAAGCTAGTTTATTATATTACAAAGTTGATCATACAAACTAAGTTAATTCAAATGATTTCGAACAGTTTAATTCAGAGAGGTTGGAAGGCCGCGATTCGCTGTTTAATTCCTTCACATTCATAGATAATTTATTTTAAAGACATTTACCATCCCTGTAGCCTATTACTTATATCTAATATTTACTAACATCGAAAACCAATCATCCCCTCCCCTCCCCTTCTCACCACACCCCTCAGACACCCCGCTGCGTCTAAAAATTTGTAATTTCTTACCTTTGACGAATTTGACGTCCTAACCGCCTTGCACAAAATTATAAAATACACTCTTTATTTACGACAGTCAAATTTATGTCGTACGCTTTTAGGATAAATTTCCCATGTATGTTACTGTGAGCGGCAAAAGTAACTTTGCATTTATGACTTAGACCAAAGTTAAAATGCGTGTTATAATAACTCCATTCGATCTTATTATAAGCACATTTAGGGCGATTATCCGTTGTGGGAAGTTATTTTACTGCAAATAAAAGTTGGTGTTTATGATAGACATGTCATTTGGCACTGTGGGTGGTATTTGTAAGCGGTTAAAACGATTACAGGTGATGTCGGGGGCGGAACTAGTCAAGAAACTGATTTTGTACTGAAATTACTTGCTTCCATCAAATATAAAAATGTTAATAAAAAAGTAATAAAATAAATTAATTAATAAAAAAGGGGCGGTTTTGAGCCCTAACTTGAAACATACAAGGTCTATAATATGTGCGTCTTTACAAAATATACCTTGTGGAGACGCCGCGCGCCGGTGACGTCACGAGCCTATCTATCTTCGGGTACAGTTAGGAGACAAAACTTATAAACTAACTAGTACTAAATGATATCGAATCGGATAATGTGGAAATAGTAGATTTCTTAACGAGTGCACTTAAGGAACCATTTTTATCTGAGACTTGCTGATAGTAATGTCGAGGATAAAGTGGTTTTGTGGACGAGTTATAAACTCTGCTTTTCATTTCCATTGCGAGGAAATAAAACAGTAGTATATATATAGGTACGCCAGAAAAAACAAGACCTGTACGACATTGATATTAGGTTTGGGCTGCAGACCTATCTGGGGGCACGGCAGTGCCCCCGCCAAGTCGAGCAAAAAAGCGGCCCGGCCGTACCATACTTTTCTCGAAGCAGTTCAGACCATTTTCGACCCCCCTATAACTTCGTTGTGGAACTAGAAGCCTGAGTTTTCAGTAACCAAGCAGGCATTGTATAAATACGTTACATTTCAAATTTCAATCAATTAGAACCAGTAGTTTATGAATTATAACTAGTCAAAGTTTCTTAATTTTGTCACTCACTCACTCACTGACTGACTGACTGACTGACTGACTGACTGACCGATCATCAAAACTCTAAGGCACTTCTAGCAGACATAGAAGCTTCAAATTTAGAATGAAATTAGTGTTTAGTATATTATTATAAACCAAGGGAAAACTAAAATATTTTGCAATTTCGGCCTACTTTTTTAGATACATCATCTGCTAGATAACTTTGTAATCCCATATAAATCTGGGGGCAAACATAGAATTACAAAGTTACGTTTGCAGTTATCGAATCAGTGTACCTGTATTAATGGAATAAATAGGTGTAGATAAGTACCTAAATAACTTTGAGGAAAAAAACAAAGGAAAAAAAACTCTTATAAATAAAATAAATAAATAATTACATTTAATATTAAATAATATAATAATTAAGTTGATAAGTTGAGTTGGGAGT
This sequence comes from Teleiodes luculella, assembly GCA_948473455.1. NCBI lineage: Eukaryota > Metazoa > Arthropoda > Insecta > Lepidoptera > Gelechiidae > Teleiodes > Teleiodes luculella. The sequence continues at coordinate 1,371,645 of OX419609.1, read as the reverse complement.
TGGGGTTGGGTTTGGAGTTGGGGTTGGGGTTGGGGTTGGGGTTGGGGTGTTGGCATGTTGGGGTGTTGAGGTGTTGGGGTGTTGGAGTGTTGGAGTGTTGGAGTGTTGGGGTGTTGGAGTGTTGGAGTGTTGGGTTGTTGGGGTGTTGGAGTGTTGGGGTGTTGGAGTTTTGGAGTGTTGGAGTGTTGGGGTGTTGGGATGTTGGAGTGTTGGGGTGTCGGAGTGTTGGGGTGTTGGGGTGTAGGGTGTTGGGGTGTTGGGGTGTTGGGGTGTTGGAGTGTTGGAGTGTTGGGGTGTTGGGGTGTTGGAGTGTTGGGGTATTGGGGTGTTGGGGAGTTGGAGTGTTGGGGTGTTGGAGTGTTAAAGTGTTGGGGTGTTGGGGTGTTGGAGTGTTGGAGTGTTGGGGTGTTGGGGTGTTGGAGGTGGAGTTGGAGTTGCGTTAGTTGTTGTTGTTGTTGTTGATGTTATTGTTGTTGTTGTGTAATTATAATTGCATAAGTTGATAAAAAATGCTATGCAATAGCTTTACCGCGGCAGTCCCCTAGGGCAGTACCCGAAAAGAAAAAGAGGAAGACTACCTACAAAAAGAAATGAGATGCCATCAAAAACACAACTTGTAAAAAAACCAAGTCTCGCAATTCAGTTCTTCTACCGTAAAAAGTTGTGAGATCCATGTAATACCAAGTCGGTTAATTTATTCAGTCCCTACTTAAGGGTCCTTCTGTCTTAAGTTGTTACGTAATTAGCTAACCTAACAACATCAGTAATCATATTAATATTTAAAATCTTTTATGTTTTAAATAAATAGTTTGACTTGGCCATCGCATGAAAACTATTTAATTAATTTTGTAATATATCATATACTAGCGACCCGCCCCGGCTCCGCACGGGAAAATGGTTATTGTGGGTTATCCTTCAGTATATTATGCATGTATTATACATATAAACCTTCCTCTTGAATCACTCTATCTATTAAAAAAAACCGCATCAAAATCCGTTGCGTAGTTTTAAAGATTTAAGCGTACAAAGGGACATAGGGACATAGGGACATAGGGACGGAGAAAGCGACTTTATTTTATACTAGCGACCCGCCCCGGCTCCGCACGGGAAAATGGTTATTGTGGGTTATCCTTCAGTATATTATGCATGTATTATACATATAAACCTTCCTCTTGAATCACTCTATCTATTAAAAAAAACCGCATCAAAATCCGTTGCGTAGTTTTAAAGATTTAAGCGTACAAAGGGACATAGGGACATAGGGACATAGGGACGGAGAAAGCGACTTTATTTTATACTATGTAGTGACTATTCATATATATTTTAAATTTTTAAATAACCTGCCGTATTTTAATTTTAATTTAAATATCTTTTATGTCTTAAATAACACATGTGGCAAATAAATTAAAGTAAATATTATAAAATAACAAATTCTATCTCTGAACCTTTTATTGTGTTTGGCTGTATGGCTCATTTTCTTTGCCTTATTATAAATACATTTATGAGTAGATACGTTAATGCACTTGTGCACAAAAATCGAATTTGTGCAGCCTATATCCTGCACAAATAAGCAATTTCAGAGCATGAGAAGTGAAAAGTAGTTTTTTGTTTTTGAGCTACTATTTGGTTTCTGTGTCGTTCGTCGTTGTTGTCGTTGTTGTCGTTGTTGTTGTTGTTGTTGTTGTTGTTGTTGTTGTTGTTGTTGTTGTTGTTGTTGTGTTGTTGTTGTTGTCTTGTCTGTTTGTCTGTCTGTTGTTGTTGTTTTTGTCTGTATTGTCTTGTTGTTGTCTGTTGTTTGTCTTGTCTATTGTCTTGTCGTTGGTAGCCAATGTCCTTCCCCAAGTTCTATTATATTTTTATATAAATTTTTTAAAAAAAAAATTACGCTTTTTCGGAAAGCTAGTCATACTAGTCATTATACTAATATTATAAAGAGGAAAGATTTGTATTTTTGTGTGTGTGTGTATTTGTTTGGACATTTTCCATAGTGGACAGATTCCATAGTGGACAGATTCCACTTTGGACAGATTCCAAATTGGACAGATTCCACTTTGGACAGATTCCACATTGGACAGATTCCATTTTGGACAGATTCCACATTGGACAGATTCCACTTTGGACAGATTCCACATTGGACACATTCCACGTTGGACAGATTCCATATTGGTCAGATTCCATATTGGACAGATTCCACTTTAGACAGATTCCATATTGGTCAGATTCCATATTGGTCAGATTCCACATTGGACAGATTCCACTTTAGACAGATTCCATATTGGACAGATTCCACTTTAGACAGATTCCATATTGGTCAGATTCCATATTGGTCAGATTCCACATTGGACAGTTTCCAAATTGGACAGATTTTACATTGGACAGATTCCACTTTGGACAGTTTCCACTTTGGACAAATTCCACTTTGGACACATTCCATATTGGACAGATTCCATTTTGGACAGATTCCACATTGGACAGATTCCATATTGGTCAGATTCCATATTGGACAGATTCCACTTTAGACAGATTCCATATTGGACAGATTCCACTTTAGACAGATTCCATATTGGTCAGATTCCATATTGGTCAGATTCCACATTGGACAGATTCCAAATTGGACAGATTTTGATGTTTTATGTCTGTATTTTTGTTTCTAATTTTTGTGTTGTGATGTCCAAAACGAATAAAAATTTTCTGATTTCTGATTTCTGATTTCTGAGATTTTACATTGGATAGATTCCACTTTGGACAGTTTCCACTTTGGACAAATTCCACTTTGGACACATTCCATATTGGACAGATTCCATTTTGGACAGATTCCACATTGGACAGATTCCATATTGGACAGATTTCACTTTGGACAGATTCCATATTGGACAGATTCCACTTTGGACGGATTACACTTTGAACAGATTCCACTTTGGACAGATTCCATTTTGGACAGATTCCACATTGGACAGATTCCACATTGGACAGATTCAACATTGGACAGGTTACACTTTGGACAGATTCCACATTGGACAGATTCCACATTGGACACATTACACTTTGGACTAGATATGAGCGCCGTAGGGGTTAAGGTCGGCGGCGTGACCTTGTTCTTTCTCGACAAACGAAAGTTTTTAAAATTTAGAAAATAAATTGAGAAATAATGTTAATTTTGTTCTTTTTTTGTCAATTTTACATTATCAACAACAAAAATCAAATATTTTGTGAATTTTCGCATTTGCAACTGCCGGGCATTACTTAAGTAGTACATGTCAGCTGCTTTAGAAGCAAAATAGGCGAATGATATCTTTGTTTGTAGCAACAGTAGACAAATAATTAATTCATGGATAAGATATTCATAATGTAAAAAATTCATTAAATAAATTATTTTTAACTAAACGGTAAAACTTGGCTATCGGCGCGCCGACGCTTTTTCACGGCGGCGGCGGCGGCGGCGCAGGCTTTTGGTCGGCGGCGGCGGCGCGCCGGCGCGGCGCTAATATCTAGTTTGTAATGAATAAACTTCAAAAACAACTAAACCGATTTCAAAAATTCTTTCACCATTAGAAAGCTACTTACATTCACCTTGAGTAACATAAGCTATCTTTTACCGCGAGAAAATGCCTCATTCCCACGGGAAACACTGTTGCGAGAAGCTAGTGAATAATATTTGTATTGTATTTACCTATCTAAAGTATTGTATTGTATATTTAGGAAGAAAGAAGAATGAATGAATGAAATTTTATTCGACTTCAACATTATACGTATTAAATTAAATGCATGGTTGTTAATCTAATTGCATATGAAGCCGAAGGGGCTCCAGCTCAGAATCGTGTCACCACCTGAGTAGTGACGCTGCGCTGGTTTTCAGTAGAAACCCGATTTAAAAAGTACGGCGAACAAAGGAGAATAGGTAAGAGCGTAACCAGACACAAAGTTAATTGTAGCATTATGAAATATGTCGGTATTTATTGCCCGTATGGAGTACTTAATATCATTGATCTCAACTACAATCCTTATTTCTAAAACACACCCTGATTTAAATCAATGCGCATTAAGAATTCATGGCAAAATAAAGAACAATGTGAATTCAGTTTTTCTAATGAACATTTTTTTTTCTCCAATTTAATTCAGACATTTTGTCTTGGGTTAAATAAACTACTCCATTAGGGCTACAAAACCCGACATATATCATAATGCTACAGTAATTTTTGTTGGGTCCGTAGTTGGCCCCGTGGCCCAAACAAATTATCCATTATTCTTTGGACTTAAAATTAACTTAATCAAAGAGTGTTTTCTCCTGATTAAGAGGCCGTAGACTAACCAGGATCGACGATCTATTGAGGGTCTTGGTTTGCCGCTGGATGCGGGCCAAGCAGGACCGATCGTTGTGGAGATCTTTGGGGGAGGCAGCAGTCCAGCAGTGGACGTCTACCGGCTGAAATGATAAATGAAAGTGTCCTAGAGCTAACACAAATTTCTTTTTTAAATATTTTAGTGTGCGTGCTGTTCAATATGGAACAAGCTTCCCAAAGCTATTCGGGACTGTCCTTCTGTAAGCTCCTTCAAACAAAAACTTAAAGAGCACTTCCTATCCCAAAAACTTGTTTGTCGTATAATTTATAAATATGTATGTATGTATTATTTATGTATTTGTACGTATTTCTATTATATTTATTTATGTTTGTATGTATATGTAATAGTATAGACTTATTGTTAATGTATGTATTTCATGTAGGTATTTTGCTCTTTCCTATGTCTACTCCGCATTCTCCTTTTCCACCTCTGTGTTGGTTGGCTGGAAGAGATCTCTTATAGAGATAAGCTCGCCTTTGTAAACTAGTATTATAAGAATCACCTTTTTTGTTAAATTGTGCAAAAAAGAATATATATTTTAAATTATTTTAGTAAACTTACCAAATAAATCAAAATTAAAATAACACAACTAACACCAAAACACAATTTCACAAAATCACAAATTAACTTCACTAACCACAATAATATTAAAATTTTTTTTTGCTATTATTTTATTTGATAGCGTTCTTCGGAAACGCACCGGACCGTGTCTCTCGAAGCACTGAGCGGGTAGGGGGTGGGTTTAGGGGCGTGGCTTAATGTAGACACACCCCTATAGATACGCCCAACCATTTTGTAAGGGTGCGTGTCTGTGCATTGCTATTTTACAATTAAAGTGATCCTAAATATTATTGAACTAACTTTCCGAGCTGCGGCTCCGCCCGCGCTACCTATTTATTCCGTGGGAATAAGGGATTTTCCCACGGTAAAAGGTAGCCTTTAGAGGTTTGCCTTTACTCTGTTGTATAAGATATATTATTGTAATCATCATCATCTCAGCCTGTAGACGTCCACTGCTGGACAAAGGCCTCCCCCAAGGATCTCCACAACGATCGGTCCTGCGCTGCCCGCATCCAGCGGCTTCCCGCGACCCTCACCAGATCGTCGGTCCACCTCGTGGGGGGCCTGCCCACACTACGTCTTCCGGCGCGCGGTCGCCGTTCAAGAACCTTTCTGCCCCAACGGCCGTCGGTTCTACGCGCAATGTGCCCAGCCCATTGCCACTTAAGTTTAGCGATTCTTCGGGCTATGTCGGTGACTCTGGTTCGCCTGCGGATCTCATCATTCCTGATTCGATCACGCAAGGAAACTCCAAGCATAGCCCTCTCCATCGCTCTTTGGGTGACTCTGAGCCTTCTTATGATCGTAAGCGACCACGCTCGTATTACCAATAGGTAATATATATTACAATAGTAAAGTATCATAAAATCCAATTAGCAGTTTTTGCGCGAACGTAGCCGCGGGGCGGAAAGCTAGCTTATTAAATAAAGTGTTAAGCTCTACCACAGAATACCAATCTACCACAGAATACCAAATAGTAGTCTCTACCACAGAATACCAAATAGTAGTCTCTACCACAGAATACCAAATAGTAGTCTCTACCACAGAATACCAAATGCTCTACTGAGCGAGTGAGCATCAGTGGCCAAGTGGCAAGGGCCGTTGACTTCCATTCGGAAGTTCGCGGGTTCGAACCACGGCACGTACCAATGTGTTTTTAACCCCCGACAAGAGGGGTATTATATGTTTGACGTGTGTGTCTGTCTGTCTGTCTGTGGCATCGTAGCTCCTTAACGGATGCGCATATATTTTGATCTAGTTTTTTTTTTGTTTGCAAGTTGTCACCACAATCGAGAGTGTTCTTAGCTATGATCCAAGGAAATATCTTCAGCCATTTGAAGATTATCAGCTCTTTTCTAGTTGTTGAAAGGATCAAGTAACGGTTTTGTATCGGGGGTTATTATTTTTTTTTTAATAGTGTTATCGATTTTCGAATTCATATCGTCGTTGCCAAATCAAGACCTTGTATGTGACGGCCTGGACGGAAATCACTTTTTTACACCATATTGTAAAAAATCAGATCTTCCACCTTGTACAAAAACTCCCATGTCCATATCTTACATATTCGCAGAGATACAGGTGACGACAAAAATCTCCCATGTGACCCCTCAGAAATAATTGACAGTCAAAATATCTCATGTGTGCAAACTGTGCACATGAGATATTTTAAATATCGCTAAAATGATGTTTTGTGCTAATGATAATACATGCCAGGTTTTGACTCGCATTCGCTATTTTGTTTATCAACTCATTTTTTACTTACTTTTACACTTATTTTATTTTGGTTCTATTCATTTTAAATTTGATGTTTTGAATTTCGGTTGTCTTTTTTTGTCCTGGTTTTGGAATTCTTTTTTTTGTCAATGTAAGGTATAGTAGTATATTATAGCGGTAGTCAACTTGGTACCTCTAAAAAAACGCTAGCCAGCATCGCCCAGGTTTCTATTGAATCGAAGGCATTTCTCATAATCTACGAACGTCAAGAATAATGTCTGGTTATTCTTCAGTCTTCAGTATAACCTGCTGAAGCGTTTGAATTTGGTTTATGGCAATGTAGCCTTTTGGCTTGTTCGGAAGGCTTTAAGTTGCAGACCTGCGCCAAAAACAATTTGTAGACATGGCTCGGAAGTAAGATGAGTAGCTATCTATAATTCTTTAGAAGGGTTTATCGCTCCTTTTAAAAGAGAGGATCATCTTATCTGAGTCAAGCCTGCGGCAAGAACGACGGAGTTAAACAGTTCCTGAAGGGCTTCCAAAACCGCTGTACCACCTGCCTTCAGAAGCTCAGCAGCTATTCTGTCATTGTTGCTTTGTTGCTTTTTAATTCTTTGAGAGCCATTCTAATTTCGTCTGACGTCCGGGATATCTTCGATATACCTAGACTCGGGTTGGGTGTTGGGTGGGTTGCCTCTCAGGTCAGTTGCAGTTTGACTACTGACACAGCTACTGATAAGTGTTCGTGTTGTCATTCCAGTACCTAGCTTAAGCTCACATGTCACAGCTCTTTCGTCAGCTGTCTTCAGATTCGTCAATTGGCTTGGGCCAAGTCTGTTTTCTTGCATACACTTGGAGCCTTTGTTACGCTCGATGACTTCCTTAATATGATCCGTGTTTATCATCTGTCTGCATCATCTGCGGACTGCAGAACCATCCTCGGTCCCCTGTTTTCATTTGTACGACGGGTATTCAAGAACTTGGATCCTGTTGTATGGTTAGCATTCACGAACCCGTCATTGTAATCATCAACATCCACACATTCTGCTTTGCTTTCAAATCGGTTTCGCAGTTCAAGCTGACAGTGTTCAGGGTTTTGGATTTGGATTAACAACAGAAGCTAAATGCTGTCCATAAGAAGTAGCAGGTTGATTTTGCTACAAAATATTTAATTCATTTTTATTTATAACACACTAAAGTATTTTCTTCTTATAAGTTCATGAAAAGGGTATAAGATATTGGGTTTTGACGTATGGTTTTATAAAGCATTACATTAAAAAAATGAATTAATGATTAATGTCTAGTTCTAGTAATAGTCTAAATAACTAATTTTGCGAAATTTTGGCACTAAACTTATCAGGTTTAGTAACGCGACCCTCGATATGTCTTTTAGGTCAAGTAGGTAATCAATATTTTTCAACCATCACTGCAAATAACGCTTATAATAGTAATTAAAATCTTTTATGTGTCTAATAGTAGCAGTCAAAATCTCCTACGTGCAGAAAAATAAATAAAAAATTAAATATCTGTCTTATTAACATAAAAGTAAAAAAATAAAATATAATTTATATATGCCCAAGCGCCCATTTAAGCATTCACTGAGTTTGGTTTAACACCCTTCCATACATATTTTATTCATAAAGTAGTTTTTTTCGATTTTCTCGAAAGTACCATCTGTGCACATACAGGTTCTTGATTTGGCAACGACGATATGTACGTTTATTCGACGCGCTTCGGTGAAGGAAAATATCGTGAGGAAACCTGCACACACCTGCGAAGTAATTCAAAGGTTGTGTGTGAAATTGACCAACCCGCACTGGGCCAGCGTGGTCGTCTAAGGCCTATTCACCCTGCTTTCAGGGTAGGCTCAAGCCCCTCGGTAGGGACATATATGAACAGTTATAGCCCGCCCTTTCCTGCATCTATAGGTACGCGGCTTATCTTTCTCGTCCCAAAAAAGGGTGGGACGAAGCTCCGCCTACTGTCCCACTCCCCGCGTCCCACTTACTGAAAAATTCAGGAGACGCGGCCCGGGAAGGGGTGAGATTCGTTTGTTTTGTGTCCCGGGAATATTAGGTCCCCGGGCAACGGGATTTGATATTCGGCGTGGATTTGCTTGCTTGCTGAACGGTGCAATCAAATTTGTATTATATTGGGTTATTTATAAATCAGTACGCATATTTTAGACACAGTTTATGAAAAACTATCTTTTCGCCGGACATAACGGTGTGAAAACGAAAGTGGTCAGCTTAGCGTGCTGATGCTAATACAATTAATTAATGGTTTTCTGTAATAGAGGATTTTCCTTGACGCTATCACTTTATGTTGCGATTAGAATACTAATTAATTTGTTCCCATGAAGAATGATTCATTGTTAGGTGTTAGTATTTATGAGATAGATTATGAGACATTATTACTAGCTGTTCGCCCACGACTACGCCCGATTTATTTTTTATATCTCATGGTAAAAAGTAGGTATCTAAGATGTTGACCGATATAAGGTACCACCATGTAAAATTTTATCAATCGATTCCAGAGATTAGCGTGTACAAACAGACAGTCAGACTAGTATTTTTGTGTTCAGCTACACTCCCTTTATCACCTACAATCAGTTTTTTGAAAAACAAATCAATGTATAATAATTTCCACCGCGGCTCCGCCAGCGTTTACAGTTTTTCCCGTGGGAATAGGGCGTTTTTCCGCGGTAAAAGGTAGCCTATGTTACTTAGGGTTAATGTAGCTTTTTATTGGTTAAAAGAATTTTTGAAATCGGCACAGTGGTTTTTGAGTTTATTACAAACATACATAATCGCTGGAGTAAGCGGGTTCTGCAGTGGAGACCACGTCTAGGTAAATGAAGTGTAGGACGCCCCCCGGCTAGATGGAGTGACGATCTGCGAAATGTGGCTGCAGGATGCGTGCGGCCGAAGTGAGGGGCAAATAGCGCGCCAAGGGAGAGGCCTATATCCAGCAGTGGACTGCCGCAGGCTGTTAAAGATGATGATGAAACATACATACACACACACACCACACACACACACACAAATACAAAAAAAACCTCTTTATAATATTAGTATGACTACTTAGTATGATATGAATGAAGTATGATTCCAAAGCAATAAAGGATCTGTACTCGTAAGTGGCTGCTCAGCAAATACTGAAATGACGCGTTAAGTCAGCGGCTTACAGTAAATTTTCCAAACATACTATCTCGGAAACAAAAAATATTAGTTACACTCCCATACAAAATTGTAATTTTTAACTTACGACGAAAAAGAGGGGTGGTATAAGTTTGACGTGTGTGTCAAACTTATACCACCCCTCTATCTGTCTCTCTGTCTCTGTCTGCCTGTGTGTGTGTGTGTGCGTGTATGTCTGTTGTCTGTATTTATTTATTTATTTATGATCCAAAAAAATATCTTCAGCCATTTGGAGATATCAGCTCTTTTCAGGATCTAAGTAACGATTTTGTGGCGGGGGTTATTTAAATTTATAATTTAATTTTACCTATTTAGACAATTTGCATGGAAAAGTCTTTTTTATTTTTATCGTTTTCGAGAAAGGATTCTTTGGTTTTCACAGATAGTAAATTTACTCAAAACCACTGTATAGAATTTGGCTATTGAAAGTAGACAATGAAAAAACGCGGCAAAGGACATGGCTTTTTTTGGTCTTTTATTCACAGAAAAATCTAACCACTATATAGAAAAAAAAATAGATTCTAGACATAAAACTGAGTCCACATGTCCAGTTGTGGAATTTAAGTGCCCCCCATTTAGGAGATATTAATTTTTTTCAATGTGAAAAAGTTGTCCACTCAGCAAGTCTATAAAACGCACCTGCCACTACCTATCTCTTTCTAACACCTAGCTAAGGCTACTCTTGTCTTCTCTTTCTTACAAAATAGTTACTAAACCGCGAAAACGATTTATTCTGTATTCAAAACTTCAAAAATGAGCATAGCATGTGCTGTAAATGTCTCGCATAATGTCACTGAAAATCGTTTTCGCGGTTTAGTTAACTATTTTAATAACCTTGTAAGAAAGAGAAGACAAGAGTAGCCTTAGCTAGGTGTTAGAAAGAGATAGGTAGTGGCAGGTGCGTTTTATAGACTTGCTGAGTGTACAACTTTTTCACATTGAAAAAAATTAATATCTCCTAAATGGGGGGCACTTAAATTCCACAACTGGACATGTGGACTCAGTTTTATGTCTAGAATCTATATATTTTTTCTATATAGTGGTTAGATTTTTCTGTGAATAAAAGACCGGGCCCCATACGATTTTTTTCCTTTGATAAAAATCATTGTGGCAACCACAATTCTATGGATTTACCTAATTTGATACTGTTTTCCTTTCTTTTTCTATGTAACTTTGTTGCCAGTACAATGTTTTTCAATTTCATCATCTTCTTCTTCTTCTTCTTCTTCTTCTTCTTCTTCATCATCAATTGTCTTCTTTTAATATTTAGCCAAACTCTATCCAGTTTATTTTCTAGAGATAAAAACGCTGATAAAATTTACGAATGTGCGCCAGCGATGCATAATATTATTGGGTTTTTTGGTCCCATGCCAAAAATGTCAAGGACATTTTTCGTAAACTACAGTTTTGTTTGTCTGCAACAAGTCTTTACAAATACCTACAATACAAATAAAACTATAATGAAAATTATTAAAAAAAAAAGGAAAAGAATTACAATAATATTTATTAAAATTACTTACAAACATTATAATTTCATTAATACAAAGGAAATAAGAATGCAAATAGCAGCCTTATCTCATTATTGGTTTAGCTGTTTTAAATTTTCCTACGGTTAGTTCAAAGTGCAGCAAGCAATTGGAAAAAATAATTCAGTAAAGTCACAAAATAAATAATAGTAATGTCAGAAAGCCTTACCTAATCAAAATCTGGCAAAATGGGAAAATACCACAATATGGAAAATATACTATGTGACAACAATTTCCAATGACGTCAAACGATCGTTTACGTAATCACTACATAGTATAAAACAAAGTCGCTTTTTCTGTCCCTATGTCCCTCCCTTTGTACGCTTAAATCTTTAAAACTACGCAACGGATTTTGATGCGGTTTTTTTTAATAGATAGAGTGATTCAAGAGGAAGGTTTATATGTATAATACATGCATAATATGCTTAAAGATAACCCACAATAACCATTTTCCCGTGCGGAGCCGGGGCGGGTCGCTAGTAGGTATATAATTCGTCTTCTTAACCGCTAGATAAACAATTTGTACTGATAAGCATAAGGTCTAAGTTATGCACCGTGAAGTTTAACTGATTGTTTATAAACAACATAGTACTTTTGAAACTGAACAACCTTCCCTAAGGAACATAGGATGATATCTGAAAATTAAGTTTCAACTTGTCTCCAATAAAAAAAATGACCAGAATACTAAGAGAGTGGCTTATAAATCTCTGTTTGTACAATGTGCATGAATTTATTGACACCAACACTCATACCTAGACTACATATATTATGAGTATGTTAAACTACACTTTTGCATGCTAATTATGTATGTTAGCAGAATAGAGAACTGTAAATACTGTATCTAACACCATGTACACCTTTTCTATGCAAATAAATAATTTTGAATTTTAAAAACTTCAGACACGTGACCGGCCACTTCGTATGACAAGTTGAATTTTAATTTTGAGATTCCAACCTTCCGGAAAATTTTTCAGTTTCATGGGTACTACTACCACCATGTTGCGGATAAAATAACCAGTTAAATTTCAGGGGTGTATAGTCTCCGTAGCTGAGTGGTAAAATGCGAAGGTTCCGGGTTCAATACCCGTTGGGGCACTCGTCGAACTAAATATCACTTTATGAGACTTTCTTTAGTTTGGGTTTGGTTGGGATACTGTAGACTTATTCACCAGATTTTCCGAAACGAGAGATGATTCTTCGGAAGGCACGTCAAGCGAAAGCCGTTGGTCCCAGCTACTGTCTCCGGATGTAGTAGTTAGAAGTCTTATATTCTGACATCAGGGTTTTGTGAGGCAGGGGTTTGTGAGGTTAGTTAACCTTGACATACATACAATAATATGCTGATATGCTGACACCTAATTATTGTCAAAACTAATTAATTGTTATGCTTGTTAATGCGTAATTGTTAAGAGTATATTAGTTTTTTATCATACCTACTGATATTATAAAGAGGAAAGACTTTTAATTTTGTGTGTGTGTGTGTGTTTGTAATGAATAAACTCGAAAACTACTGAACCGATTTCAAAAATTATTTCACCATTAGAAAACTACATTCACCCTCAGTTACATAGGCTATTTTTGACCGCGGGAAAACGCTTCATTCCCACGGGAAAACTGTTAACGCGGGCGGAGCCGCGGTGGAAATCTAGTGCTATATGTTTTATCTAGTTGATACCGACAGAAAGAGAAGGGGGCAGTTAGGTCAGCCATTTACGTTAAAATCTATAAAATACTAAAATTACAAGTACTATAAGTCTATAATACTTTCCTAATTGCCTAATTACCTAGCCAAATGCCAACCAGACTACACTAAGCCACACTAAGCATCGAAACCACAATCGAAACTATCTGTTAAATGGTCATTTACTTACTTAGTGACTTAGCACTAGCATGCTAAATACAAAAAACTAAATTTCCACACATTTCCACATCCATGGATGCTTAAAATACCACGCTATCTTCTAAATACAGAACCTACCGCGCAATCTACAAGAAATCAGCGGAAACATCGCGAAACTCAACAAAAAAACCGGTCTTGCGTGTACGCATCTCGCAATCAAACAATGAAAGACCAGTGCTTGAGCGAGAAGCGCAGCAATATCGGATCTCTCTACCGCACTTAATAGATCCGTGTAGCGATAACCAATGGCAGAACAGTTTGAAATTTAAGATCCGAACGGAGTGACGTATCGTCGGAGTTTGCGTGATTCTGTTTTTAAAATATTTAGTGTTTTTTTTGGTGAATACGTAATTTTTTTTAGTGTGTAGTTGTGTACATTTTACTTAGCTATTTGTGATGGATGTGCAGTGTAAGGACATGATGGATTTTTTTAAAGGTAAGTCTAGAGGCCAAGTAAGGAGAGGTGAATGGTGTTTTGACCAAAGACTAACTAAAATAAGCGTTGTTCCGTTGACTGATATTCATTATCGGCGTACAGTTAGCAGCATGTTAAGCGAATATTTGATTAATCAGGAATAGAATAGGTCTCTATTTTATTCGTTAATAATCAATCTGATGTATATTTACAACAATCGCTTAAGATATAGATCTATTGAACATAATTCACGTTATTTATTTTCGCTAAGTAATTTTCGAGATAAATATAGTGCTTTTGTAAAAAAATAATATTACAGCCTCTTTGGTTTGGTTTTTAATTTAATTATTTTTTATTTGTAACAATTTAATAACAATATCTAACAACATTTGTTAATTCTATCGATGGAAACTAGTAGGGTTATTGTGTTATCTTATTTTTACACCTACATAGACTTTATGTATTGTTGTTAAAAGCTGTTTGTTTCCTAAATAAAGAAAATGAATAAAAAAAATAAATTTAAGAATTTGCTTGACTATACCTATTTTATTATTTCTTATATTAATTATGAACCAATATAATGGAAAGAAACAGCCTATTAAGTTGACTTTCTCTTGACTTGTAATATCAAGGTTTTTTAATCCTAAGGCTGGTTGAGAAACTGTTGGTTATACAAGTGAACGGTGCGACTTATCTCCTGGGATATGGACCTTTAGTCAGTTCATACAACACAAGACGCACAACTAAAATTTGGTTGCGGTGGTCCTTATTGCTCTGGAATAAGATCGATAGTGGTCCTTAGACACAGAACACCGTAGGTATAGTAGTCCTTATATAAAGCTCAATGTGAGGACGACTGTACTATACCAGATAGCTTATTTGATAAAGGGGTCAATCAAACCCTTTATGTTTACAAATTAAAAATAACAATGTTTTTATGCTAAACATTTTTTTGTTCAGTCATACTGGTTGATCTCATGTTGTAATGTGCCACGTGGGAATATTTTTTACGATCTAAATTTACTCTACGTTAGTGGTGTTTATTTTTTGACATACGCAATTTTAGTAGTCTTCAAGAGAAGCTTTCGGGCAAATCACTTGTATAAACTAAATAGAAAACAGCTCCTAATATAGAACCCTGTGGAACCCTTATTTTTAGATCCTGTCCATCTTAATTGAAGCCAGCTGGGCGCTAAATAGGGTCTACTATTTGGTATTCTGTGGCTAAATGTTATTGCTAAATAAAACAATATATAAATAAAGAATTACTTTATCTGCTTCGTCATTATAAAGAGTCAAAATATTTGCATTTATGATAGTTTTTTTACGATAAAAACTTAATTTAATGGAGTGAGAAGTTCTGCTCAAAACAAAGCTGATTCTTGTCTCAAGAAATTAAAGGTCAAAAAAATTACACTGGGTTAATCAAAGTTATTAAAATCTAAATGGCTTATTTCAGACACCAAAGTATTTGACTTAAACATCATCGGGTGAGGTCTCAAAATAAAGAATTCTGAAACTTACAATAATATAGAAATTTTTTAACAATTTCAAAATATTTGTTGTTTTTTTTTAAATGTTATTTCAAAAGAGAAATTCAACAAAAAACTGCTTTTTTATACTTTTGTACGTTTTAAGCCAGGACGACTGGACAATGACCTTTAGAGCGCCGTTATTTCGTAGTAGCAGAGTCGAATTTTGTAGTGCGAGTGTCCAGTCGCACATGCTGGCTTTTGTACTTAATATTGCATTTGACTTTGACATTTGCACCAGAACGAACAATAAACATGTTATCAGCGTTCGTTCATGTTTATCTACTAACTGTAATTAAACCGACATTACCATGACATTACTAATGACTGGGGAATTGTAACAACGTATTTAAAATATTTCGGAAATACAAAATATAAATTACTAGCTTTCCGCCGCGGCTCCACCCGCGTTTACTGTTTTTCCCGTGGGGATGAGGCATTTTTCCGCGGTAAAAGGTAGCCTATGTTACTCAGGGTGAACGTAGCTTTCTAATGGTGAAAGAATTTTTGAAATAGGTTTGAGTTTATGCATTACAAACACACAAACACAAATACAAATCTTTCCTCTTTATAATAATATAAGTATGATAATAATAGGTATTTCCCCGTGATGCAAATTTTTCGCAATCTGTTAAGCCACAACAGAGAGAAACAGCTACTACATTTATAAAATTAACATTTAATTATGAATAATAATAGGTACTAAGGTACAATAACAACACAATACGTTAATATTATACTTTATTGCAAACATAGAAAACAACAATTGACAGATAGTTTACAGTAAAGGCGAGCTTATCTCTACACAGAGATCTCTTCCAGCCAACAACCTATACGCAAGTAATACTTATTGCCTTTTAACCTTTCGTTTTTTTTGACAATAGCTTTTAGCGACGCGAACGATGTTGGCAAAAAATCCGAAATCTTTATTTACACGGAGTTATATTTAAATTCATTCGTAGAAATATTGGCTTTTTTGCTGTTTGTATGGCTATTATTAGACCGTGTGCTGGATCTTAGATTTTAATCTAACTTTTACGTAGTATAGTATAGTTACTCTGTGATCTAACGAAATTAATATATGTGGGACATCTCACATACGGTCATCTGACCCCAAACTAGGCAGAGCCTTTACTATGGGTGTCATGTCAGATAACCTGATGTACGTACATACATATACAGGGTGGGCTTGAACCCGCGAACTTCCGAATGGAAGTCCACGGCCCTAGCCACTTGGCAACCGACGACGCTCTTATTCGGAATTGTATTGCACGAATAAATATTTGAACACGTTATCCAATCTCTTAGCATCCCGCCGCTGCTCCGCTCGCGTTAATTGTTTTTCCCGCGGAAATGAGGAATTTTCCAGCGGTAAATTGTAGCCTATGTTCTTTCCTAAGGTCCATTGTATATTTGTGCCAAGTTTCACCAAAATCGGTTCAGTAGATCCGAAGTCTATTCAATTATTAGGAATATTTTAGGTATTTATTGACACCTTGGTCAGGGATCATCTAGCTTTTCAACAGTGAAAGAATTTTTGAAATCGGTTCAGTAATTTCGGAGCCTATTCGATGAAACAAACAATCAAACCTTTTCTCTTTATAACATTAGTATGATTTAAGATAACTTCATTTCATTAGTATAATTAAAAGTTTCCGTAATAATCAATTACAATACGTTTTTTCCTTGAGTTGTGACCAAATAGGCATTATTTACGTACAAAATGTATTATATTGCGGACAATGTTTAATTATTTTTTGTTCTCCTTCCGCAAAACACGTTTTGCGGTTTTGTATATAAATAGGAACTTAATTTATCAAAGCCATATTTAATTGGTAGTTACAACATATTTGTATTTATATAACACTCCGTTTTTTAATTGAAACACTTTTAACAAAATTTTTACTTTAGAAATACTTATAAACGAAATATTTCCTTAACAGAACACTTAAAAATAAAATAATTTAATTCCTGTTGGTACTTTGGGTATCAGACAGGTATATACTTACATAAATACATTAAAATTAAAGCATATAAATAAATCAAGTGTTTTATTTTTGTTTTCTTTTTATTTTTACTTTTTTCATTCATTTATTTCTAATAACACATTTAGATTTAATTTTTTCCGAGTATCTAACATACGCATCGCTTAATTCCGATGATCACTTATTCTTAATAATAATATTATTTTTATTATAAACTAGCGACCCGCCCCGGCTCCGCACGGGAAAATGGCAGTCCTGGATTTATAAATAGGCCGTATAGGCCGCGGCCTAGGGGCGGCAGCGTCCTAGGGGCGGCAGATTTCAGAGGACGGTCACTCAATTTCAGAGGATAAAAGTCCAATAAGTTCACTGGTTATTATACGCACGCACCGGTGCAATGATGATACTAAATATACTACAGAATGTCTTTTAGTACAAATTTCACAGCTTTTTTGTCTCAAACAATACTTAAAGGTAACTTTTGAAAGAGCGACATATTTTTATCCTTCCGGCCGTTTTTGCTATTGCGATTCGCAACCGTTGCGAGAAAAATACTCAAATCTAAGCGGCCGGCCTACTACTATCTATCTATCTACTACTATCTACTATCTTTGAAACTTTGTCGAAAGTATTAATTTATATGACATTCTGTAAAATCCATATTAATCTAAATTAAATGTACAATGTATTTAGGGTACTTATTTGGATAAGGATTAATGCGTAATTTCTTAAAATCGCCTCGTAAATAAGTCACTATTTCTCGTAAAGCCTGACCAAAGAAATAAAAATCCTGCTCTGGGGGCGGGCGCCACGTGTATATTTTTATGTTTATGGCAACAATTTCTCTTATTAAACCTGTTGTTTTCTGTGTTTGTGTTATTTGCTTTGTTTTTTTCTTGGTGTCAATAAAGAATATTTGTATTGTATTGTTATGGACTACTATTTGGTATTCTGTGGTATTGTATTGTATTAAATTAGTTCCATTGAAATTCCGCAATATGGCGAGGCTTATTACTTCTTCGGTCAGGCTTTAAAAAGAAGATGGGAACATAAGGTCCCTAAGAGATAAACATATAAAATAGCGGACTTTTTTGTAGACCTTTTTAAGGTGTACAATAGGTACTGTAGAACATTATTTTTATCTATCACGTAGGGTTCAACCAGCATTTGCAATGTAAGCGCAAAAAAATGGGTTTATTTACGACATCACATTAGAAACATCTTAAATTATCAGTGTTTCTCAATACTATAATACGACTATGTATGTATTCTATATAAAAACCATCCTCTTGAATCACTCTATCTATTAAAGAAAACTGCATCAAAATCCGTTGCGTAGTTTTAAAAATCTAAGCACACATAGAGACAGACAGAAAAGGAAAGCGATCTTGTTTTATAATATGTAGTGATAGTGATACTTTTGCTATTAAAAGTCCCGTAAAAAATTGAATAGGTATCTTGTTCCTAATTTTTACTCTCTTTCTTAAATGACTTCACATAATTTATTCGTTTATTTTCTTTAAGGCCTTCCTAGCTACCAATGGAAAATTATTATTTTAGAAAGGTTTGTAAGACATGGGGCGGCGGAAATAAAGTGGCCTACACTCATAAAAATTATAAATCCGGCACTGGAAAATGGTTATTGTGGGTTATCCTTAAGTATATTATGCATGTATTATACATAATATAAACCTTCCTCTTGAATCACTCTATCTATTAAAAAAAACCGCATCAAAATCCGTTACGTAGTTTTAAAGATTTAAGCATAGGTACCTACATAGGGACATAGGGACAGAGAAAGCGACTTTGTTTTATACTATGTAGGTAGGTAGTGATAGTTAGATGATAATTATACTTAAGTGCAATACTTTCTATCGACTGTTCACTTTAGTTAGGGCCTTTCCCAAAGGGACTTTACCGACTGGTTTACTTTACCTATGAGGTGTACAAATAGGTACAAACGCCTTACTTTCTAATATTTTATTTAATTACTATTTGGGAACCTATAAAGTACAATAATTGAGATGAAACTTTTCTTTATTATATAAAAACCTAATTTTATGTATTATAAAGAGGAAAGATTTGTATCTTTGTGTGTATGTATGTAATGAATAACCTCAAAAACTACTGTGCCGATTTCAAAAATTCTTTCACCACTTGAAAGCTACATTTGCCCTGAGTAACATAGGCTACCTTTTAAAGCGGGAAAATGCCTCATTCCCACGGGAAAAACTGTAAACGTAGGCGGAGCCGCGGCGGAAAGCTAGTATTTTATAACTTAGTTACTCCTATTCATTTACATAAATAAATAATTTAGCTTTAAACTCGTATCTTTTTAATGTTTTTAATATTGTCCAAAACAAGATTTCGAAGAAAAGAAGAAGAAGAAAGTTTTAAAACAAGGAGTAAAAAACAGTTTGATTTAACTCAAAACATGTTTTAAAACAACTTGTTTCGGGTTCAAACCAAAACCCTGAGCTTAGAATGCAGACGTTCCCAACGACGCTTTGTTTTTATTCGAATTATATTTTGAAAACGTTATATTGAATTAAAAGAATACCAGTACAAGAAACTGGGAATTACCTACACGATCAAGGCATTCGATACCGTTATAGATCCTAATCAATATTCTAGTCATCACGCTGCTAGTTCCATCGCACACGCAGAGATGTACTAAGCTACACTTCTTTTTTAATGAAATAATAGCTTTCCGCCGCAATTATTAACAATTTTTCCCGTGGGAATGAGGCATTTTCCCGAAGTAGAAAGGTAGCCTATGTTACTCAGGGTGAATGTAGCTTTCTAACGGTAAAAACATTTTTGAAATCAGTATTTTTTAAGTTTTTTCATTACAAACACACACACAAAAATACAAATCTTTCCTCTTTATAATATTAAGTATGATGAGAGAAGTTTATGGAGAGTTGTGATGTCAAAAGGAAGCATGTGGTTACGGTTAAATCAGTAAAAGAATAGAATTTTCCGAAAATTTATTGATAACTTGTTTAGTGATTAGGGTAAAGTAATTTACCAATTTTGGATTCAGTCATCATCCCTAAACTTCCACTAATTGTATATTTCGTTTGCACTCTTTGTTATATTAATCAAATTGTATAAAATAATAATTTATAATTTTGTAAAATACGAGTATTTTGAAAAGATGCAACAACGCCTGTGGAGTTTCTTCCGGCGAGTTCTTCTCCACAGAAGACAGCCAAATTGTGAACTCGCCTCGATGTCGAAAAGTGATTTGTAAAATCTTACTTCGAATAAAAATTTTTGTACTTAATTTATATAGGACGTGAATTAGTCCGTTCTCATAACAATCTAGAGAGTAAGAGACTATCTCTGAATTATTATTTTACGCTCTAACTTTTTAAACTACTCGTACCTATAAAGACGTAACAGAAAAGTGGCGGCCGTGGCCAGTGGCCGTTTTCCGCAATTGTTCCATCAATAACTACTAGCGTAGCGAGATATAATAAATAAAGTTATTGGCTTCTATATATCCTACAGACCACCTTCTAGTTCCTGGCCGTTTTAGATTTTTTGACAGGATTGGGTCGCCTTAATTTAAAAAAATTGCCTGCTCCATGTTTTCACGCTTATAAAAACAAAAAAAAGAGATCATGACGTCAAACATCGATTTAACGCGTCAACCGCACTAATTCAGCATGCGATAACATCCGACCTAAAAATACGCCTATTTTGACAGCTGCGTTCTTGTTTTAAATATAGTTTTTTTTCATCTGAAATTAGATTGATTCATCTTCTGTCTTTTTCGATTTCCATGTGAACGAAAAGGATGACGACTTACTTTAGAGCTAAGAGTGCCTTGCCATTACTCCGATGTTTATTTCTGAGAATCTTGAATCGTGAACTAATGACGCAAGACTTCTTGTACTGATAGTAATGAATGGCTGACGTATGAGGAAAACCCTTCGAAATATATCTTTAACTTGTTACTAAATTGATTTTATATCGATAGATATAGTTATTTTTCTTACTATAACTTGAACTTAAACTTTAATTGTTTTATGGTACCAAACAAATAACTTCGTTTAACTATTTTTTGTTCGCAAATTACCTTACATTCACTTTGATTCAATAAGTCTAATTAATATGTGGCTACAAATTTTATGGATTCTGACAGTTGACTGTCATTAATAATATACCTTCAATATTGGAGTACCTAGGTAATCATAGCTTATAGCAGGCTATTTTATATTATAGTCGATCGTAGCTAGATCACATTAGACGAATTTTTTTTATATTAACAAATACAAATTTAAAAATAAAACTAATGTACGGATCCAATAATTATGTCAAAGAGTGTTTATACGAAATTTCAAGTAAATTGCAGCAAATTAAATTTCTTCCCATACAAAATATTACATCTATGTATTTTATGCGTAAAATGGCGACATTTAGATTTTTTTGTATGAAGCGTGATAAAATAAAAGTAATTACACAGATTTTTTATTTTTCTGAATCTTTTTAAAATAAATTCTGTCTTTTTAAAGTATGCGCTCTGTTTAAAAAATAATCCATAGTTAATCCGTTGTTTAATCCGCACATTATATAATACGTGTCTCAGAGTGTTAAACATTTTAATTAAATTATACTAAATTAGAGTACTGTGGGATTATATTATTATTATTCAGTGAACACAAGATTATTTTCTTTCAGAAATAACAAAATGCAGTATTGGCATCGTCTGAAATAATAAGATATAGGACTGACAAAGCAGCTGAGAATCCTATCTTGTTGAAAAAACAGCGGTGGCATAACATAGAACGACTCTTATTGATCGAAATAAAGAAAAATATATTAATTAGAAGTCTTAAAAGAAAGTAAACTGCTGAAGTAGCTAATATTTCACGAGCAACCGTATTTCATGAACCAGAAGACAATAAGTTGATTGACTGATTGGTGGAGCAAGGATGGAATTGGATTATGAACTATTGAAAGAAGATTTAACTAACGGATTTTTTTAGTAGTTTTATAAAAAGCAGCAATATATTTAAAGTTTTAACTATCACATGTTTCACTTATAAAAGATCTAAAAAACAAAGTAATTGCTAACGATGATATAATTGAATCAGTAAAAAAAAGCTTGCTAGAAGCTGATGTAAAATGTTTCAAGAATGGAGTGAAAATAATTTCGATATAAATCATATGTTTAAAATTGCGTATGATAATGGGATAAATTATATGACGCTATTTAATTTTGCAGCTACTAATGATTTACTCAATGTTGTTAAAATATTACTTGCTAATAGTGTTGATGTAAATAAGACTGACTCTTATAATAACACGCCTTTGGTTTCTGCTATTAAAAATAATCATTCGCAAGTTGTTGAAGAAATTTTGAACAATATTAATTGTGATATTACTATTTGTAACATAAGTCATGAAAGCCCTTTGCATTGGGCAGCTAAAAATGGTAGTTTAAATCTTATTCAATCTTTCGTTGTAAAAGGCGTGCCAATAGATATTCAAGATGACACAGGGGCAACTGCACTACAATGTTTTTTTTTTTTTTTTTTGAATTGACCTATGCTTGTGTCGAAAAGGTACGACAAATCAAGCTTCACCGGACTGTGCTTCTAATGGACTCTTAGATATAGTTAAATATCTTGTAAAACATAATGCTAATGTTAATGCCAAAGTTGCAATGGGCAATAGTTGTCTTCATAAAGCTGCTGAGAATGGTCACCTAAATATAGTTGAATTTCTTGTTAGTAAATGTAACGTAATCTTTTCATCAAACAATTATGTTGGTCTGAATGCTTTGCATTTGGCATGTTTGAATAATCATTTTGATATTGTGAAATATTTAATCAAAGTGAACAATGTTGATTTGAAATCTAACATTTACGATCTGATACTTCATTATGCTTGTAATAATATACATATGTTCAAATATTTAGCAGAAAGTGTTGACTTATATAACGAGAATTGTCAAGGCAATACTGTTTTACATAGAGCAGTAGAATGCAAAAATCTGGATTTAGTTAAGTATTTAATAGAAAGAAGAAGTTTTGATGTAGTGAAATCCAATAACGATGGAATGACAGTAGTACACGTGGCAGAAAATGCAGGTTGTCTAAACGTTACTCAATATCTCTATAACATAGAATACGTAAATATGGAAGATGTTGATAAAAAAGGACTAAATGCCCTTCACCATGCAGCCATGACCGGAAGTTTAGATGTAGTAAAGTTTTTACTAGAAAAGGGAAAATTCGATGTTAATTCTACAGATTCTAGAGGACGAACAGCCTTGTTACATGCTGCAAAAAATGGTCACATTATTGTAGTGAAATACTTAGGTGATAATAATGCCGATTTTACTAAAGGTGATAATTTATGTGTAACTCCATTGCATAAGGCTTGTGAAAATGGTCATTTAGATGTTGCTATATTTTTAGTAGAAGAGAAGAATGTTAGTTTACTAGCAAAAGATTGTGATGGCGTTACTCCTTTGCATCTAGCAACTTGTGTAGGATGGTTGAATGTTGTCCGATACATAATTGACAATCAACATATTGATCCAGATTTAAAAGACGGTGGAGACTGGACACCACTTTATTGTGAAATCGCAAAAAACAGAAAAGACATTATAAAATACTTAATAGAAGACAAAAATGTGAATTTAATTGCAAAAACTGCTGAAGGTATGACACCAGTTTACTTAGCTGCTGGATTTGGAAGAATCAATGTATTGAAATATCTTATTGAAGAGCTACATGTTAATTTCAATCAAGTTGATAATAATAATTGGACACCATTGTTATTCGCCGTAAATGTAGTTAAGTATTTGGTTGAAAAGGGAGCTAATTATTTAGTGTTAGACAAGAAAAACCGTTCGATAGTACATTTGGCCGCAGAATCTGGAAAAGTTGAAATTTTAGAATATCTGATTGATCATTTGTCATTAGATTTTCGTGGATTAGACAAGGCTGGTCTAAGTCCTTATGGTTTAGCTATTAAATTCAATTGGCCAGACGCAGTTGAGTTCTTCTATACCAAAGTAGGCAATTCAAAAGTTACCAAAACTTTAACAGCATTAGAATTTGCTAATAAGCTTGATAGGCCCGAAATAGTAAAGAAATTACAAGAAAAAATATTGCAATGAACTGAATTATTTATATTACAGTATAAATATTACAAGAATCAGGGTTTGTAGATAAATAATTATGGACAAACTTATTGCTAAAATTATATTAGACAATAAATCATGATCTAGTTTTATTTCCTCCCCGCGGCTCCTCTCGCGTAGTTTTCCCATAGGAAAGAAGTATTTTCCCGCGGTAAAAAGTAGCATATGTGTTATTCTGATATATAAGCTATATTATTGTAAAGTTTCATTAAAATTCGTCCAGTAATTCCAGAGATTAGCGTTTACATACAGAGATGTTTTTTCAAAATTTGTATTTTTGTGTTCAGCTACACTCCCTATATCACCTACAAATTACAATCAGTTTTTTGAAAAACAAATATCAATGTACAAACACGCCGATTCTAAAGTTTTATTACACTATAGATAAAAAATAAAAATAAAACCCGTAATGAAACCTGCCTATACCTGCGAGAAAATTCAAAGGTTCGTGACCAACCCGCACTGGGCCAGCGTGGTCGACTATGGCCTATTCACCCTGATATCAGGGTAGGCTCGAGCCCCTTGGTGATAGTCTAAATATAATAGGCTGTTAATGATACTTTTTCTGGCACATGACAGCTAAATCTAGTTTCTAAATCCCAATTCCACCTTAATACCGTTAAGCCACAGAATACCAAATAGTGTTAAAATCAAACAATCAACACCCACGATAGTGCAAAAGAGATAGTCGTATAAAAAAGTAAGACGCTAGACAGAGACAGAGATACACCGTGACCAGGCGACGAAGAATGCGGAGACAATGGCCTTTATGCATAATTGATGACATGAATCCTGGCATGACTGGTTGTCTAAGATTAGATAGAAAAGCTTTTGGGGATAGTTGTATTGAGTAGATTCCGTCTAAAAGTGGACCACTTGTAAAGACAAATATTGAGATACACCCCACACTAGCGCCTTTTGAGTCGCGCGTACAATCATAGGCAGCAAGGCGAGCGAAATGAAAGATGGACGCGGATGATTGTATGCGCGATGTACGACGTCATTAGGGCAAGGTACTGTTATTCAATTGATATAAGATAATGCGCTGGATGCGGGTAGCGCAGGACCGATCGTAGTCTCTGTTGTGCAGTGGACGTCTACAGGCTTAGATGATGATGCAGAAGAATTAAGAATGGTGAAACGGGTGCTGCTTGGGGGGACTGGTCTGCTCCAGTCGATTGCCAGTGGTGATAGGTTGATTGGTGGAACTATAATAGTTTATTTTTTCTAAGTATTTTGACTGGTTGCCTTCCTATAATTGTATATTTTGTTGGGACTCTTTGTTAATATTGCATAGAATAAATAATAATTTTGTAACAATATTTTGAAAAGATACAACGCCTGTGGAGTTTCTTCCGGCGAGTTCTTCTCCACAGAAGACAGCCAAATTGTAAACTCGCCACAAAAGAATGTGTAACTGAATTTTTAGTGATGTAAATATCCTAAACTTTGATCCTAAAGTTAAAGAAATACTTTGAACTTTGTGAAAATTTCTTCTAAATGAAAGTAAACGGCCTTGGCTTACTTGTCACCGTCATAAATTATTGGAATCATTTAGAGCGAAGTTGAAGAAACTTACTAGCTTTCCCGTGGGAATGAGGCATTTTCCCGCGGTCTTCTTCTTATCGACTGGGTTTCGAGGTTAACCTACCTCAGAAACCCTGGGTGTCGGAATTGTTGATCCGATATAATTTACCCTATTTTATCCGGAGATAGCAAAACTTCCCAACAGTGATAGAATTTTATAAATCAGTTCAGACAAACAAACGGACAATCAAATCTTTCCTCTTTGTGATGATGATGATATTATAGAAGTATAGATATAAGCCTGTTATGATAATGAATGTATCATTATGCAAACATAACCGCAACTATGAAAACAACCAAAACCGAGAACGTATGGGAAAAACCAACATTTCTCAACAACATGACCCTGGTTACGTTGTACCACGTTGTACGTACAAGTATGGGCTATTATGTATTTACTATCCTATTGCTTGTTCTGCTGTCAGTTTGCATTCAATATAGTTTTTTTATGTATTCAAGAACTTAAGGTTCTTTAAAGATATTACAATCTAGCCTAAGAATAATAAGTAATTTAATTTAATTTAATTTAATTTGCTAAATAGATAACACCTATGCAAGAACGTGTTTTGTTTCATATTTTGTTGTCTCTATTTTTGTTTTGTTTTTGACACTTTGTTCGTGTGACTTTGTAAGTATTGCACTCATGGACTTAGTAACATAGTTACATAGTGTAACTATGGTAATTCGTCCAAGATTGCACTACATTTTCTTAGCGTTCACTAAACTAACTCAAAGGGTTTTGTCCTTTTCAGTCTTCTCACTATATCCGTGTTATCGAGGATTCAGTATAATGATAATTCTCAGAAAAATGTAAATTACTTCTCACAATATTTTTTGCTATGGTTAAAATATTTCCATTTGACTCAAGATCGAGAAAATATAAATCTTTAAGCACTGAAAATATAATTGGACCAGCGTAAGAATATACACAGAACGATATGTATAATAGAGATAATAATAGTACTAGCTTTGCGCCGCGGCTCCGCCTGCGCTAACAATTTTCCCGTGGGAATGAGAAATTTCCTCGCGGTTCGAGGTAGCCTGTGTGTTATTCTGACATCAGAATACATATACCTAAGCTATATTATTGTAAAGTTTCATTATAATCCATTCAGTTGTTTTGCGTGACGAACGAGTAGGTAACAAACATCCATACATCCATCCTTCCATTCTCAAAAACTTTCGGGTTTTAATATAGATAGGATTCTTTAAGTAAGTTAAAACTTTAAAACATTCCAATTTCTTTGTTACAGTCATGAAGAGTTAACGCTGAAATGGGGGCGAAAAGCACCGCCCCCGCCGTGGCGCTGCTGGTGGGGGCGCTAACTCTGGGGGTGCTAACAATGGGGGCGCTAGCAGTGGAGAACTGCCCAAAGGGGTGCACTTGCGACAAAAACGTACAACTAGACATGTACTGCAAACTCTCCAAAAACAGCAGTGTTGCCGTTAAGGGAAAAACGGGGCCTGAAATTGAAATTATTTGCGATACTGTAAGTAGAGTAATTAGATCTTAGTAGCTTTCAGCCCCGCGCCGCGGCTCCGCCCGCGTTAACTGATTTTCCCGTGGGAATGAAATATTTTCCCGCGGTAAAAAGTGGCCTATGTGTTCTTCTTCTTCTTTCGTGTCGATTCGGCGACTAAATTAATGTGTGTTAATCCAGGTTGTCAGCTAACTCCATACCAAATTTTATTTAAATTTCTCCAAACGTAACGTGAGGAAGTAACAAACATACATACTCACACACTCGCAAACTTTTGCCTTTATAATCACTACATAGTATAAAATAAAGTCGCTTTCTCCGTCCCTATGTCCCTATGTCCCTATGTCCCTCCCTTTGTACGCTTAAATCTTTAAAACTACGCAACGGATTTTGATGCGGTTTTTTTAATAGATAGAGTGATTCAAGAGGAAGGTTTATATGTATAATACATGCATAATATACTGAAGGATAACCCACAATAACCATTTTCCCGTGCGGAGCCGGGGCGGGTCGCTAGTATTATATATATTGTGATGTGATTATAGAATGCTAACTTTCCGCTCGCGGCGGAATTTTCCCGTAGGAATGAGCTATTTTCCCGTGGTAGTCTATGTCTTTCCCCAAGCTTTATTCTATCACAGCACCAGGCTTCATCAAAATCGGTACGGTTTTGGCGTGATAGCGTAACAAACAGACAAACGTACATAGTTACTTTCGCATTAAATTTTATAACATTAGTAGGGAATTGGGATATCTTATCCTACTTCCCTTCTAATATTAATGACTAGCGACCCGCCCCGGCTCCGCACGGGAAAATGGTTATTGTGGGTTTTCCTTAAGTAGGTATAAGTATTATGCATGTATTATACATATTTATAAACCTTCCTCTTGAATCACTCTATCTATTAAAAAAACCGCATCAAAATCCGTTGCGTAGTTTTAAAGATTTAAGCATACATAGGGACATAGGGACAGAGAAAGCGACTTTGTTTTATACTATGTAGTGATGTTAGTTATCTTAACTAGCCATATGTGCGTACTGCCGGCTGATTAAAGGCTTGCCTCTGCTCTCTCCATAACTAATATTAAAAATGCGAAAATAGCTTTGTCTGTCTGTCTGCCTTTATTTAGTGTCGGACGGTACTTTAAAATCCAGATAGACCCACTATGGTCTGTTCCATATAAATCCGGACAAAAGTTCATTGACCTCTTTCTTTTCTTGAAAGTTATTAAAAATAATGTAACGCCAAAATGTCTGGCAAGGTCACACGCTCACCCCGCCTTCTACTACGATATGCCAAATTACGTATTTTGCGATAATTTTCTAAAGTGTTATCGTATCGTTTGAAAAAAACAGGCGCATAGTATTCAGGCGGCTATGACCTTTTGTCCGTTTTAATATGAAACAAACAATAGCGGTGGAACCAACCGTCAAAAACGCTTTATTTTGGTCTTAGTTTATTAATCTGTGCCTTAGTTCTGAGTTTTGAAATAAGTTTTTTTCAGGATGGAGAAGCAATGTTCACATTTGAAGAGATACCGCAAATAGATTACGGTCAAGGAACAGCTATTCGCCTCAAGCTAAAGGATTGCCATCTCCCTCCCACCTTCAGTTCGGCTGCCTCGAGATTGGGTGCAGACTATATCCAAGAGTTGTACGTCCAAGATGCTCCTACAACAGTAGACATCACTCAGGAGACGGTCGAGGGATTGGAAAGATTGGAAAGACTTGCTATCTACTCATACGGTAATTGGCCAATGCTTGCTTGCTTGCTTATCGTGTTAACCTACCTCACAAACCCTGTCGGAATTATAGAAACGCCTTAGGCTTCCGACATAGCTCCTATAACGTATCCTTCACGATTATTTCAATATCAACGCGCTAGGCCGTGGTCCGAGGCTCCCTTGAGCCGCGCCCCTAGACGCGTTGGTATATGACTTTTTTTGGGGTAGTCTTCCGCTCCCCCG
This sequence comes from Teleiodes luculella, assembly GCA_948473455.1. Classification (NCBI taxonomy): domain Eukaryota; kingdom Metazoa; phylum Arthropoda; class Insecta; order Lepidoptera; family Gelechiidae; genus Teleiodes; species Teleiodes luculella. The sequence goes on along the minus strand of OX419609.1, from coordinate 1,342,271 downwards.
CAAGTCCGGTGAAGCTTGATTGGTCGTACCTTTTCGACACAAGTATAGGTCAATTAAAAAAAAATCCTATAACGTCTATATCCGTAGACAGCAATCGGGACCAACGGCTTTCCGTGCCTTCTGAAGCACGGAATCATCTTTCTTTTCGGACAATCATGTGATTCAGCCTGTTGCAATATCCTAACCAAAATGATCACGGTAACAGGCTTAGTCGACCACGCTGGCCCAAAGTGGGTTGGTCAAACGCAACCTCCTCTATGTGAGGAGGGCTAGGCTGTTACTGACATTATCACTCGCTATGTACTATCAGCAAAGTTGCCGCTAGCCCACCTTAAGGGATAATATTGTGTGCAGTGGTTCGAGACAAAAGTATGCTAGACCCCGCCTTGCTGTCTTTTTTTTCGTCATAAACGTTATATTGACATACTAACCTATTTATAAACATTATTTTTTTAATGTTCATTTCTTCAGAAATACTTTACTTAAATTGGTAAATAAACAAAAAGGCGGGGCTAGAGAAGATCGTCGCGTAAAGGGAAATATTTTTAAACTGGGCTAGCGGGAACTTTGCTAATAGTACATACACTACACACACACATACACACTTAATAGTCATAGGCTAGTTAAATATGTACCTAGTTAGATTTTGACCCGGGTACCTACTCATTTTATCATGCTGTGTGCACATACATAAAACGGGGTTACAATCCGGAAATGAAATCCGCCCACACAAAGCAAACTGCATGATAAATTCAGTTCTAATCAATACGTACCAAAGCTTTATCAGTCAAACTAAAATATGTAATAAAATAATAATAATAATAATGTATTTATTTCAAAATAATATAGGTAGGTACATTAAAAAATGAACGCTTATTATCTGAAAATAAAGATAGGAATGTACTGAGTAGATTATGTAATAGCAAACCAACGACCATGCTAACCATGTAAAATGCCTGTGTCAAGGTCGCGTTGGCCGCAGAAATACTATAAACTAATAAAAATTATGTAAATACTGTATTTGATTTTCGTGTTCATGGTACAAAATAATGTAAGCATCACTTTTTCCGTACCTAAAGGTTGCCTGGTAGAAATTGCTACTTTAGCAATAAGGCCGCCTTTTGACTCTTCTGTTTTGTTCTGTATTGTTTCTGTATGCTGTGTCTTTTGTCAATAAAGAATATTGTATTGTATTGTAAGCATGTTGTGTGTTTAAATTATTTTGAATGCTATAAAAACACTCTATATCATAATAATATAGACCAGAATCAGTTGACAAATGCGATCCTTAGAGAATCTGTCTAGCTAGATGGACAGAACGACAGAACGACACACGAAAGCATGTTTGGCCCTTGGTGATAAAGACACTTGTTGATAAATATTAAACGACAATAAAAGCTGATTACAATTGTTGTAAGACTAGTGCCAAAAAGTCTGAAAAAGCGTTTTTCTTTCCATTGCCAATGGAGTCATTTTAAGTTGTAATGCCCTATTAATACGGTTTTCAATGCAGAAGATATTCACAGAAGTGTTCCTTTTATTACTGTTTCGGCTGCCTATATACCTGCCATGAAATTGAAAACATTTTTTACGTTACATTCTTCCAGAAAAATACAACGCCAGTATACCAACAGAGGCTTTTTCCAAGTTGCCGATGTTGCAGAGATTTACCATCAATTATTCGAAGTTGGTTCTTCGAGCTGACGACTTCTACAATGCCCCCAACCTGGTTTACCTGGAACTATCCAACTGTGATATTACCCAACTGCCCGACGGAGTCTTCAGCAAGTTGAATAAGTTAAAGAAACTCATCATGTTCAGGAATTCTTTGGAGGTAAGTAGGAGAAGGAGGTGAGATTAGACATGCGTAAAACAGTACGTTAAAATGCCATATCACATTACTCATTACTTTCGAAGAGGTGATATCACCCCGTACACACATCACCCAAAATTTTGAATGAAATTTATTACTTTGGGACGAAGAAATGCTCTGTAGTATTCCGTACCTTAGCAGCACACATTATTATAATATCATTGCCTGCGCGCGACCAATACATTAGCAATAATTAGCATTACTCAAGATCGAGATAGATAAACACACACACACACACACATAAAAAAAAAATTTTGGTTTTTATTTTTTACTAACTGACCGACAGAAGTTGATTTTCTTTCATATTAGCTAATGTGTGATGTGAACTAGTGTACTGGTTACAATACTCGCGTAATGTGTGATATTGCATTACCTTTTAGGGTGATATTACTTTTGGACACTCTCCGTGGCTAAGCCCGCGTTGGTTTCAAATGTTTCCTTTGTTGGGAATGAAATGTTCTTTAGCTTTAAAACGTAGTCTATGTTACTCTTAAGTCTTATAATCTACCTCTGTGTAAAAACACACAAAAAATAAAATACACTCTGAACTGAGAAGCCCTCCTTTTAGCCCCCGACGGGTTAGTACTATTATTTTCTTCTGTGCCCCCGACGAAAAAGAGGGGTGTTATAAGTTTGACGTGTGCGTCTGTCTGTCTGTGGCATCGAAGCTCCTAAATGGATGCGCCGATTTTGATCTAGTTTTTTTTGGTCTGCAAGGTGTCACAATCGAGAGTGTTCTTAGCTATGATCCAAGAAAATATCTTCAGCCATTTGAAGATTATCAGCTCTTTTCTAGATGTTGAAAGGATCAAGTAACGGTTTTGTGTCGGGGGTTATTAAAAATTTTAATTTAACGTTGCTTAGCAAACGCCTAAAAACTAAATTTCAATGTTTCGTCTTAGCTAAATGATTTTGATTGATGAATTATTATTATTATTTTTATTATTGTTAAATTTCCAAATAAACCTTCATTGCTTAGCCACTTGGCCACCGACGCTCTCACTTACACGGTGTGAATTTAATCACTGTCTGTTCAGGAGGTAACTGAGGATCAGCTCCGAGGCCTGGAGTCACTTGAGGAGATAGAGTTATCCGGGAACAAACTTCAATCCGTGGACGCACTCATCAACGTCACACGGTCTTTGAAAAAGTTGGCTGTTTCCGGCAATCGCTTGAAGGAGCTGCCAGTACTCAGCGGTATTGCCAGTCTGGAAGAAGTAAGAAACGGGTCTATATTAAAAGCCATAATTGAAAATAGATTTTTTTCTATTTATACTCTAAGTTGAAAATGTATATATTGAAAATCCATAATCGTTAAATTATCATAACGATTAAAATCCATAATTTTGAAATACATTATATTTAAAAGCCGAACGAATACTGTTAGAGGTATAAATAATTAAAAAATATAAATAATATGACAAATATAGTAAACATTTATTATATAAAATTATTATTTATTATCACCAAAAATGCTGTTTCTAGTTCTTTTTTACCAAAAATTATGGACTTTAACAATTATGCTAAATATTGGTATATATTTTAAAATTATGGATTCTAATTGTTATACTATTTAAAGTTATGGCAAGTCTGTTATGGATTTTCATAATAGGGATATTTATGTTATTGCAATTTAAGGGGCACCCGTAAGAAACACAAGTTTTTATACTTTAACTAGCTTAGATTCTAGATTCCACCCCTCACCTCTGCCCGCGTTAACAGATTTTCCCATGGGAATAAAGTATTTTCCCGAGATAAAAGGAATAGAATAGAATAGAATATACTTTTTTTCCCTTGCGTGATCGAATCAGAAATGATGAGATCCGTAGGCGAACCAGAGTCACCGACATAGCCCGAAGAATCGCTAAACTTAAGTGGCAGTGGGCTGGGTACATTGCGCGTAGAACCGAAGGCCGATAGGCGCGCCGCGCGCCGCTATACCTACGTAATTTGTGGCAAAAAGGTTTTTGAATGGCGGCCGCGCGCCGGAAGACGTAGCGTGGGCAGGCCCCCCACAAGGTGGACCGACGATCTGGTGAGGGTCGCGGGAAGCCGCTGGATGCGGGCCAAGCAGGACCGATCGTCGTGGAGATCTTTGGGGGAGGCCTTTGTCCAGCAGTGGACATCTTTCGGCTGAAATGATGATGATGATACTTTATTTTATTGATCAGTAAATTCACAAAAAAAGATCGAAAGTGTACATGAAGGCGGCCTTATTGCTGAGTAGCAATTTCTACCAGGCTTAGGCCTAAAAGGCCTATACTCTTCACCAAGGTCAATTCTATTTCTATACCAAGTTTCATCAAAATCGGTTCAGTAGTTTATGCGTGAAACCGTAACAAACAGACAGAGAGACTCACGATGTTTTCCTCCATCGTAAGAGCGTCGAATAAACGTACATTATGAATTCGAAAATCTGAACACTTTGTTACGTCCCCCGAGACTTGAACCCGCGAACTTCCGAATAGAAGGTAAGGCTTTTGTCCAGCAGTGGACGTCTTTCGGCTGAGATGATGATGAAAGTAAAGCCCGACCAGAGAAATAAAATACCTCGCCATATTGCGGAATTTCAATGGAACTAATTTTATAAGGGAAATTGTTGCCATAGTCACTGGGCGGTCACTCCATACAGAAAACGCATTTTGACAACCAACTAACAACTGAATATCCGCTACAAGTCAATGGCGCTAGGCGCTATGTAAAACACCCCCGAACACCACGGTGCTGCGGGGTGCGGGGCGTGGGGCGGGGACTCAATTTGGCGCGGGGGGGTGAGTGTCCTTTCTGTACGGGTTAGTACTATTATTTTCTTCTATGCCATAGTCGTAAAAATATACACGTGGCGCCCACAGAGCAGGTTTTTTATTTCTTTGGTCAGGCTTTACCTAAATATATCAATCGTACCTAAATATATGTTTATTTCAATAGATTTTGCTTACATGTATATATTTTTTATCTTTCACAGGTAATTATATCGTCCAATGACGTGCCTTTGAAGATACCATCTAAAGCGCTAGCATCGCTTGCAAACCTAAACTACGTCGACCTATCATTTAATAACATAGAAAGCCTACCTTCCGACGTTTTTAAGGAATCTTCAGCGATCAGATCCATTAAATTTATTTCCAACCGACTTAAGGAGTTACCAGTTGGACTTTTTGAGTATCAAGAGTTTCTAGAAAACCTTACATTGGACTTTAACGAGATTGTACGACTGGATACGTCAATTTTCAAAAAACTTAGAGCCTTGAAAAAACTTAGTTTGAACAATAATAACCTCACTGTTCTGCCTCCGTAAGTATTAACATTATAATAATAATCTAAAGACTGGGTTGAATGAAGGCCTTGGCATGCAGAAAGCAGTCTTGATGCAGAAAGCAGTCTTGCCATGAATGATCATAGCTAAGAACACTGTCACAATCGAGAGTGTTCTGAGCTATGATCCAAGAAAATGTCTTCAGCCATTTGAAGATTATCAGCTCTTTTCTAGTTGTTGAAAGGATCAAGTAAAGGTTTTGTGGCGGGGGGGGTCTTTTAATTTTTTAATTTAATGTTAGTTAGTTAGTTAGTTAGTTCAACGGGCTAATTTTCCGCAACTCGACGTCAAGCGCGCCTATTTTGCGTGTTGGGTAGGATAACTCACTACTCGAGCCACCCGATCTCCTCAAAGAAGCCCAGCAACCTGCCCAGGTTGCTGAGCGTCTCCGGGATCGACCCCGGCGAACCGAGGTATTTAGCCCTGTACAATGACAAGCCGCGACACTCCAGCAGGATGTGGGCCGTCGTCTCCTCCGCCTCCATGCAACCTCTGCACAGGGGGCTGTCCGTGACACCTAAAGTAAATAAGTGTTTGTTAAAGGCACCATGACCTGTTATTACGCTGGTTATGGTACGTAGCTTATTCTTTTCCAGTCGAAGAAGCGCACGCGACAGCTGGAGCCTAATTTAATGTTATTGTTTTAGATTTTTGTTCTCCGCTCAGTCTGCGCTGTTGAGTTTGAATATAGCCTACAATCGCCTAGAGAGCATCTCGATCAACAACTTGTCGGGCGCTTTCAAGCTTGTCGAAGTCGACTTGAGCCATAACAGAATTGGGACCCAAACAAGGAACCCTGATGTGAGAATCTCATTTTATATACCACGAAAGTCTAATATATGTATCATGGTCTATCGGTGGTGATGGTGGTACCGTAAGGACGTCAAATAAACGTACAAGTCGCGGCACGAAACTCTAGCGCTGACCGTTATTGCGCAGAAGTCTAAAATAAGGGTCGCGGGGGAGTTACAGGGTCGCGGGGAGTATGGGGAAACATGCGCGGGAATCAAGGTCAATGTTAAACTTACGTGCCGCTACCTGTAATATGAATTCGAAATTCGAAAACACATCGAAAACACATTGTTACGTGACGACGCTCTGGAGCTATTTTGCACAAAAACATAAAGTGTGTTTATGGGACTTGCAGTGCAAATCGCAATGAAATAAAAACGTCCCGTCTACTTATACAATTATATTCTTTATCCACAGCAAAATTCAGGTAACAAGTACCCATGCCCGTAGCTGCCGGCGGGAGCTAACTAATAATCAGAGACGGAGCTCCTCAGGCGTCGTCTCCTTCACGATGTTTTTCCGTTTCAACGCGCTAGGCCGTGGTCCGAGGCTCCCTCGAGCTGCCCCTAGACGCGTTGGTACATGACTACTTTGGGGTAGAGCCGTAGAGCCATCCGCTCCTCCGTAAGTCCAGTGAAGCTTGATCCGTCGTACCTTTTCGACACAAGCATAGGTCAATTAAAAAAAAAAGAAAAAAATCTTTTACTATGCGGCCAACACTCAAAAAACAAAAAAATAATTCACGTAGTACCACCGGACCATCATACATTTTGCTAATTTTTTTGTATGAGACAGCTGAATTTTTTTTCGCGATTTCTATGTTAGCTCTGCTACCATTCTGCTACAGTAAAAGTATTAGAAAAATTTCCCACTTTATGTTGTGTTATAATTAGTGATTTTACAACATGTCAGTTGAAAGTGGACGATGACTCTGTTTGTTAAATTATCTAAGCGTGACATAATTTTGTCGTGCGTATTCTCTTATCCTATTGGAGGATATCTCAATATGTCGGTTTCTCGCAACTTTTTGACAATTAAATGTGCGACAAACTTTTGTCACAGCACTACATGTTACGAGGGCAGCTATTGGCCGTATGTGAGATGTCCCTTTATATTTATTTGTTGTATTATTTTCTAGCAATACTATGACTTCGGAGGAGCGTTTACGCAGCTCAAAAACCTGAAAATACTGGATTTAAGCCACAACAACCTCACAGCCGTGCCCGAAGGATTGTCTAGTAGCGGCGTGTTTCTTACGAAACTCAATCTGGCTTACAACCAAATTGAATCGGTGAGTAAGGTAATTTTGATAATAATCACTTTACTAATAACTAGCTTCCCGCCGCGGCTCCGCCCGCGTTAATAGTTTTTCCTCGACGTCGAAAATTGTAAAATCTTACTTCGAATAAAACATATTTCATTTCATTTCATTTCATTTCATTTCCCGTGCGAATGAGATATTTTCTCGCGGTAAAAGTAAGCCTATGTTCTTCCGCATGGTCTATTCTATCTTTGTGGCAACTCCGCCCGCTTTAACTATTTTCCCGTGGGAATGAGGAATTTCCCCGCAGTAAATTGTAGCCTGTATTCTTTCCCAAGTTCTATTCTATCTTTGTGCCAAGTTTCACCAAAATCTGTGCAGTAGTTTCGGAGCCTATTCAATAATTCGGAATATTTTAGTTATTTTTTTTACACCTTGGTACATTATTGAAGTTTTAGTAAGGATTCCTATTTAAAAATAAAATAAAATATAGCCTATGTTACTCAGGGATCATGTAGCTTCTCAACAGTGAAAGACTTTTTGAAATCAAATCGGTTCAGTAGTTTCGGAGCCTATTCGATGCAAACAAACAAACAATCAAACCTTTCCTCTTTATAATATTAGTATAGACTAACGACAAACTCCACTGACCGCGTATTCATAAAAGCTTATTAAGGTGAAAAAGAATTATTCGAAAAATCAAACATTAAAAAAGACATGGCCGAAATTGTGAAAAAGAAAACTTATTATTTTTACGAATTTTTGCTTTTAGCGCTCGATATTTTGGAAATGAAAAATGATATCAAAAATTTGAGAAAACCTCCTCTGGACAAGTTAATTGAGCCTAAAACAAAATAAAAGGGGTTAAGGGTTTGCCCTAAGTAGCCTCCTTTTTGAAAAAAGTCACGAATCATTTCCAATTTTCAATGTGCTCGGAAGTCGTGTGAGGTACGAAATCTGTGAATTTTATTTTTGCTGTTTTGCAATTTGTTTCAGGTGACCGGCGCGGGCTACACAAGCAATCAAGCTATAATAGACCTTTCGCACAACGAAATAAAGACGTGGTATCTGGACACCCTTAGCACCGTGGCTACAAATCAAGCACAGGAATCTAGGGCTATTTTGAAAATAAATTACAATCCCTTTGCGTGTGACTGCCTGCTTCACGCTTTGGCTCAGAGGTAAGGAATCCGTTAGTTAACAGCTCATATATGTCCCCATCGAGGGGCTCGAGCCTACACTGATATCAGGGTGAATAGGCCTTAGTCGACCACGCTGGCTCAACACTGATTGGTCAACTTCACACACAACCTTTAAACTTCGCAGGTGTGTGCAGGTTTCCTCACGATGTTTTCTTTCACCGTAACAGCGTCGATTTTCGAATTTAATATGTACTTAGGTACGAGGACAGAACATTTAAAAGAAATGTTCTGTGGGGTACGAGTATATACGTACATATTAATTTGAAAATCGAAAACACATCGGTGCATGCCGTGGTTCGAACCCGCGAACTTCTGAATGAAAGTCAACGGCCCTAGCCACTTGGCCACCGACACGACACGACAAAAGTATAGCATATTATAATTAACAGAGTTGATGGCTTCTATAATTCAAATGATCAAAAGGATTTTCAAAAAATTATTAACCTCAGTGTGTAGTTATTTATTTTTAACGCATGACGATTTTTTTTACTCTTTCCTTCCAGGTTACACAATTACAAGCCGCTCGACACAAGCGAAGCTAAGTTTGAGGCCGATAACGCCTATTGTTCAAGTCCCCCTTCGCTCGCAGGAAAACTACTTCAAAATGTACCGTTTGAGGACTTCATTTGTGAATTCAATGATACCGCATGCCCTGATGAATGCAGTTGTCTCTACCGTATCCACACAAAGAGTTATGAGTTCACTTGCAAACAAGAACCTAGAATCGTCACAGATACCGTGCAAAATCTGAAACTTAAACTAAGCGAATCACCACCTTCGTTCAACTTGAGTTCCAATGTTCATACTCTGAACCTGTCTGGTTTGGCGCTGCAGAAGATTCCCCCAGGATCTTTACCAGCTACATTGAAGGTTCTAGATCTGAGCAGGAATAATTTAACAGAGATTCCTCAACAATTGTACAGCTACGATTTAAAGTTGAGGATTGCAGAGAACCCTTTGAAATGTGACTGTTGGAATGCTGATGCCGTTAAAGAATTGCAGGACAATTTTTGGAAGATCGAAGACTATAAACAAGTGAATTGTAGCAGAAATATCCCGATTAGTACAATAAATGCACAGCAATTGTGCAGTACGTGGCGGGCTTCGGTGATTGGAGGAGTTTTGGCTATGCTCGGACTTATAACAGCTATAATAGCCATACTTATACTCAGATACTCATTAGAAATCAAAGTGTGGTTGTACAACCGCGGTATGTTCGCTAGATGGTTCGTCATCGACGACGATGACAGGAAATACGACGCGTTCATTTCATTCTGTCACAGAGACGACGAGTTTGTCAGTGAGCATTTGATACCAGGGTTAGAAGACATACCTCAGCCATACAAATTGTGTATCCATTATAGAGATTGGATGCCAGGAGAGTTTATCACAACCCAGATTGCCCAATCTGTTGCAGATTCCAGAAGAACAATCATTGTTGTGTCCAAGAACTTTCTAGAATCCCAGTGGGCGAGAGCTGAATTTAGGACAGCCAACATGACCGCCATTAAAGAAAGAAAGACTCGAGTTATCGCGATTCTTCTAGAAGACGTGAACAGCCATAAAGAGTTAGACCCAGAACTAAAAGCGTATCTATCGACGAATACTTATTTAAAATGGGGTGACCCTTGGTTTTGGGATAAACTGAGGTATGCTTTGCCTCATCGGAAAGCAGATGCAGTCAGGAGGCGCAGGAGGCGGGAGAAACCTAGGTGCAATGAAACTGTGGCTTTGGCTAGAGCAGACGTGGCTGCTAAAGTAGTCCAAGCCAATGGGCTGGACACAAGACTGACAGCAGATGGAGTCATCATTAACGCTGCATCTCTAACTGTGCCTAAAGAAAACAAAATCTCCAATCAAATCCAAGTAGATATGACAAAATTAAATAACATCAGATCGGTGGCCGATATGAAGCCTATTCAAGTGTAAATACCACGCTCATTATCCCTGAAAGGATGAGCAGAGCATGAGTTGGTTCACTAAAAGTACGGATACAAAAGATTAGGCAAAAAATCACCCAACACGAAGAAATGTTTCGCTGCTTTTTGTGCACCTAGTGACAATTTGTCTCCGGTAGCCCTCTAACATGCCCGTCCACGCGTGACAGACATAATTTTGTCGTGCGTATTCTCTTATCCTATTGGAGGATATTTCAATATGGCGGGTTTCGCGCAACTTTTTGACAGTTAAATGTGCGACAAACTTTTGTCATAACACTTCATGTTACGGGGGATTGAAAATCTGTGTCATGTCATATCGTGAGTAATCGAGCTTTTGTTCCTATTTGTGACAAATGCTGAGCACCCCCTAGCATGACCGGTCACACGTGACAGACATCCTATTAGCTATGTCGTGCGTATACTGTTATCCTATTAGCGAATATGTCAATATGGCGGATTTCTCAAGGATATACTAATTACAGTTTGTCGCGGAAGTCATATTTTTTTTAAAGTCTTTTTTACCTTATGGGAAAGGCAAAGGGTTCAAAGCCCGTACAGCCTAGTCCTTTGTAAGTTTAATTTTTTGTCACGTGATCATTGAACTGCAAGGGTGGAGGCTCTGTGGAGTAGTTTTAATTTTTGCTTAAAACAGTCCACAGTTGGACTAAGGCTAAGGTTATATTAACTTAATGATCTGAACTGACTTTTAGACTGCTTTGATCTGTAAATAGTTACTCAAATACTCTGCATTTGGTGCTTACATTTTTTTGCTATATTGTAAGCAATAAGCGAATTTAGTTTTGGACGTTTTATAAATGTAGGAACAAGATGTAAATATTATAATTTTCATTTTTAATTTTAAGTTAGGTACTAAAATAAAACAGTCTATCTTTCTAAACTTCTCATATTAATTTATTAGTAGGTATATATAACAAATACAGTAACACAACAAATAATTTATATTTTAATAGCTTTATTTATACCTAAACTAATGATGTACCGTTCCCGGGAACAATCCCATCATTCCCGGGAAATTTTCGTTCTCATTTCAGAGTACCCTCTAGCATGACCGACTTTCTACTACTCTTTTATATGATGTCCGACCAGAAAAATGCTGCTCTGGGGGCGCCACGTGTATATTTTTATGTTTATGGCAACAATTTCCATTAAGTATAAAATTAGTTCCATTGAAACTCCGCAATATGGCGGTTTCTTATTTCTCTGGTCGGGTTTTAGCTATTTGTTACTGTCCACTCCAGGGCCAATATCGATCCCGGTTTCAACCCAATGCAATACCAAAGTCAATTTTAGACCGCTACGACGACAGAAGAAAATAATAAGTAGGTACTTACTACCCGCCTCTTGAAAATCTGCCCGATAAGAGTTGACAAATGTCCGATTTCATTTAGTTCACTCAATATCCGCCCAATATGAAACCAAGGTGGCGCTAGTGTGGCATTCGAGAGTACGAGACGCCCGATCTCAATGTCGACGGATCGGAATCGCCGTCAAGAGTAGCCCCTCAGAGCTTGTATTGCGTTTATTTTAGTTTTCAGTTACTTAAATCAAGTCCATCCATATAATTTTATCAATAATATAGATATATCTGTTTAAATAACAACATTGTTTAGAAATAATTATAAAAACACCAATTTATATTTTTTTATACTTTAATGCTAATTGTATGTCGGTACAGTCAGCAAAGAATAGTTTACAAATTCCTTATAATTTAGAGTTAGGGGAATATTTTTACGAAGATTGAACATTTTAGATTTCAGTGAAATGTGTGTGAGTGACGACTTAAATTGCTCACAACGCGTTGTGGCACCAGTAAAACATCCACATGGCGAAATTCGTGTTATGGCTCTAATGAAAACGGGCACGACGACACGTTGTGGCAATCACAGAAAAACCAAATAGGGAGATTCGTGTCGTGGCTGACAAGCTATTCGATCGCAACGCGTTGTGGCAATGAAGAAAAGCCATAACGCGTTCTAAGCATTCGTTGTTATAACCATATCACGATGGACAGGTTGTATGTAACTTGTCGGTGTCGGCTCGAGTGCAAATACGCATAAATAATAATTGTCTTTGCTGACTGTACTTTTAGAACGATTTTTAGAATAAGGTATTTTGTCCAATTTTCGTGGTGCTAAATTATATTCAGAGTAGTTTATGTAAGAACATTATTTCCTACTGTAGTATTTTTTAAACAATGCGCATTTTTTAACTATCTTTTCGCCGCGGCTCCGCCCGCGTTAACAATTTTTCCCATGAGAATGAGGCATTTTCCGGCGGTAAAAGGTAGCCTATGTTACCAGGGTGAATGTAGCTTTCTAATGGTGAAATAATTTTTGTAATCGGTTCAGTAGTTTTTAGTAGCTTTGTAATGGTGAAAGAATTTTTGAAATCGGTTCAGTAGTTTTTGAGTTTAATCATTACAAACATACACACACACAAAATACAAATATTTCCTCTTTATAATACTAGTATGATATCAAAATACCAAGACATTTATTAATATAAATTAAAATGATACAACATATTTCTAAGTGAAGGTTTGGGAGGCCTTTAGCTGCTATTGTTGTGAGAGACATCTGTGTATATGAATAAAATAAAATAATATTATATTCACCCTTCTTGTAACTGTAGGTAAATTATTTTCGCAAAAGCAGTGTAGTCGATTTAGTCGAAATTCAATTCGATATGATCATATTAAATAATAAACTGTCCATTTAAAAATAATAATGTTATTCATAATTATTATCTGAGCCTACTCTAGTCAATACCTATATATACGCACTGTGTTTAAATTAATAAAGGGATTATAAATAAACAATTCGGTTTTTATTTTTTAAACCTTGTAATGTATTGAAAATATTCTCATCGACATAATCTTGAGTCAACAGGTTTCCATTATGCCCGACCAGTAAAATAAAAATCCTCGCCATATTGCGGCATTTCAATGGAACTACCATTGCCATAAACATAAAAATATACACGTGGCGCCCTCAGAGCATTTTTTCATTTTTCTGGTCAAGGTTATATCGATATAACTGGAGCTTAAAGGCTAAAGCTAAGTCTAAAGTGTAAGTATAGCTTGATGTGCTCTTAACTATAAGTACATAGGGACGTTGACTAACTTATTTCCCTCGTACAGTTAAGGACAGATTCGCGATATGGCAGATTCGGGATACGGCAGATTATTATTTCTCTATAGGAAATAAAGAGTCCGAACTCACTTGTATCCAACTTAGTCCAGAACTATTTTGTACTATAATAAAGATTTTCTTCCGATTTGATCTGCAATAATAATGTAAAAATATATGTGGGACATCTCACACACGTTCATCTGACCCCTGCCTAGGCAGAGCCTGTACTATGGGTGTCAGACAGCTGATATACATACATGTATAAATATACAACATCCAGACACAAGGCAAACACAAGTGCTCATCACACGAATGTTTGCCCTGGGCGGGATTCGAACCCGCGACCCTGTGCTTCGAAAGCAGACGTACTACCAATTAGACTACAGTATATTGGTAATTTATATATTTCATGAAAATCTAATTTGACTAGCCAACATCCTCATTCACCAGCAATAATTAAATATGATAAGCTAAAAAACACCATAAAGAATTTCACAAAATGCCACCAAATCCCATAAACACATATTTAAGATTCAGTCTTTCTTAACAACTACATTTCTATATAATCAAAATTGCACACGAACGTTCTTATCTGTTGTGGGGCTAATTTAATCCCCTTTATAAAATCTACTGGCTCCCAAACCTGCGTTTCATCTTTCAAAAACTCCACTTCTTTATCTACACCAAAAAAATCATTGAAACTCCTCACGAAACTCTCTTTTTTCGGCCAAATCGGTTTATTTCTTTGTCTCTCTTCCATCCACATGTTAGCTCCTAGCGTTGTCTCTTTCACACTAGTTATGTAAATATTCGTAAACATTTCCTGTATGTAAACCGTTTTGGAATTCCCTTTTAACGTATCGCTTTTTTCCAAGTAATTTTCGAGTCTTAGCAAAATTGTGTCGGCATTCCATTCTTCCAGCGTCAGTAAGTGGACGCCGATCGGTAATTTCTTCTTTAGAAAACTTAGCTCATTTATGCTATCGTACCATATTTGTTTAGAGTAATTTAGATAAGGATCTGGCCGAGATACTAGGATCTGAGGGGTGAGGTAGACTTCTTTAGCAAATTTCTTCTCGAATATCTTGTAGGGCTTGTAGTTTGCCTTCGATATGTAGAGCTGGTGTTTCCCCCTCACTACTACACCTTGGCCGTATTCCGTGTCGTTCGCGAACGTTTCTGTATAAAAAAAAGACTACGATAAGAGAAAAACAAAATCAACTTCGGTGATTTGAAGATCATCAGCAATATTCTAGTTAGTAGAGGGATCTGATCTGATTTCGTCAAGTCTGATCGATCTAAAACAAAAATTCAAAATTCAAATGTTTTATTCGAAGTAAGATTTTACAAATCATTTTTCGACGTCGAGGCGAGTTCACAATTTGGCTATCTTCTGTGGAGAAGAACTCGCCGGAAGAAACTCCAGAAATTGGTATCCTGTTACTTCAATTACTTGACTTGATATTGGGTTACAGTTGATGATGATTTGGAGTCTACAAGATGCTCAATTCCTCATCATATTACAGCAGTAGTGGTATCGCGTTTGAAGACTCTATTATGGGTGGGTACCTTAAGAATGTGTCGAGGGTTAGAACTCGTGAACGGGTGCTACTTGGGGGGACTGGTCTGCTCTAGTCGATTGCCAGTTGTGTTAGATTGATTGGTTATATACCTAGTTTATTTTTTCTATTTTGACTGGTTGCCTTCCTCTAATTGCATAATATTTCGTTTGATCTCATTGTTATATTAATAATACTGTAAAGAAGTAAGAAGTATTATTATTATTGCAATATTTTAAGTATATATTTTGAAAAATTAGGAAAATACAAAAGATGCGATCCTGTGGAGTTTCTTCGGCGGGTTCTTCTCCACAGCAGCGCACACACAGCGCGAACCTGCCAGTTATGTGAACAACTGAAATCGCATCGCCTCTTTTAGATTGTTTGATCTCTTTTTTATTGCTTAGACTTGTACATTCGTCATTCGAGAGCCGGTCTTGGTTTGAGCTTTTAGCTTCTTATAAGACGTCATTAACCCTGACGTCGAAAAATGATTTTGTGAAGTCTTACTTCGAATAAACACTATTTGACTTATTTGACTTTGACTTTAAGTGTCAGAACACTTAGCTAGGTAGCCTATCACTATCACTACATAGTATAAAACAAAGTCACTTTCTCTGTCCCTATGTCCCTATGTCCCTTTGCATGCTTAAATCTTCAAAACTACGCAACGGATTTTGATGCGGTTTTTTTTAATAGATAGAGTGATTCCGGAGGAAGGTTTATATGTATAATACATGCATAATATACTTAAGGATAACCAACAATAACCATTTTCCCGTGCGGAGCCGGGGCGGGTCGCTAGTATTGAATAAATACATTTTAGAGACAAACTTACGTCTGCCAGAGTCATCAGTGAGGATACGTCGATTCAGCATCAGGTCGACTTCTCCATCAGCAAGAGACGTGCCACCCTGAGCTCGGTCCACGAAAACGGTGAAACGGACGTTAGCATTCAAGTCTTCTATCGAGATCTTCGACGTCACCGGATAGAAATTTCCTATAAAATCAGGAAAAATTAAAATGCTCACCAAAAAAAGGGTCTTATTTTTACCGGGAAAAACAACCAGCTCCGATAACCATTTGATACTAAACGAACGCGCTGAAGATATTCGAACTGTTCATAACCGTGCTTACGGTTCATACTCAATTAGGCGTACTCTATCCCTCCCAGAATTTTTTCTATTATACTCTGAGGATAGATGGCACTAACCCGTTACTATAAACCAACACTCAAGTATTCTTCCCTTTTTTTCCCTCTGTCGAACTGTGGAATACAAGCATCCGAAAACCAGATAACGGAGTTTAATTTCAAACATTGACACCCTTACTTAACAGGTACTGCCTAGCCAGGCATTGGGCTCAATTCTGCGTGGCCGCTAAAATATCTAAATTTAAGTTATTATGTCTCTTTCACGTTCTTAAGAACGAAAAGGGACAGGTGATTGCCAAGCTACATTTAGACATGTCAAACATCGATTTTACGCGTAGTTTAGCAGAAATTTAAAAACATCCCGAATAAATTAAGCTGAATTTGACAGCTGCGCTGCTTATTTTAAATATCATTCATTCAAAATTAAATTCATTCATCTCCCCATCCTTTTCGATTCCCATATGAATGAAAGAGACCAACAACTTAAATTTAGAGATTTTAGCAGCCACGGCAGAACTGAGCCCTTTGACACCCTGCAGGTACTGCCTAGCCAGGCCTTATTTTGTTGTAACTACATAGCTAATTTGCTATCAGATGTCTCCATACATTTATATGTTTATCTATAAATACCTGCTACGGGATCCGGGTTCATGGATTCGTAGGTGGGTCGTATGTGTCGGATCCTCTTGATCGTCTGTCGCCCGTTCGAGTCCGTGTAAAACACTCCCTCGTGCACTAAGTTCGTTAGATAGCGGACGAATACTTCCTTCCCTGGGAGGGATTTAGATTGTTTTTTTATTATTTTATTTATTAACTAGCTGTGGTTATAGGTTCCCGTAGGTATGATATATTTTCCCGCGGTAAAAACTATCTAAGATGTTGACCAGGGATATAACCCTTAGAGGTACCACCATGCAAAATTTTATAGAAATCGTTTCAACGGTCCCGGAGATTAGCCCGTACAAACAGGCAAACAGATGTTTGCCTGTCTGTATATATGTACAGAGAAACAAAAAAACAAAAAAAATCTAGAAATTTTCTGTATTAGGTACTTCTAACATCCCCCTGACACGAAATTCAGCTTTTTTTTTTCTATGTACAGAATGTCGACCTTTACAGTTTTATTATATAGATTGTAGGTTTTTTGAAACACTTAAAACAGCTTCCTTGGTCAAGTGATAAAAAAGCTCGTCTTTAGGAGGTTCCGAGTTTGAATCCCGATGGGAACTCGTCGAACAAATATTACTTTGTGAGACTTTCCCTAGTTTGGTTAGGACATTGCAGGCTGAATCACCTGATTGTCCGAAAAGAAAGATGATTCCGTGCTTCGGAAGGTACAGGTGGAGACGTTAGTCCCGGCTACTATCTACGGATGTAGTCGTTATAGGAGCCATGTCGGAAGCCTAAGGCGGCTCGACCGACACCAGGGTTTGTGAGGTAGGTTAAGGCGGCACCTGGAAAATTTTAGTGTTCTTTGAGTGTTCTTTGACTCGTCAGTACTCGTAATCTATAAGAGTAAGTTAGTTAATTTTTAGATATACATTATTTGATCATATTATCTCAAGACTCTATTCACTGAAAACACGTTTACTGAAAATTTTATCGATAGAACATTAAGCCAAAGTTGCACCTTCTATTATCTTTTTTCGCTTTGTATAGGTAAACGGCAATGAATTGGATGCTGAAACGTGGTCATAAGTATGGGTTTCAACTTTATTAATGTCTCATATCGAAACATTTTTATTATGTGCATTACTTTTTGTATAAATGGACACCAAAGAATTTGGCACTTACGCTGTTTAGTTCTAGCGCGCAACAGCATACCTTTCTCTGTTATACACGTACGGCACTGCTTAGCGTCATCACTTTCCCGCACTGCGATCAGTCGTCCGCTTACCTTTGCCGACGACGGACCTGCGCTAGGCGATCGCAAATTGCACCGGCGAAATCGAAAATAATTTATTACTAAGATGGGAAACAAACGCCGTCCAAAAAATAAAAAAAAGGCAGATTTGGCAAGAAAACGGAGACTTATGCTTGAAATAAGAAAAAAAACTAAGTACATGCTTTTTTTAAATTAACATGGTCATCTGCATAATATTGCACCACTGAAGGGTTAACTTTCTCTATATAGACCTTGAACTTTCCTGAGACATGCGCAAAACAGTACGTTATAATGCCATATCACATTACTCATTACTTTCGAAAAGGTGATATCACCCCGTACCATTACACATCACCCAAAACATTACCCGAAATGTTCTATGAAAATCACTTTGTTTATAAGGCAGAGTATTACGATGTGCGTGTTCAGTTTCAATGGCTAGACGGCTCTTGACTGTAGGTAATGAGTCTCGAACCCGCACTTACCTACGAACCACTATGCCACTGACGACGCTCCATCTAATCGATACGTTTGAATAATGTAATTGCGTGAAATAAAATAAACTACAACGAAATAATATACAATACAATACGTAAAGACACGCTCTTTTCCCTAACGGGGTGAGCAGAGTTTTAGTAATCATAGGGAGCCCTAACTAATATAAAATTCTCGTGTCACAGTGTTCGATTCCATACTCCTCCGAAACGGCTGGACCGATTCTCATGAAATTTTGTGAGCGTATTCAGTAGGTCTGAGAATCGGCCAACATCTACTTTTCATACAAGTCGAAGTCGAAGTCGAAGTCGAAGTCGAAGTCGAAGTCGAAGTCGAAGTCGAAGTCGAAGTCGAAGTCGAAGTCGAAGTCGAAGTCGAAGTCGAAGTCGAAGTCGAAGTCGAAGTCGAAGTCGAAGTCGAAGTCGAAGTCGAAGTCCGAAGTCCGAAGTCCGAAGTCCGAAGTCCGAAGTCCGAAGTCCGAAGTCCAAAGTCCAAAGTCCAAAGTCCAAAGTCCAAAGTCCAAAGTCCAAAGTCCAAAGTCCAAAGTCCAAAGTCCAAAGTCCAAAGTCCAAAGTCCAAAGTCCAAAGTCCAAAGTCCAAAGTCCAAAGTCCAAAGTCCAAAGTCCAAAGTCCAAAGTCCAAAGTCCAAAGTCCAAAGTCCAAAGTCCAAAGTCCAAAGTCCAAAGTCCAAAGTCCAAAGTCCAAAGTCCAAAGTCCAAAGTCCAAAGTCCAAAGTCCAAAGTCCAAAGTCCAAAGCCCAAAGCCCAAAGCCCAAAGCCCAAAGCCCAAAGCCCAAAGCCCAAAGCCCAAAGCCCAAAGTCCAAAGTCAGTGTCAGTGTCAGTGTCAGTGTCAGTGTCAGTGTCAGTGTCAGTGTCAGTGTCAGTGTCAGTGTCAGTGTCAGTGTCAGTGTCAGTGTCAGTGTCAGTGTCAGTGTCAGTGTCAGTGTCAGTGTCAGTGTCAGTGTCAGTGTCAATGTCAATGTCAATGTCAATGTCAAAGTCAAAGTCAAAGTCAAAGTCAAAGTCAAAGTCAAAGTCAAAGTCAAAGTCAAAGTCAAAGTCAAAGTCAAAGTCAAAGTCAAAGTCAAAGTCAATGTCGAAAGTCGAAAGTCGAAAGTCAAAGTCAAAGTCACAACAACAACAACAAAAATAAACTCAATAGAAATAAACTCAAAATAAAAAGATATACAATCAAATAAAATCTATATTATAATAAAACTGTAGAGGTCAAATGTTTGTACATAGAAAAAATAATTTTGATTCGTATAAGGGTAAATGGAAAGGAATAAACAAATATAGCAGTTTATCGTACTATCTCTTTATTAGGATACACAGTATACAGTATTTACTAAGACAAATACTACAATTATAGTATAAATTCTAGCTCTGCTCTGTTCCAACAAAGCGTGGCTAAGTTAAGCGCGCGGTATTTTAAACTGACGGACCCGGCGGCTCCCCGAGCCCCGCGGGGGGTGCGCCCCGCGTCGCACGTCTAGACCACGCCTCCAATGCGCTTTTATTTTTTCGAGGTGCGGCCTTAACCTCAAAACCCGCTCGATAAGAACAAGACGGTGTATATTTTTTACACGCTTTATATATTAGCTTCACTTGTAAGTAAGTACCTAACTATGTATGAAAGAAAATCTTGGAATCTTAATTTGACTCTTCCTGGTCTTCGATTAGGATGAAATTTTGCACACGCTCTTAGTTCTGATGACAATACATGACTAGCTAAGAAACGTCATTACAAATCCAATATGGCGGCCTCCCTAAGATGGCGAACTGGCTGTTTGAAATCCACCCCCATGATGTGGGTATCAAATGAAAGGGTTTGCTGTCAGGAATACGAAAAAAATGTCACGTTACTTAAATCCAATATGGCGGACAGGAAGCGTGTTTTTTGTTTTTTAAACTATGCATTATTTATCTTAAAAATGCTTACCAAGTTTATCATCTATAGGTATAGATCCTATCAACCATTCAACTTCAATAACGGGGCTGTCTTCATAAAGCCTGATGACGAAGGAAGTCCAGGTGGAGTAGATGAAATGAGCCTCTTCCACCACGTCACTTTTGAAGACCTGGACGTCCAAAAAGTCCAGGACCGGGGTTGGCGTGTTCTCCATAGCGCGGAACACCGCTGCTCCTGTGATGAAAGCTTTTTAGATCGTCTGTGGTATAGTGGTTACAAAGATTATAAGAAAATTGTAAGAAAGTTGGCGAAGCAGCCTCCGAATTACAAGACGTTATTACTTTTAAAGCACTTTCTTTTTTAATGGACACACAACACTTACTACAGCATCACTTTAAATAAATAACAAATAAATAAATGTGTGGGACATCTCACACACGGCCATCTGACATCAAACTAGGCAGAGCCTGACCACGGGTTGGGACTGCTAATGGGTATCAGATAGCTGATATACATACATATATAAATATATAACATTCAGACACAAGGCAGACACAAGTGCTCATCACACGAATATTTGCCCTCGGCGGGATTCGAACCCGCGACCTTGTGATTCGTAGGCAGACGTACTACCAACTAGTCCGTACTTTGAAGATAATTACCACAAATTAATAAGGGAAAGGGAGCGTTGCACAAAGCTGAGCCTCTTATTGTTGCTTAAGTGTAAGATTACAATATGGAAGAATTTCCGACAGCTTAAAATAAAATAAAAAAACAAGCGTTCTTAAAATTTCCATAGATGACGCTAGTAAAATAATGAAAACAGTGAGATTTATTCTACACTTTTGACCTTTTTTTGTCGGATTGTGCATGGTACTGTGGAGTTTGCATCATCGCGTTTGCAACTCCTTTTAAATGTAACTGGCGCTTACGCCGTAATTCTAGAAAAACCTATTTGATTTTGAATTATGAATTGTCTCGCGTTAAAAAAAAGAATATACATCTTTGTGATTATTGTGTGGGTCGCGAAATGACCAATTTGCTATTAAAAAGAAATAATTAAATACTAAAGAAGATCCCAGATTCTTTTATTGTTGAGGGAATCGTCCAGTGTACTGACTAAGATTAATTTTAGGAAAATTTGTCGATTAATTTGTTTTTTTTTTTTATAATACAATACTTCTGTATTTAATAACCTCACAATTTACTAGTGCCATCTGTTGACTGGAAAACTTCCCATTAGAGATATACCTATCTTAATGTACAGTAAGCTCACGAATGAGGTGAACCCCCCCCCCCAATTCGCTCCGCTACTTTCGCCCCGCTGCTGTAACTTAGAGAGACCGTGAAATAAGGCAACACGTTCTTAACTACACTGATAAAGTATTATTAGTCATTAGTTCGTTATTTTCTGCCCCTTTGGAGCGGTAGATGGCGCTTAACGGCGCCTCGGGGGGGTCACCTTATTCGTCAGCTTACTGTACTAATATAATTTTTGGCCAATAAAGTATTTTTCTTTCTTTCTTTCTTTCATGTTGTTGCTTCGGCGTAAAGGAGGCTTCAATAACTGGGATGTAAAACTACCTGGGCTATGCACATTCATTTTCTTCAAAGCATCAGGGTCATCAGAGTAGTAATAGAAGAATTGGATGTCCAGATTGACCTGGACCCCGTTGGACAAGGTCACAGAGGTCACTTTGCTCGTTGCAGGGTCTATTATTATCCTGATGTACTGTGGGAGAAATAATCATTATCATACTGATTGTATTATTTCTAGTGTGCAATAAAGTATATTCTATTCTATTCCATTATCATCAAATCCTGCCTTGCTTGCCCTGCCACCTGCTCGCAGCAAAACCTGATGGATGCCACAGATAATGCAGTCGAAGTGGCTAGGTTCTGGGCCAAAATTACCTAATAATTTGTCATCGACACGATAAGAAGCCGCTGGATGGAGGCAGCGGGACCGATCGTTGTGGAGATCTTTGACCGCGTTTATTTTTGTTACAAAACTCGCACTCGGCACTCAGTGTAGGCTCGAGCCCCTCGGTGGGGACATATATGAGCTATTAACAATGTGTATCAAAGTATGTAAAATACCTTATTCTCTATGTAGGTGTTGTTGACAGTTCTGAGGTCGAGAGTGTCTTCGTCAACTACAACGGCGCCTACGCCTTCGTCGCTTTGAGATTTCTGTTCCTTTAACATAATTAAAATCATTAGGGATTCCGTTAAACTTCATGGTTTTCAATAATCAATAGTTACATTATATTAAAAAAATCAAATCAAAATTATACTTTATTGCACATAATAAAAACAAATACAGTAAAAACAAAACACAAAAGAGAGAAGGCAAATGGCGACCTTGCGATTTCTTCCAGGCAACCTTTGGGTGATAGTGGCAGGCGTTTAGGAATAAATGGCGGGTGTGCAAAAACAGTTTTATTATAAATGAGAAAGTATCTCTGTCTGTTTACTCTGCTTTCACGCCAAGACCACTGAACCGATTTTGATGAAATTTGGTACAGAAATAGAAGGAACCTCATTCCCAAGGAAAACACGTGGCTCAAAGCCGCGAGGCGGGAAGCTAGTTATTATATTAAAGTAGTTTTGGTTAGTTAGGTTTGCGATAAATCCTTAAAAAATACATTAAAGGACATGACATGTTTATTATTTAGTTAGTCAATGGATCCGAACTACTTTACCAGATAATCTATTCCCGGAAACAAAAAAAGAACTTTCCACACTACCTGTCTATTTTAAAGTGACTATTTTGTATGGGAGAGCCGGGAGAGTCGCTTTTTTCTTGTTTCCAGAAAATGTTTCCGGCGTGATGGCAACTAGATTCAACTTCTTGGTCTTTTTCATTCATATTGAAATAAAAAAGGATGGGAGATGAATGAATTTAAATATGAATAAATTATTATACCTACTCGTAAAATAAGAGCGCAGCTGTCAAGCTTAATTTTTAGTGGAATGTTTTCGCATTTCTGCTAAACTAGTGCGAACTTTAAGTTGACAATCACCTGTCCCTTTCTGTTCGAACGTGAAAGGAACATGATGATTTTTAAATTTGAAATAGAGCGTAATACTTAGAATCGGGCCCAATGTGTACGTATAGTAGTCTTATTTAAAATTGATACACAAGTTTTAATAAGTACCTACTGCAATATCGAATAATGTATTTACCTGCATCGTTCCGCTATTTTCTGCAAATTGTTTACGACTTGTATCTATTTTTGCATTGGCAACATCAACTATAGTCTGCTCACTTGTAACGAAGTCATATCCTGGCCGCTGCGATTCTTGTTCAAGCATTCTGTCCACAATAACTTCATTCTCCGTAGGCTCTGGACTCGCTTTAGGTTTGTTATAATATTTCTCATCAGCTTCAACAAGTCTCTCTTCTTCTACTTTTTTGACTTTTTCATTGACAACTGGTTCACGGTCTGTATACATCGTATTGAATTTAATAACAATAATATCTTAATTATCATCTAATCTTCCTAGCTGAAAGACGTCCATAATCATTGCTGGACTTATAAATCAGAGAGAAATAAATAAATGCTTAGGACGATGTGGTTAACACACAAGCACCAGTATGTTACCTATATATGATTTTGAAAGTATTTAGATGGTTAACTGGCGATCCGGTGAGGCTTACGGAAAGCCACTAAATGCATATCATCAATCAATCAAGCAGGAATTACACTCGCATTATTGAACACTCAGAAATTAACAAAGCAATGACGGTAGTCAGTAACACATATAATGAAGAGACAAAGAAATTAGGACACGTTTACTGAATTATGAGCCCTAAAAACTCATAGCCAAAACACTGTCCTGTGAAAATCATTTATCTTAATAATTAATGCAAAAGTATTACCAAAGTTTATTACATTTTCTCGTAGACCATCATATGGAAGTGTGTAAAAGGTTGGCGTTACAGTAATTTTTGGTGACGGTGTTTTATTAGGAGCGACATTATTCTTAGGGTCTGTTATAATGTTTACTCTTCCGTTTGAATCTTTGTAACGCACTTTATTCCAATCGAGCGGTTTTATCGTATCATTTACTGTATTCATTTTGTTTTTTGATGGTACCTTATGCCAATGTTGTCGAGTGATTGTATTAATTCTTTTTGATGTCACTTCTTCCGAATATCTTTGTGTGACTACTTCTTCAGTCATATCTATTCCTTTTGAATATTCTTCCGAATATTTTTGTGTGACTTCTTCTTCAGTCATATCTATTCCTTTTGATTTCGTTTCGTTCTGTTTGTGTGCATCTGATTCTTCTAAGTCGAATCCCACTGCGCTCCATAGTCTTGGTGTGATTGGATGGTACATTTCCTTTAAAATATTTTCAAACCGACGATGAGGCTTAATTGAATTATTTGTGAATTTCAAGCCATTTTCTGTTACTTTATACCAGTTTTGAGTGGTGACTTTATCACTACTTATATTTTCAGTTTCATTATTTTGTGATGGTTTTTCCAATTGTTCAAGTAACTCATCTGATGTTACTACTGGGTTTCTCAGTATCGTCGTTGTGTATTTATCTTTGTTATTAAATGTTTTTTCTTTAATAGTTTTTGATTGCAGTTGCCTAATAGGTGCCTGTTGTTCTTTCACCGATGCTAACTGTTGCTCTTTTAAAGTTGACAACTGTTCTTGTTGGTCTTTTGAAGTTGTCAATTGTTGGTCATGCACAGTCGTATTTTGTCCTTCAACAGGAGTTCCTACAATATCTTCTTGAATATCCAGAGCATTATCGCCCGATGATTGTTGCATTGGATTGTCGTCTACATCATTTTCTAATAACACATTAACCTTCTCTTTATCAGCTGTGGAATTATTTTGTGCAGTGTCATAATCATTTTCAACCATATCATATAAAACCTCATCAACTTGTGGATTGGTTTGTCTTATTAAGTATTTTTTGCTTGGTTTTATATTTTTTATTAATGGTGTTCGCTGCCTTACATCGCGTTTATCATCATCATTTATCTCATCCATCGATTGAAAACTTCCTCTTTTATTTCTTAATTGTTCATCATCTGTTGAATTTTCGCTTCGAGTTTCTTCTTTTTTATATCTTCTATGTATTCTGTCTTTATCAGAAATGTTGTTCTTGATTTTATTTTTCATTCGTGAGTTTTCATTTCTAAATTTTTCATCTGGGTCTTCGACAGTAGCTACATCTTTGTCTTCTTTTATATATTCTTCTCGATTATTTATGTAATTAGCATACCTTTGCCAGTTATCTGCAGCATGACTAATTTGTATTCCTTCTTTTGCATTCTTTACTGGTCGATTATCATTTTTATGTTCTTTTTGTGAGTCTTTGTCATTGCTATTACTTGCATCGTTTCCCATATTTTCAGTAGCATCTCTTTTGTATCTATTAGTAGCTGTGACTCTTTGCACGAAATAGCTCCTGAAGCCGAGAGGTGGAAGATCTTTGGCTATGAAAACCACTTCATAGTTCGATTTGTTCACTCGGCTGTGTATATTGAGTACGGGTGCTGGTATTTTTATCAGTGTTGATTTTACAAGATTGCCTGCAATTTCGGAATCGATAATTAATTTACCAAACGAGGGTTTTATTGCTTGTAAAGACTACAGACGAGTGAGATAGAGGTCACTTCATTGATACAACCAATGTGTTTCAATACTTGCGCCATTTTTCAACAACGGTAAGATCGGCTTAGAAATAAAATGTAACGACTTCTACGTCTAATACAAGTGTCTCACATCATTCAGGCAATGTAGGCGAAGAGAAAGGGGCTAGTATCATCATCATCATTATCATCATCATCTCAGCCGAAAGACGTCTACAGCTGGACAAAGGCCTCCCGCGACCCTCACCAGATCGTTGGTCCACCTGGTAGGGGGCCCGCCCACACCACGTCTACCAGCGCGCGGCCGCCATTCAAGAAACCTTTCTGCCCCAACGGCCGTCGGTTCTACGCGCAATGTGCCCAGTCTATTGCCACTTAAGTTTAGCGATTCTTCGAGCTATGTCGGTGACTCTGGTTTGCCTGCGGATATCATCATTACTAATTCGATCGCGCAAGGGAACTCCAAGCATAACTCTCTCCATCGCTCTTTGGGTGACTTTGAGCCTTCTTATGGGGCCCATCGTAACCAAACCACCCACACATTGGTCAAATACTTTAGACCTAAGACACTGCGGTAGGTATTTGGGACGAAAAGATATTGTGCAGCTTGCCTAACGCTGCCCAGCCGAGTTGGATTCGACGATTGACCTCCTTCTCGAAGTTAGATCTACCTAACTTCTTAGTACAGGTACCATTATATTAAATCTGCACTATAACAAACCTTTCGGGTTGTAGACTCTGATCTCCTCACCGAAGTATTGTATGGGAAACCTCACAGGGATGGTGACCGCCCAGGCTAACACATTTTGAATTTGCAGCTGTAAAACAAAATCAATGGAGAGGGAACTTATTCTATACTTCTGTGGATAAATTTAGTTTCTCCGAGCCATGTCGGTGACTTATTATTGTATGCGGATCCAATCGCGTGAAAAATCTCTGATACTTACTTCTGTGGTTAAATTTAGTTTCTCTGATAAAACTTATTCTATACCTACTTCTGTAGCTAAATTTAGTTTCTCTAATAGAACTTATTCTTTACTTCTGTGGTTAAATTTAGTTTCTCTAATAGAACTTATTCTACACTTCTGTGGCTAAATTTAGAGTCTCCAAGCTATTTTGGTGACTTTTTATTGTATGCGGATCCAATTGCACCCCTACAAACTTATAAATTTAGACAACCAGATAGCAACTGAAACCATCTCTTACTAATATGAAAAAATATTGTATTGTAATGTGTACCAAATACCAATTAATAGGGGATTCCAACTTGGAGTGCAGGTGTGGTATGGTTCCCCAGAAAATGGACCATCTCATTAGCTGCCCTTCTTGTCCTGTCGCCTGCACGCAAGAGGACTTGATGAAGGCTACTGACGACGCTAGAGTGTAGCTGATTCTGGGCCAAGACTATACTATAATTATCTAAGTTTGTTGTCGACTCGAATAGAATATCATATGGTTTGTTTCATATTAATCTGGACAAAAGGTCATTGACGCCTGCATACAATGCGCACATTTTTTTCACACGATACGACAAAACTACCTATAGGAAATTATAGCATAATAGGTACGTGATTTGGTATACCGTAGTAGACTGCGGGGTGAGCGTGTGACGTTGCCAAACATTTTGACGTTACATTATCACTATCACTACATAGTATAAAATAAAGTCGCTTTCTCCGTCCCTATGTCCCTATGTCCCTATGTCCCTATGTCCCTTTGTACGCTTAAATCTTTAAAACTACGCAACGGATTTTGATGCGGTTTTTTTTAATAGATAGAGTGATTCAAGAGGAAGGTTTATATGTATAATACATGCATAATATACTGAAGGATAACCCACAATAACCATTTTCCCGTGCGGAGCCGGGGCGGGTCGCTAGTTCTTAATAACTTTCAAGAAAATCGAAAGGTCAATGAACTTTTGTCCGGATTTATATGAAACAGACTATAAAATAGAATAAGAAGAAGAATATTGTGTACAAAGAAGTACTTACAAAGTAGTTCTCCCCAATGATGTGATGACATCTAGATATGTTTAGGGAGCAGCGGTAATAGACAGTGATGTTTGGACAATTCCGCAGCTTGCTGGCAAAAAACCACAAATTTACATTTCTAATGGCTTGTTTACACGTATTAAGTTGTTAAGTAGTTAACTAAATTTTAAGTTAAAATTAACTTAATTTTAAGTAACTGATCGTTTACACGCTTGTCTAACTTATGCACTCTTTAGTTCACTGTACTACTTATGTACTTCACTAAATTGTTGAGTTCACACGTAACTAAATGACAGTTTAGTAGAAAGCCACGCCTACCGGGGAATGCAAGCGGTGCGGGAGGCGCGGCTACTTAATCAAAAATAGACTAGATTCTATTTCACTTGTTCACTTAACCACTAAATCGTTTACTTACCACTTGCGACTAAAGAGCTCTTAAGTGGTTGTTTACACGCAAGAATTAAGTTAAAATCAAGTTAAAATTTAGTTAATTACTTCGTCACTTAATACGTGTAAACCAGCCATAAGGCGTCTTTGTAAACTCATATTTATTTTGTAAACACAGAGTATATTTTATTTATTTTTATAACAGCCTTCCTTCGTGGTCAAGTCGTAAAACGGCTTCTTCACATTATGGAGATTCCAAGTTTTTTATAATTTTTGAATTAAGTTTTAATTTCAATTTAATATGTGGGACATCGGACATCTCACACACGGCCATCTGACCCCAAACTAGGCAGAGCCTGTAGGGTGCCAGACAGTTAATATACATACATATATAAATATACAACATCCAGACACAAGGCAAACACAAGTGCTCATCACACGAATGTTTACCCTGGGCGGGATTCGAACCCGCGACCCTGTACTTAGTAGGCAGAAGTACTACCAACTAGGCTACGGAGCCGTCAAGTTTGAATCCTCGTAAGGGATTGGTCGAAAAAATATCAATAAGCAACCTTCCTCCTCTACAGTTTGGTTAGGACACTGAATCAGCTGATTGTCCGAAAATAAAGATAGCGATCATCCGATCATCATCATCATCATCATCTCAGCCGAAAGACGTCCACTGCTGGACAAAGGCCTCCCCCAAGGATCTCCACAACGATCGGTCCGACGATCATCCGATCATCCGCATATTATTTGAAACACTTTCGTTGAAACAGAAATGTTTTGCTCATAGAGGCAACAACATTTTTTTTTGTTTGTTTTGCTCGATCGCTGTATCGAACCGTATACATGCGTAGAGACAGGAACCGGGACCAACGGCTTTACGTGCCTTCCGAAGCACGGAATCATCTTCCTTTTCCGACAAACAGGTGATTCAGCCTGCAATGTCCTAACCAAACTGAAGAAAGTCTCACAAAGTGATATTTGTTTGACGAGTCACCACCGGGATTCGAACCCGGAACCTTCGTAACATCAAGCGAGCTAAGAGCTTTTGACTACTCGACCACGGAGGCTGTTGCTGAGTGTACCTGCTTGCATGGTGGGATTATCTTTAGACACGAAATAGCAGTCAAACTCACTTCCAAGCGTCCTTCAGCAAGATTGTAGACCTCTGCATCGCGTTGTACATCTTCTGCGCGTAGTAACTCCTCACGTAGTCCTTCATGATACCCGTTATTATGTTGTGGTCTTGGAAAGCACCTGTGTAGCGATATTCATCATCATCATCATCATCATTATCATCATCATCAATCATCATCATCAATTGTTAGCACGCCATCTATGAAACGTCACTGCTAACAGGTAACAACCTACATAGGTTTAGTTAGGCTGTATTGCATGTTCGTTCCTTGATCACCGTGGTAGCTTAATTTAATAAGTAGTTTGACCTTAATTCAATAGATGGCGCTGCTCCGATTGTATATGTTAACGGAAATGTATTAAATCCGTCATTGTATACAATTCCTAGGAAATGTATACCTACAATGCCTAAATTCGCCCGGAAATGTATGAAATAAATTATATTACACACATTTCCTAGGAAATGTATACATTTCCTAAATGGCAATCGGAAATGTAATACATTCAAGATGTCAATGGGTAAGCGGGGACAGCGGAGCAAGGGGAGGCTGTTACAACAGAAGTATATAATAGTACTACTCGGACAGAACGGATATTTACCTTCCCGCACCAAAATAAGTTCCCCGCCCGATATCCCTCCACTAGCTACATGAGTGGCTTTATTACATAGTTAAATAGGCTTTTGTTTTTACATTATGGCGTATTATTTACTTAAACGATAGACTGTTTACTTACTGAGCTTCACAAGCTTTATTTATAGTTTTATGTGCTAGATACGTTGTAAAAAATAATTATTAGCTGTTTTTTAAAGTTTAATGAACAAAAAGCCTTACAAAGATATTATATTTTACCGTATGACTGTTGCATCATTCCAACGAGAGCCTTGGGAAAACATTCTAATTGTCAGTTTAACAATGATTCTCAGTTTAACAGCGAGTTTAGTTCAATTTATTCACAGAAAGCATTAGTTTAATACATTTCCTAGTACAAGTTCGGAATTTTATACAATTCCTAGGAAATTCATACATTTCCTAGGATATGTGTGAATTAAATCATCTTTGAAACATTATTTCATACATTTCCTAACGAGCTCCGGAATTGTATACATTTCCTAGGAGTTGTATACAATTCCTGGATTTCATACATTTCCTGTAACATATATAAAGAATGTCATAGCTGAAAAAACCCTCTTTCAAATAAAATGTAGCTATCGATAAGCTATCTACGTTAATTTGCTTGACCACTTCCTAATTCCACATCGAGAAATACATCAATCATCATCATTTCAACCTCTAGACGTCCACTGCTGGACAAAGGCCTCCCCCAAAGATCTCCACAACGATCGGTCCTGCTTGGCTCGCATCCAGCGGCTTTCCGCAATCGATTAATAAATTAATTGTAGAGGTTTCGTTTACCCATGACCCAGTTCAGTTCTTCAAATAGTGAGTTGTGGCGAGGTCCTATATCTGCGAAAACACGTAACTGCTTGCACATCTAAAACAAGTTATGATTATTAGGTATTATTAATAAAATAAAATAAAAAGATATAAATATGTGGGGATATCTCACACACGGCCATCTGACCCCAAACTAAGCAGAAGTCTGTACCTAGGGACTATGGGTGTCAGACAGCTGATATACATACATTATATAAATATACAACATCCAGACACAAGGCAAACACAAGTGCTCATCACACGGATGTTTGCCCTGGGCGGGATTCGAACCCACGTGTTTCAAATAAGGCGTACACCGACTAGGCTACGGGGCCGGCATTGAACCAACGTTAAACCAACTTGCTTCACCTTGTACAGTCAAACAAAATATATTTGAGATCATTTACAACAAGCCCTTTCATTTGATCATCACACGATCTTTTTTTATTCAAAGTATATTTACCACCACCTAAGTGGCCTGCGTGTTTAAAATTTAAAATTCATAGTTTTATGTTACCTACACGTCCGACTTTGGGTCACGGATTTACACACGTGTACCAAATATCATACTCCAAGGTTTATTTATACATAATTACTTCTGTGGTTTTGGTCCAACTGTGAACCACATGATACTATTAACGCACTAACGTACCTGTAAATAAACCATTATATTCCTTGCCATGATTTTGATAGACGGCGAGGTCGTGTAGAAGCCTGTCAGGTAGGAGTACTTGTCGTATGACATCGGAAAGAAGTCGTCCTGTTTCGTCTCCAAAGGCACCCTGTGATAAAAAATACTGGTGGAATAAATATATGGGGGAAGATACTTACATTTATGGCCTTCCCACCCCTTTGAGCGCCGGCGGCGGGGGCGCGGCCGAAACAAAAAACAAAACTAATAATCAGAGACGGAGCCCCTCAGGCGTCGTCTCCTTCACGATGTTTTTCAGTATCAACGCGCTAGGCCTAGGTTCGAGGCTCCCTCGTACGTACGTTAGTACATGACTACTTTGGGGTAGACCCATCCGCTCCCCCGCAAGGCCGGTGAAGCTTGATTCATCATACTTTTTCGACACAAGCATAGGTAATTAAGAAAAAGGCTTTCTCACCCCAAACTAGGCTAGACTAGGCGAGTACCTCCTACCTACCCTATACGATCCAGGTGCGATTAATCAGCCATATACTTTTCTTCCACTTTTAGAATGCCCTTCTGGTAGTAAGTACCCTTCTGGGAATATTACCCGTCTTGTACGCGTCAGGTACGCGTCTTGCACCCGCCAAAATAAAAATTACGCCCCGCAGTTCGTACTGCGGTAGCTGTAGCATGCTTTATTAAATTGCCTAAAGTTTTTAATGCTCGCCGGGCTGTACCCAGGAAACATGCTCTCATATTCCCTTAATTGGTACAAAAACAAATACTAATTTATGCTATAACAGGCCTAGCATTGGCGCCAACTGGAAGAAGGAAGCGAGGTCGACCAAAAACAACATGGCGGCGCTCTGTCGAGAAGGAAGCCCAATCCGTTGGCATGAGCTGGCCGGAGTTAGGGCACAGAATACCAAATAGTAGTCCCTAGTTAGGGCCTGGCCATAGATTCGCGCGGCGGCGGCGGCGGCGGCCAGAGGCGCGAACGGCGGCGCGATGGTAGGCCACAGCTCGCCGTGTATTCGCTTTACAGACCGTTCATCGTAAGTTGCCCCCCGCCGCCAAAGGACTACTATGGCAGGCGGAGGTTATCTATAGTGGACGGCCTGTAGACGCGATGCCGCATACACCCGCCGCCGCCGCCGCCGCCGCCGCTGCCGCGACTAGCTGTGAACGGCTTCATACAAGTTGCCTACGTTTGTTTCCATCGCTCTTTGCTGGTCGCGGTCGCCGCCGCCGCGCGAAGCTATGGCGCGGGATCGGGCGCGTTGGATGAGTATGCTGAGAGCCCTATGTCCCTAATTAGGGACTACAGGATATGATGATGATGGTGATGAATTAATGCTGTGTCTACGTGGTTTAAACTTACTCTGAGTCGTGCACAGCCTTCGCGTAGCACGCTGGGGTGGAGTACATCATGTTAAGCCTCTTTTTCCCCTTTACAGATTTGTCATGCACTGCACTGAAATAAATAATTAGGTACCTACAGTTACACCTGATTGCACTAACCTTGTCTTAGGCTTTTCGTAGTTAAGAAAGACCTAAGCTAACTAAAGCTTGAATTAGTTTTTACTAACAGTCTAATTGGGCTCATAAAGGTAGACAAAAACTAAGCAATTTAAAAAAGTCTGAAGGTTACTAACAAACAAAATTTTCATCAAATCTCACCTAAATACTTTAGGCATCAACTTAAGCGATTCTTAATTTTAGTGCAAGCGGGTGTTTGTGTCTTGTCTAAACACACTATACCGAGAGTTTCACAATAGTTTTAGCGTGAAAGAGTAACAAACATCCATACAAACATCCATCTTCACAAACTTTCGCGTTTATAATATTAGTACGATTGTAGATAAACTAAAGATCTAAGCGCACGGGAGTGCGCAGGCCAAGTTCCAGCAACAAGCCGCGCGCATGCCGTGCACTATTTACACGAACCGTTTCGACCCACTTTTGACCCCGCTGTAGCTCAGTGCCTATTGCAAGTACAGAGATAAAATTGTACCTACGTAATTATATACTAGTACTAAAGCAGTATGCCAAATTTCATAGATATAGCTTCAGTAAATTCTGAAATATAACCCTGTGAAAATAGCTAATTTTGGCACTGACTGACTCACTCACTGACCGGTAATCAAAATGTTTAGGCCACTTCCAATTGTCCTAGCCTTGTGAAATTAGGCACACAGGTCGTGTGTTATATGTAGATTAACAAAAAATTAAGAAATTTAAGAAAGTTGGCTTAATTGAATATCGAATTTATAATAAAAATATTTCTAAACAAGTGGTACAATGAGAATACGATGAGGAGAGGGGGGAGAGGGCAGGGGGGGTATAAAATATATTGTCATGTATTCATAATAATACACTGTAGCGCTTGTTATAAGACGTGATAACCTTGTCACATCGTGCAATTTTTATTATTCTTAATTTATCAAAGAGACCGTTGTAGAAAGATTAATAATGTGCGCTTGTATAAAAAAAAACGACCAATCGAGCTCTGAATACTGTAAACATTAGGAATGAAGATTGGCTAAGTACGATATGTATATTATCTTAATTGTTGACAAATTTTAAAATGCATCGTGTACAGTAGCCAGCACATGCGGCTGGACATAATGACCTTGGGAGCGTCTTTATCCTGTAGTAGTAGGAGCGAAAATCGTGGAGCGAATATCCAGCCGCATGTGCTGCCTACTGTACCTATTTTATTTATATTATAATATAAATTTGACCGATGTACTGAATGTCATTTAATTTAACTATCAACTATTTAATACGTAAAAACTTGACTTAAAGATACGACTAAAACTTAAAAAAAAAATTAAATTAGAGATTTCAAATAATATTGCCTTTCTTTTTTCTTTGCTATTCCAAAGTTGTTTCATGCAAACAAATTCGCGATCGCGACAACGCTGTCACTTAATTTTACGTCATGTCACTTACGTCAAGTGTAGCGACATTTGTCATTATTTAGAAAGGTTTAATAAGAAGATTTTATGACAAAAATCTATGTACGCTACGCAGTATTATAGAAGTTTTTTTAAATTTAATCTCGTGATAAATGTATAATTAAATTAAAATATAATGTATAATTAAATTTATATGTATAATTAAATTAAAATAAAATAAAAATATAATGTATAATTAATATAATGTATAAAAATGTATAATTAAATTTATTATTTCTTCTTTTCGAGTCGACCGCAAACTCAGCAATTTATTATTTATATAATAATTAAATTAATCTATTTATTAAACTAATTTAACCTGCCAAGTTCAAATTTAGAATGTGGTTGCGAGTCTTGGGAATGGCAAATGTTTAGGTACCAGTGGATCAGGCTGTTTATGACGATGATTATGATCGAATTTAAAGTGCATCTAAACTTGGCATTGGATTGGATTTCAATCCTTTTTTAGGCGAACAATTAGCCGATAGGAACTTGGCCGCCCCCTTTTTAACAGGTATGTTTTTGGTGGGATACTTACTTACGTGATTAGTTTAATCGATCTATTAGCGGTTCGTGCGTCGTCATTTTTTGTAAACAGCAAAAACAACGTAAGTTAACGCTTTTTCAATAATGCAATGAAAATTGCCAGAATCGTTTGGGAGCGATTCGGGTGCCCACATATTTTTATTTATTTCTTAAGTAGCGTTTCGTGCGTCGTTATTGTTTTAATTTAGAAATTTGTGGTTTTTAATTTATAAAAAACAACAACGACGCACGATACGCTACTTATTAAATTGTAGCGGCGCGCCTGACTCAGCGGATACCGCGCGCGCTACATAAAGCTGACACTGCAGAGAGCATCCGATTGCAGTCACATTTTGTAAACAATACCTACGTCACATACGTCATTAGAAGAGCTCCCAATTAAAAGCCGAGGCCTGAAACGCGCTATCAGAGTTTTCGCAAGACATTGAACGCATACAAGTTCCAACAAAGTCCAGTTGGACCGCGGTCCCCGGGCTCATCACCATGCCCTAAGGCAAGCTCTGCCTCTGCATTTGTCTCCGCAAAATTTATAAAAATATGATAACGCCCGAACCGCTCCCAAACGATGATGGCATTATTGACAACGCACGAAACGCGACTTATTTGTTTACATCCTACCTCATAAGTGCTTCGATGTTGGAGAACCAATAGGGAGAGTCGTGGTAGCCCAACATCATCCCCATCATCACCATCACGTGGCTGCTGTTGTAATTTGGGGCTTGCCGGTTGTGTATAGAGTCTATAAACGCTTGTGCCTGGACAATGGACAATCACAGCTCCAATTTTTGTTTTTTCATATAAAGTGTACTATGCGTGCCAAATAAGAATAGGACTGGCGCCATCTTGAATTGACAGTCCATCCTTTTCTTTCTATTTGGCAAATAAGAAAAGGACGGACTGTCAATTCAAGATGGCGCCAGTCCTATTCTTATTTGGCACGCATAGTATTTTCCGAATTTCGACATTAATTTACCAAAATATTATTATTTAGGTATATTATATTGTTAAAATATTTTTATATCCATTTGATTTAACAATCCCTATTCTAAAATTTCTGCTATGATATTATTAACCCCCGACGAAAAAGAGGGGTGTTATAATAAGTTTGTCGTGTGTGTCTGTCTGTCTGTCTGTCTGTCTGTCTGTGGCATCGTAGCTCCTAAACGGATGCGGCGATTGCGATCTAGCTTTTTTTTGTTTGCAAGGTGTCACAATCGAGTGTTCTTAGCTATGATCCAAGAAAATATCTTCAGCCATTTGAAGATTATCAGCTCTTTTCTAGTTATTAAAAGGATCAAGACTTATCAGGTAGGTACATTCTAGAGCGAGGGCGCGAAGTGCGCCGGGCCTGCTACCGTGAAATGCCCCTCTATCGGTAGTCAATATTCCACTCACCCTCTCTTCAACATTGCTGAAGACGGAATCAGAGATGACGAGCAGGGGGTCCGGGCAGAGAGAAGAGAAGCAGAACCCAGGAGGAGGCCAGTAGCCGTCGAAGAGTTTATGGGTGAATATGTCGCTTGCAGGACCTGGACCATAGCATAGGACATAATATTATTTACTACTTTGACTGGTTGCCTTCCTCTTCGTTTGCACTCTTTGTTATATGAATCAAATTGTATAAAATAATAATTTTTAAAAAATAGTTTGAAAAGATGCAACGCCTGTGGAGTTTCTTCCGGCGGGTTCTTCTCCACAGAAGACAGCCAAATTGTGAACCCGCCTTGACGTCGAAAAGTGATTTGTAAAATCTTACTTCGAATAAAACATATTTTCTTTTCATTTTAGAATAGAATAGAATAGAATAGAAAAACATTTATTTAGCGTAACTTTACAAATACAGACAATGGAATAAACACTATAGCATTAAATTCTACACAAAATGACATACGAGATACACACAATACACACAAACAAAAATATACGCTAAAAAGGTTCTAGCTCAGCATATGTTACTGGCTAGGCCAGTAACGCTGTTATTCTGCTAGGGCCCATTGGAGTGAGCGAGCGAGTACTCACAACGTGCCGCAACACAGCATAAAAATAAATTAAAAATAAATTAAACTATAAAAAACTAACACGATAAAATCTAAAATATATGTACCACAGACATCGAGAGGAGTACAAATAATATTATTAATTGAATACTAAGTAATTCTATACTAAACATTACTAAAAATAAATAAACAAATCAGGGCATCAAACAGAAAAACATAATCAACGCATTAACTTGTTTGTACGAGAGATCACTTCAGGCATCGAGCAAGCTATAGTGCTGGGTAAGTGTGGGTAGAACTTACAATTTGTTCATTTATTAAAAGATTTTTTAGTTCCCGTTTGAATCGAGATTTAGGCACTATTTTTCGCACGGGTGGCGGTATATCATTCCAACACTTACTCGCTCGATACCTGAAACTTCCGCGGAAAGCTGCAGACCGGTGTTGAGGCACACTGAAGACTAGTGAAGAGGATCTGGTTCTATCCATAAGCACAGCCCGAGACCAATCAAGTTTATTACGCAGGTAGGGAGGCACACCCAAATGAACCACATCAAACAAAAGACAGGATAAGAACAACTTTTGTCGTCCTCCCATCTTCAGGATCCTACGGGAGTTCAGGGCACCCCTACTACGGATAGTATAGGTTCGAAGGGTATGGCAGAAGCGATGTGGGCGAGCGTAGCGAGCCCAGATCGTTCGCCATGCCCTTCGTGTTAGGGTTGAAATAAGGCGTTACATGAGTGCGAGGAGGGATATTAAAACAAAAACGAGCACAGGAATTTTGTACCCGCTGAATTAGGCGTTGTGAGCTTGCTTTCAGACATCCTCCATACACAGTTATGCAGTAATTTAATCTAGACATAACTAAAGCTTCGCAAAGCAACATACGGAGGTCTTGGCTTATAAACTGTCGGACGTTATAAAGAACCCTTAATCTATAAAAACAGGAACGCACCAGATCCACAACATGATTCTCAAAATGAAGTTTACTGTCCATCATCAGTCCCAGATTTCTCGCCTCATCAACACGCTCAATGGACACCCCATCTATAATAATTTGTGGGTTGGCGTCACAGAGTCGATCAATTTGTGCTTGCGAGCCAAGTGTCATATATTTGGACTTAAGCGGATTTAAGACTAGACCATTTCTTTTTGCCCATTCAGAAATACTATTCAAATCTTTATTAAGAGCGCCTACTGCCAAATTGACCTCATTTCGACCAACATCAATGTATATCTGTAGATCGTCAGCGTACTGGTGAAATCTACTATTCTTAATACAAGATGTAATGTCGGCGCAGTACAAGATGAATAGCAATGGCCCCAATATGGATCCCTGCGGAACCCCTCTCATAACAGGCTTTACAGAGGACTCCAAAGAAGTACCATCCGATTTCCGTAAAACGACTTTTTGAAATCGGTCGCTGAGGTAACTATCAAACCAAGCAACTGCACCCGAATTGAAACCGTAATACCTCATCTTAGAGATCATGGTGGATATGTTTATGCAGTCAAAAGCACGGGAAAAATCGAGTAGAGCCAGAAGAGTTCCTTTACCTTCATCCTGCGATGCAAGCACATTATCAACGACATCGAGCAATGAAGTAGCTAGCTGTGCTGTGATGCTTGCGAAACCCTGATTGATATAGAGGTATGATATTATTTTTCTCGCAATATTTCACCAGTTGACCGTACACAACCTTTTCGAGGATTTTAGACAAATAAGGCAGAATACTAATAGGCCTTAGATCTTTGACCTCATTAGGGTTGTTGATTTTAGGGATTGGCCTTACCAGAGCTGTCTTCCAGAGCGCTGGAAAGGTGGACGTCGTAATAGATCTATTTATTATGGCCGTGATTACCTTAAGAGTGTGCGGTAAAGTTAAAACAATCATATCCATGTTGAGTAAGTCCACACCTGTTGCATTAGATTTAATAGATAAGATAATCTTAGCCACCGCACTCTCATCTACAGGCTCTAATTTAAAAATACTGTCACCATAACTACGCCCCTCAAAGAAGCTCTGGCCATCAACCGATGGATCGTTGTTACCGGGAACATTTAAAAAAAAATCATTAATTGCATCAGGATCTTCAAAAATACTGGGTAAATCAGGTTTCCCTTTGAATGGAACAACAGTTTGCTTAAGGTTTCTCCATAAGGTTTTAGGATTGTTAATATTGTCATTTATATGTTGGCTAAAATAGGCTGACTTTTCCCAATGCATACTAACACTAGCCAAGCTTTTCAAAGTTTTATAAGCTTCCTTGTCCGCAAAGCTGCTAGATTTACGATATTTTCGCCAAGCCGCATCACGTAAACGAATGATGTAACGGACGTTACTAGTGAACCATGGCACCGTTTTGTCCTTGATGACTATATTTTTAATAGGCGCATGCCGGTCGAACAAAGAAATTATTTGCTTATTAAAAGTATTCACCATACAGTCCACACTGTCCAGACTTATTATACTGTCCCAATCCAAAAGCTTAAGGTCACGGTTAAATTCGTCCAGATTAATGTCTTTAATAGGTCTGTAACTAAGAATTCGAGGTTCTTTCTTTTCCTTTTTAATTTTAAACTCGACCATAACCATTGCATGACCCCCAAGTTCAGGAATGTGATTTACTGACACACTATGCACGGCAGCATCAGTACATACTAGGTCTATTAGCGTACTACTAGTCGCCGTAAAGTGCGTAGGTTCAGATACACAGTTATGTAAATTTGAGTAATTCAAAAATTGCCTCAAACGCTTCGACTTAACATCCCCCTCATCAAATAAATTTATATTAAAATCTCCCAGAAAAACCACTCTATCGAACCCGAAAAATGATGATAATGAGTCCGTTACTGCATCGAAAAAATCATCCACGTTCAACCAAGGCGGTCTGTAGGCAGTACCCACCAGTAGGCGGCTGTGGTTCAAGGTTAGTGATAACCACATCTGTTCTACATTGCTAGACGGGTGGGGCTGCGTACGCGCATACACTCCACTCCGTACATAGAAGCCTACCCCGCCGCCGCGCAACCTGCGCCCTGCCGCCGGTCGCGGAATGTGTCTCAGTCGATATCCGGGCACGGTCGGCGCACGGCCTTCCTCACCATCCCGCAACCATGTCTCATTGATTGCCAAAATATCTGGACACTCACGATTTATCGCCATTTGTATTTCATCATGTTTAGTGCCTAGGGATCCAGCATTAAATAGGCCAATCTTCAGAAATTTTAATTTAATCATTTATATGTACTAATTGAGAAAACAACAATTATATAATTATGCCGGACTGAGTCGTGTAAGGTCTGATATGAAGTAGAACACGATCGTAAGTAAACAATTACGCAGCATAGCCCATGATAGTGAGAGTGTATAACTATTATAATGTGACCATTACAATCAATACAATGTGGTAGTATTATGACAATGTGGTGGTATAGTGTCTGTGGTACGTGATTACAAAAGCAGTGTCTATATTTATTGCATGGATATACGACAATGAAGCAAAGATAAGCCAGTAAGTCAACTACGAGCCATGTAACATACAAATAGATAAATGTATACAAATCGTAATGCAAACTTAGTTCTGACATGATTGGTTGTGTATTTCCATGACTTACAATATTAGTCTTCATAAAATAAAAAATAGATTTTTTAAAAGTTAAAAACATGAGTAAAGCTATGTTTATATGTTTTATTAATGAATCGTTCAAAAAGAAAATAGACCTACAGGTTAAGCTGTTCACATTCTTGACCGAAAACCCGGATTATGTCGGCCTCTGTTCGAAGACGAAATACTCGGGAACCAGGTTTATCAGACTGCCGGGCGAAGATGCGATGCGACCCTCCTTACTCCAGACAAAACTCCAGCCGTGTACCTTTTTATAGCTTTCCGCCGAGTTAACGGTTTTTCCCGTGGAAATGAGGCATTTTTCCGCGGTAAAAGGTAGCCTATCACCATGCATTTTTAAGCGTCTTACAAACGAAGCCCAATGTAGGTATATACCCGTGATGTAGAATATCTTGGCAATGTTCTTTTTTTATATCACTAAAATAATAAAACCGTGACGTAAAATAAAATAATACAAAATAATTTTGAATCAACCTGTACATAATGTTTACAATTTAGAAACAAAGTGCGCATGCGTGAGAATCTGCGCCATGCGCGCGCAGCAATCATTGTATTCCGCATTGGTCAAGATAAATGTCTCACGCCAATCAATAGTAGTCCACGTGGACTCATGACCAATCACGCGCAAGCTTACATCCCTTTCACTCCCCCGTCGAAAAAAGTTCTCTTCTCCTTTCAATCAATAAATCAGTCGTCCGTCACAGGAATGCGGAAGTGTGTACACGCTCGCTGTTGTAATTTTTCGCGACCGCGACGACGACAGTGATGAATGTTTACCAAAATGTTTACTCCAACTGACTCTCTGACCGGTACGCGTACACAGTGAATAACAAAGTGAAACTAAAAGATAACATTTAAAAACGTGCTCGTGCCGTGTATTTAGTGAACAAAATGACTTGTTCGTGAATTAAATTACTTCAGAACCTACAGGTAAAGCTCCAAAACATGTTCATTTGATTTGATAATAGGTAATTTATGTAAATAACAGTTGATTCCCATTTTTTAAATACGCCTGAAACAATTTACTTTGTTACTTTGCTAAAACCTAATTTACGCGAATAATAATTAATTAAAAATGTTTCCGACGGTCCTAAGCCCGTAAAAGTATGAAGGGAAAATGGGATTAATTTGTTTGTACCTAGATAGTACTCGTAAGTAGGTAGATAACGTTATTGTCTCACAACTACAACCCAGCTGATCGTGATCGCAGCCACGTGACCACCGGTCATTGACCCATTCGAGCCTACGTCGTCCGTGTCCGTGCGCGATATAGCGTGTTTCAAAATGAATTGTGAATAATTATTTATTAAAACAAATCCTAGATTATTTTTCTTAATAAAAAAAAATAACATTGCCAAGATATTCTATATTACGGGCATAAACATTAGGGTTCGTTTGTAAGACGCTTAAAAGTGCACGGTGGGCTTATTAAAAAAAAAAAAGAGTCAGTTCTAAGTATGGGGAACCGCGGCCACGCGCCGGAAGACGTAGCGTGGGCAAGCCTCCTACAAGGTGGACCGACGATGGTGAGGGTCGCGGGAAGCCGCTAGATGCGGGCCAAGCAGGACCGATCGTCGTGGAGATCTTTGGGGGAGGCCTTTGTCCAGCAGTGGATGTCTTTCGGCTGAAATGATGATGATGATTATGATGAATATTAGTATAGATATGGAAGTATGGATTGATTACCATCGACTAGCCTAGACAGAAGAAGAATAAGAAGAACAGTACCCCTACCATGAGTTGCTAACGTAACTTACGCGCTCGATATCGACTACGTAAACGTGCATTTAGTATGGAATTAAAACTACGCCATCTATTGACAGTTATCTGAAGTAAAATTTCTCCATACTAAATGCACGTTTACGTAGTCGATATCGAGCGCGTAAGTTACGTTAGCAACTCATGGTAGGGGTACTGGCGTTGGTTTATATGTTATGCGTTGACATTACCCAGGTCGTCGCTGCCTCTCCAGAGCATCTCGAGTGCCCAGCGGCCCATTCTCGCCAGCTCGTCGTCGAAGCTTATAGGGCTGATAAACAGGGCGTCATACCTGGCACACCAACAGACAACAAACTATTATAATTTTACTTATTAACAGTTAACAGTTTTTCCCGTGGGGATGAGGCATTTTCCCGCGGTAAAAGGTAGCCTATGTTACTCAGGGTGAATGTAGCTTTCTAATGGTGAAAGAATGTTTG
Organism: Teleiodes luculella; assembly: GCA_948473455.1. Taxonomy (NCBI): domain Eukaryota; kingdom Metazoa; phylum Arthropoda; class Insecta; order Lepidoptera; family Gelechiidae; genus Teleiodes; species Teleiodes luculella. Next base: position 1,299,180 of record OX419609.1, on the reverse strand, counting down.
AAATAGGTTTAGTCGTTTTTGAGTTTATTCATTACAAACATACACACTTCTTCTACAACAAATTACATCCTCTAATACAAATTTCTCCTCTTTATAATAATTACTAGCTGCCCGCCGCGGCTCCGCCCGCGTTAATAGTTTTTCCCGTGGGAATGAGGTATTTTCCCGCAGTAAATTTAGCATCTTTCCTCTTTATGATCTATACTAATATATATAATTATAAAGAGGAAAGGTTTCATTGTTTGTTTGCATCGAATAGGCTCCGAAACTATAGAAAAAAAGAAGCTACATTCACCCTGAGTAACATAGGCTATATTTTATTTTCAAAAAAATTTGTGATCCGTACTAAAACTTCAATAATGTAACCCAAGGTGTAAAAAAAATACGTAATACATTACTAATAATTGAAAATGCTGCGAAAGTACTGAACCGATTTTAGTGAAACTTGGCACAAAGATAGAATAGACCTTGTGGAAGAACATAGGGTAACTTTTACCACGGGAAAATACCTTATTCCCACGGGAAAAACTATAAACGCGGGCGGTGCCGCGGCGGGAAGCTAGTAATGAATAAAATAATTTTGAATTTGAATTACCCCATCTGAGCAGCGAGCGAGGCAAACTCTTTGGAGTGGCCGTAGACATCTGCTTGCCACGCGACGAGCGGTCGGCCGCACTCCCAAAACGTAGCGTTGATTTTTCTACAATGTAGTTAGCTTAGAGTATAAATAGAAAAAATTCTGGGAGGGATAGAGTACGCCTAATCGAGTATGAACCGTAAGCACGGATATAAACAGTCCGAATATCTTCAGCGCGTTCCTTTAAGGGGCTACCCAAGGCTAAGTGGCGCCGCCCTCTGTTAAAAAATAATTACTCGCGAAGTATATTTTTTTTCTAAAATCCGGACGGTCATTTTGAAGTTGGCGTGCTATAGGATATATAGGGGCCATAAACTGTAGGTATTTATTATAGTCCGCTGTAGTTACAGATAGAAAAGTTGCTAAAAACGGCCACTTTTGTTAAATTTTCTATCTGTAACTACAGCGGACTATAATAAATACAGTTTATGGCCCCTATATATCCTATAGCACGCCAACTTCAAAATGACCGTCCGGATTTTAGAAAAAAAATTTACTTCGCGAGTAATTATTTTTTAACAGAGGGCGGCGCCACTTAGCCTTGGGTAGCCCCTTAATAACAAATGGTTATCGGAGCTGATTATTAATCCCGGTGAAAACAAGAAATTTAATAGGAGAACATTTTGAAATGTGCAGTGATAAGTTGCAAACATGACTCGAGGAACAAATCCAAAAAGAAAAATGTTATTGATTTCACCGCCCATATAAAATCTGCCAAAATTTGCTTACGCTTGACATAAAGGCACCGGAGCGATGCGCGTACTCTATGTATATATTTATTCTCTAAGGTTGTTAGGTATTTAAATAGTGACTTCTTAATTTGGACTTCTTGACTAAAATGTAGGTATGTGTGAATCTGGCCGCCCAATCTGATCCTTTCAGTGGCTTTTGCGGGATTGAGTATTAAACAGCCAAAGGACAATGGACAAAAATGTATGGAACTTAGTCCAGGAGCCTCCGCTGATGAGACTAGCAAGAAATGAAAGTGTATAGGTACTGTAACGAGGTGCCTTGTAACCTCATTCTCACTTCATTTTCCATTTCTTTCTCGTCTAAATTAAGATATTCAATTTTGGAATTCATTCGTCATCCATACGTCATCTTCTTCCCTTTGTTCTTCAGTTTTTCCCTTGACATTGGCCTAGACTGTCGTATTTCGTATTTATTTTATAATTTATAAAGTTAGCTGTTTATATGAGTTTTACCAATTTACCTTGTAAATAAATACTAAATTAATTAAGTGACAGTTCTGCGTTATAATTCCACCACCAGTACGTAAACCTTCAATCCCGCTGATCCTGCTGGCTCACCAAGGACCGTGGTGTTGAGCCGCGGCGGGCGCGACAATACTAGTGGTTGTACTCGTATCCTGGCAAAAGCCCATCAAATTCAGTTCAAGGGTTCTTTTGACGGCCTCGTAGCCTAGTTGGTAGTACGTCTGCCTACGAAGCACAAGGTCGCGGGTTCGAATCCCGCCCAGGGCAAATATTCGTGTGATGAGCACTTGTGTCTGCCTTGTGTCAGGATGTTGTATATTTATATATGTATGTATATCAGCTGTCTGACACCTATAGTACTACAGGCTCTGCCTAGTTTGGGGTCAGATGGCCGTGTGTGAGATGTCCGACATATTTATTTTATTTTTATGTTTTTGTTATGGGTTTATTATTGGAGGCTCTTCGGTCCACTTTTGCCCATTGTCCTTTGTAAATATTAGAGTGATAAGACCACTAAGACGAAGATGTACCTGAGCGAATAGGTGAAGCTATCGATGATGGCGTGGTAGTTGGTAGTGGCCTCATCGTTCATGGACCAGCCCCCGCCAACAAATGACAGCCGACCCTGGCGGATCAGCGTGTAAACCATTTGCCGAACTAAAATGAAATAATAAATGTCAAAGTCAAAGTTTCATTCACAGTTGCTTGCATATCGTTGGGGTTTCGAGGTTAACCTACCTCACAAACCCTGGTGTCGGAATTATAGAACGGCCTTAGGCACAAGACATAACGACTACATCCGTAGATATAACCGGGGTCCGGGACCAACGGCTTTACGTGCCTTCTGAAGCCCGAAATCATCTCTCTTTTCGGACAATCAGGTGATTCAGCGTGCAATGTCCTAACTAAACTGGGGAAAGTCTCACAAAGTGATATTTGTTCGACAGGTCCCCACCGGGATTCGAACCCGGAACCTTCGTAACGTCAGTCGAGCTTTTGACCACTCGACCACAGAGGCAGTTAGATTCATTCATTCAAAATTTAGAGCAAGATTCTTGTCCGTAAAGTAATCGTCACCTCTCTCACAAAACTATTTTTTGACGATAAAACTAATAAGCTGTTATTTTTATTTTTTTATTGACCTATGCTTGTCTGCTTCTTATCGTGTCGATGACAAATTCTTTAGATAGTTTTGGCCCAGAACCTAGCTACTTCAACTGCATTATCTGTGGCATCCATCAGGTCCTGCTGCGAGCAGGTGGCAGGGCAAGCAGGGCAGGACACTAGGTGGGCCATAGACTGCACCGTCCCACACACACACTCCAAATTTGGGTTCTCCGAACCTATGCTTGTGTCGAAAAGGTACGACCAATCAAGCTTCACCGGACTTGCGGGGGAGTGGAAGACTCTACCCTAAAAAAAAAGTCATATACCAACGCGTCTAGGGGCGGCTCGAGGAAGCCTCGGACCACGGCCTAGCGCGTTGATACTGAAAAACATCGTGAAGGAGACGACGCCTGAGGGGCTCCGTCTCTGATTTTCAATTTTGATTTTGGTTCTAACCGCGCCCCCGCCGGCGGGTGCGGGCGTTGTTACCTGAAGGGTTAATAAGCTGTCTACAGTTGGTCGTTCTAAGGTGTTCGTCTGTGGATAAAAACAACCAGAAGAGACTCCATATCGTGTCGCATCTTTGCAACATTCATCCTCATCATCACGGCCCCGTAGCCTAGTTGGTAGTACGTCTGCCTACGAAGCACAAGGTCGCGGGTTCGAATCCCGCCCAGGGCAAACATTCGTGTGATGAGCATTTGTGTTTGCCTTGTGTCTGGATGTTGTATATTTATATATGTATGTATATCAGCTGTCTGACACCCATAGTACAGGCTCTGACTAGTTTGGGGTCAGATGGCCGTGTGTGAGCGACCCTCACCAGATCCTACTAATATTATAAACGCGAATGTTTGCGAGTATGGATGTATGTTTAATACTCTTTCACGCAAAAACTACCGAATGGATTTTAATGAAACTTTGCAATAATATAGCTCATACATCAGAATAACATAGGCTACTTTTTACCGCGGGGAAATACCTCATTCCCACGGGAAAAACTGTAAACGCGGGCGGAGCCGTCGGGCTGAAAGCTAGTAGACAATAAAATAGAAACACATTTATTTGTTTAAAGTCGGTACAAGGTCCAACTGCAGATTTTTTTATTTTCAAGTCAGGCTTCAAAATGCTTGATTACCATTTTCGTCCCTTTGCGACCACCAGTGAAAGAAATAAGGCATATCCGATAATGTGAACCTGAAAAAAACATAATAAACATTTTTATTATTATTATCACTACATAGTATAAAACAAAGTCGCTTTCTCTGTCCCTATGTCCCTCCCTATGTCCCTTTGTACGCTTAAATCTTTAAAACTACGCAACGGATTTTGATGCGGTTTTTTTTTATAGATAGAGTGATTCAAGAGGAAGGTTTATATGTATAATACATGCATAATATACTTAAGAATAACCCACAATAACCAATTTCCCGTGCGGAGCCGGGGCGGGTCGCTAGTTTCCAATAAAGCACGTAAAACACAGTAGGAGGTTAACCATGGTCTAACAAAACAAGAAGACCACGTGACTTGACACAAGCCTACGTCATCTGCTGTTCATCCTTGTCGAATAATACGCATTCGAAAAGGATGAACAGCAGATGACGTAGGCTTGTGTCAAGTTTGACAGTCCGATTGTTAGACTTTGTTTTTTTAGACCATGGAGGTTTAGGAGTAAGTACTTCAAAGTTTTTTTATACCTATATCCAATTTTGTGTCCCACTGCCAGACAAACGCCTTCCTCTCGTGTCCTTCCTCTCAATTACGAGAGGAACGCTCACCCCGCCTTCTACTACGGTAGTGTGGAGTTTGCATTATCGAAGTTGCAACTCCTTTAATTTAGATCTGGCTGGAATGCCGTATATCTAGAAAAACTATTTATTTTTAAATGCGGAATTGTCTCACAGATTGATTTAGTCTTCTGTGGATTTTCGTTGTGAATGTTCTTAGGAAATGTTTTACTATACTGAATAAATCGGTGTAAAAGTTATAAGCGTCTTCTAATTTATTAGGGAAGACGCAATTGTAGGTACGCCAAATTACGTATTTTGCAATAATTTCATATAGGTAGCTTTATCGTATCGTTTAAAAAAAAAGGTGCGCATTGTATGCAGTAGTCAATGACCTTTTGTCCGGATTAATATGAAACAAACCAAAGCTTGATATACCTGCGGAAATGGTTGGCCCATAGTTCGGTGATCACCCCGTCCAAAGTTCGCTTCATATTGACTTGCGACAGAATGGGGTTGTCAAACGTGACGTCTGGAACCCACGATTATCATAAATAACACTAACCGTCAGCTGCAGAAAGGTTCACTATAGCAGAAAATAATAGTACTAACCCGTACAGAAAGGACACTCACCCCCCCGCGCCAAAATGAGTTTCCGCCCGATATAGCGCCCCACGTCCCGCACCCCGCAGGCACCGCGGGACTCCGCCGGTGGTGGAGGGGGTGTTTTACATAGCAAATAGCGCCATTGACTTGTAGTTGATATTCAAAAAGAAGTAGCTTGTCAAAACGCGTTTTCTCTATGGAATGCCCGCCCAGTACGGGTTAGTACTATATTATTTTCTTCTGTGACTATAGTTAAAGCTTCTTTAAATCTATTGCTGACTCTTACTTTGTCAACAAGATAAAAAGGGTCGGCAATAGATTTAAAGAAGCTTTAATTTTAATGGATCTTTCTGTAACTGACGGTAAATTAAAAAAAAAAAGCGGCCAAGTGCGAGTCAGAATCGGCCATGAAGGGTTCCGTAGCAGCCAGTAACATAATATAAAAGTTTTTGTAGTTCGTTGTGACTTTGATCGATGTTTTAATAATAGTGAAAGGTAAGTTGCGGTTTACGATTTATGACGTATTAAAAAAAAAACTACTTACTAGATCTCGTTCAAACCAATTTTCGTTGAAAGTTTTCATGAAAATGCACATCATTATATTTTTTTTAGTTTTATCATTCTCTTATTTTAGAAGTTAGAGGGAGGGGGACACTTATTTTTCCACTTTGGAAGCGTCTCTCGCGCAAACTATTCAGTTTAGAAAAAAATTATATTAGGAACCTAAATATCATTTTTGAAGACCTATCCATAGATACCCCACACGTAAGGGTTTGATGAAATTTTTTTTTTTAGTTTCAGTTCTATGTATGGGGACCCCCTAAATTTATTGTTTCTTTTTCTATTTTTTTAAGAAAATCTTAATGCGGTTCACAGAGTTCATCTACTTACCAAGTTTCAACAGTATAGGTATTATAGTTTCGGAATAAAGTGGCTGTGACATACGGACGGACGGACGGACAGACAGACAGACAGACAGACAGACAGACAGACAGACAGACAGACAGACAGACAGACAGACAGACAGACAGACAGACATGACGAATCTATAAGGGTTCCGCTTTTTGCCATTTGGCTACGGAACCCTAATAATAACCCCCGACACAAAACCGGTACTTGATCCTTTCAAAAACTAGAAAAGAGCTGATAGTCTTCAAATGACTGTAGATATTTTCTTGGATCATAGCTAAGAACACTCTCGATTGTGACACCTTGCAAACAAAAATAACTAGATCAAAATCGGCGCATCCGTTTAGGAGCTACAATGCCACAGACAATACACGGTCACGTAGCCTAGTTGGTAGTACGTCTGCGTACGAAGCACAGGGTCACGGGTTTGAATCCCGCCCAGGGCAAACATTCGTGTGATGAGCACTTGTGTTTGCCTTATGTCTGGATGTTGTATATTTATATATGTAGGGTTGCCATTTCTAAACTTGCCCCCCAGGACCAAAAGCGTAAGTTCCCCGGATTTTTAAGCTGTCACCCCGGACACTGTAATTTTTTTTCACTTACATCTAAATGAAAAAATACATTTTACACCGTACTTGTTACAAGAAAACATAAATTTTAAGTATTTTTTGCATGAAATACTGCGCAGTTGATTAGATAATCTGTGCACGTGTGATAATACATAACTTTTATTTAAATTGATGGGGTCGGGCTTTGATGGAAAACCCAGAATTTTATTGCCGGACTATGATTTCAACCCCGCCCGGACGCTCCCCGGACGCCCTCCAAACCACATCCAAACTAGGACAAATCCGGGGAAACCCGGACGGATGTATGTATATGTATGTATATCAGCTGTACCATAGTTCAAGCTCTGCTTAGTTTAGTTCAAATGGCCGTGTGTTGTGAGGTGTCCTGTAGGAATGAGATATTTTCCCGTGGTAAAAAGTATCCAATATGTTGACTGGGGATATAAGGTATTATCATGCAACATTTCATTTAAATTTACTGAGCATACAATGTACTGAGCAGTATATAAGTTACTATAGTTTTTTAATTATCCCACGGGAACTCTTTAATTTCCCGGGGTAAAAAGTATCATGTTTACCAGGGATGTAAGGTACCACCATACAAAATTTCATTTCAATCGGTCCAGTAATTTCGGAGATTAGCCCGTCCGTACAAACAGACAAACAGAGAAATATTTTTTTTTTAAAGATCTGTATCTCGGTTTTAAGCATTTTTTTTCTATGTACAGATTTTCGACCTCTACAGTTTTATCACTGGGCGGTCACTCCATACAGAAAACGCATTTTGACAAGCTACTTCTTTTTGAATAACAACTGAATATCAACTACAAGTGAATGGTGCTAGGCGCTATGTATGCACACACACCCCCTCCACCACCGGCGGAGTCCCGCGGCGCCTGCGGGGTGTGGGGCGTGGGGCGCTATATCGGGCGGGGAACTCATTTCGGCGCGGGGGGGTGAGTGTCCTTTCTGTACGGGTTAGTACTATTATTTTCTTCTGTGGTTTTATTATTTATTATTACATTACATACATAAATTCACGCCTCTTTCCCGGAGGGGTAGGCAGAGACCACTTCCTTCCACTTGCTACGATCCAAACATACTTCTTTCGCTTCATCCACACTCATTAATCTCCTCATACATGCTCGCCGGTTTAGAGTAGGTACTCTTGACTCGACCTTTTGTCAGAACGTCCCCGATTTGGTTTTGGAACGTTCGTCTTGGTCTTCCCCTTCCAACGCTTCCTTCCACTCTCGCCTTATAAATGTTTAGTCAATCTCTCTTCGCTCATTCTCTCCACGTGACCAAACCAATTTAGCATCCCTTTCTCTTCTTTTTTTTTTCTTTATTATTATTAATAAGAAATACATACAGCCTGTGTAGTGCTCCGCAAATGTTCTCTGTAACGCCAATTCGTAGTGAGTGTGTGGAACTATGTGCACGTTTATAACATCGGCCAAAGGGACTGGACAGGCCTGAAATAACAACATTTATTTTACACAAAGTAATAATTTTTTGGTTTAATATTTTATTGTTAATTTGTATTTTTATTTTATTGTATTAACGCGGCTCTGCCCGTTTTCAGTTTTTCCCGTGGGAATGAGGCATTTTCCCGCAGTAAAAAGTAGCCCATGTTACTCGGGGTGAATGTAGCTTACTAATGTGGAAAGAATTTTTGAAATCGGTTCAGTAGTTTTTGAGTTTATTCGTTACATACATACACACACACACACACACACACACCAAAAATATTTTTTTTTCCTCTTTATACTCGTATTAGTATAATTAGTATGATGTGATATGGGTGTGCAGCCTGAAATAAATGATTGTATTTATTATAAATCTATAAATGTTTCTTTTTTAATTGACCTTTGCTTGCGTCGCGGGCTCCCGAAGGCTCTACCCCAGAGTAGTCATGTACCAACGCGTCTAGGGGCGGCTCGAGGGAGCCTCGGACCTCGGCCTAGCGCGTTGATACTGAAAAACATCATGAAGGAGACGATGCCTGGGACTCTGCTCTATATTATAACCGTAGTAAATTGGGCCTTGCCTCAGCATACATATAGTATGATTTGTATAAATACTTGTTTTACGATATATTTCACTTGGCGTTTTACATCAACGCTAGAGATGTATTAAACATTTTTAGATTCATAGAAAACAACCAAAAACGTAAACCTTCCGGCGGGACTTGAACTCACGACCGTCGACCTTTAACTGACTGAATGATTTGTATAAACTTTTTGCGGCGGGAAACCCTAGGTGGTTGTTATTCTGTCACTAGGGTTGATGAAGTTGGTCCGCAGAACACTATAATTGGTCCACAGAACACTATAGTTGGTCCGTAGAACACTATAGTTGGTCCCGGTCGACCGACACACAGGAATACATGTTTTTCGCAGGGATTTATTATTTTTTAATCCGTTCAGCCGAGTAGGGAAACGTTACAGACAGATAGACCTTTTGATATCAAACTGGTAATAATGTTAGACAAAATTTAATTTAATACTTACATCATATCCGCAGGCCTCATTCAACTGCTTTATAGGAACAAGTAAGTCCGGCGTAACAACAATTTTACACAAAACGACGTTAGGTGACAACATTAACACCAATATTAGGTAAAACATTTTACTCTTTTAAGTCTTTCTTGCGTGAAAACCTTATGTTCATTATTTCTCTATTTCGTTAATTTAAGATTATCTTTTTTAACCATTCATTTATTTATAACCTACTGTTAAAGTTAGCCTGAAATAAGGTTTTTGTTTGACACGTTCTTTACTGTGAAAAAAACATGTTTTTATTAATCTATTTTCACATTCTAACTTAATCCACAATCTTCTTTTCAATCTCTGTGTTAATTGCATTGAAAATATATCTTTTCGATATAAAGGATCTTACAATACAATACAATACAATATTCTTTATTGACACCAAAAATAAACATTACAAAAGAAACATTTTAAACAAATACAAGAGTCAAAAGGCGGCCTTATTGCTAAGGTAGCAATCTCTACCAGGCAACCTTTAAGTTGGAGATCGCGCACAGAAAAGATCTTAAAAATCTTCTTTCCAAATATTAAGCAGCCCTTGTATACCTGTTTAGTCATATGTCGTTTTCAGTTTAAATACGACGCCCCAACTCTTCCGGTGAGCGTTTTAAGAGGCGAATGCAACATCCAAGAAAGCAGTTTTCAGCTGTGTAATCAACAACCTCAATCCCCAACCCGCCTGTCAAGCGAGGGAAATTTGGCAATACCTCCTTTCCTAAGATGCCAAAAGAAGGCTGTACCTATTGATATTTAAGAAATATGACACAATTGGTTAAATTCTATGATTTTTCACTTTGCACTACGACCTACGCTCCCCCAATTCAAAACTAGACTGAAATTCATAGGTTTATTGTTGTAACTATCAATAATACGATATTTTTCAAACAATAGCGTTTGTTTGTAACTAGGTCTTCCCGTAATATAATACGTGTTGTGAATTCTTCGATGGCAGTAGGAAAATAAACTAGGCGACCGACAATTAAGGTGTTTCAAACGCTCAGGTTCATAATGTCCCTTTCCCAAAATGTCCCGTTTTAAATTATCAAATCATGAAGATTGTTAACCTGTAGTCATACGAGAGCGTCGTTTAAATTTGGAATGGGCGGTCACTCCATACAGAAAACGCGTTTTGACAAGCTACTTCTTTTTGAATAACAACTGAATATCAACTACAAGTCAATGACGCTAGGCGCTATGTAAAACACCCCCGAACAAATAGTGCAGTAATTCTATGTAATCAATGTATGGGAAAGACAAACAAATTAATAAAGTTTTGAAACTTGTGTGGCATGACAACTTTGGGTGTGGTATTCAAAACTCATAACTCTCCCCCCCCCTCCACCTGACGCAACACCTCCCCTTGTCGTGAAATGTGTCCCTTTTATCGGTTTTTTCACCTTTCCTCGAAAACAGTTACAGATACGGACAAAGTGTGTAAGACAAAAATAATCTTCATTAAATGGGCAACACAAAAGGTTAAATACATATTCATATAGGCTTTATGATCTTCGAGGTATAGCTAGTTAAATTTTGGTAAAATAGACTAAAGCCAAAAAAAATACGTTGCCTGCTCAATTCCCTCTTAAATCACTCTATAAAATAAATGAAAGAAAGCGCAGGACTTAAATCAATAGCTGGTCTGCAAAACAAGCTGTCAATAATCTCATTACCTTTTTATAATATTTCTCGAGTCATTAAAAACTTCTGAGTATGTACGTACCTACCTACACCTACAGTGATGAATTTTATTATGGCGGAAACTGTATAGAATGGCTTGTAGTAAGAAGCACGCGACGTTGCCAGAGCATCAATAAATATGCGTCCCATTCGCAAGATAGAGCGAGAGCGATATATGATTATTACTCTGACTACTACGTGTTGTATACAGAGCGGCGGAAGCTTGGTGTTGTTCAAGTCTTTCTGATGCAGGATTGATTGGTTCAAAGATGCAAAGATTCTATTCTCTTCCTTCACGCAATGACTGGATGTGATACAACTTCTTCATTTTTTGGAAAAGGCAAAATACAAGCTGTTCAGTTATTCAACAAAAGAAAAGATCTGCAGGACTTTATCGGCATCTTCAACAACAAAAATGCCACTCATGAGCAAATCGATACTGCTGGCGAAAAGTTCATTTTAGCGTTATACGGCGCGAAGCCATCAGAAAATAGCCTTGATGAACACAGATTTATATTTTTCAATAAACTTGTTGGGCAAGCAAAAAGCGCAGTGCTACTATCAAAACTGCCGCCTACCTCATCTGCGGCACATCAGCATTCAAGGCGGGCCTATTTGCAAGTTCAAGCATGGCTGGGTAATATATTAAATCCAGAAGAATGGGGCTGGACAAAAACCGACGCTTTCTTGAATCCTATACCCACAAAACAATCACCAGCTCCGGCTTCAATACTTAAATTGATATCGTGTGCTTGTAAGCAAGGCTGCGGAAAAAGATGCTTGAGCAAGCTGAAGGGACTGTTGATTAGTGTTTTTATTTTCCTATTTAGACTTTTATAATATTAAAATAGTTATAATGATTCCACCTCATCATCATCTCAGCCGAAAGACGTCCACTGCTCCAACTGGACAAAGGCCTCCCCCAAGGATCTCCACAATGATCGGTCCTGCGCTGCCCGCATCCAGCGGCTTCCCGCGACCCTCACCAGATCGTCGATCCACCTCGTGGGGGGCCTGCCCACACTACGTCTTCCGGCGGGCGGTCGCCATTCAAGAACCTTTCTGCCCCAACGGCCGTCGGTTCTACGTGCAATGTGCCCAGCCCATTGCCACTTAAGTTTAGCGATTCTTCGGGCTATGTCGGTGACTCTGGTTCGCCTGCAGATCTCATAATTCCTGATTCGATCACGCAAGGAAACTCCAAGCATAGCCCTCTCCATCGCTCTTTGGGTGACTTTGAGCTTTCTTATGAGGCCCATCGTTAGCGACCACGTCTCAAATCCGTAAGTCATCACTGGCAACACACATTGGTCAAAGTCTTTAGACTTAAGACACTGCGGTATGATTCCACCTACAGCTTTTTATTTACTTCATTCCAATAAATAATGACTATATTGTCGTTAATCTGATGAACAATTTCATTTTAGTTTTTTAACTAGCCTACAGCTTGAAAACCGTCAAGCCTATCAAAATAAGATGTAGAACATATTTGTTTACAATTTAATGAGGATCATTTTTACTTTTGACACTTTTTTTGTATCAATTATAGTTTTCGAGAAAATATGATAAAACCGTTGGCGTTACCCCAGCATCACCGTGATCGAATTTCGCGAATTCAACTATACAGGCCTTTAGTCAATTGTAAAGTAGATTTTGTCATATTTTGTCAGACTTTGTCAAGCAGTCGTTCAAAAGTTATAAGGGCGAGTTACTGTCTCCGCTGGGGGAACGTTCCTCCAGCATCACCATTCTTAAAACTCTAAAACTACAGCACCTAGCTCTAATTTGATTGCATGAGGGTTTTGTCAATACTTTGTCAACCTTACATACAAAAATTTAGACTTCGTCGTTACACCGTTTAAAAGTTATACGGTTGGTTTACTGTCTCCGCTGGGGGAACGTTACCCCAGCATCACCATTTCTTATATCTCTGGAACTACAGCACCTTGATTGAATCTGATTGCACGAGGAGTTTGTCGCTACTTTGTCAAGCACAAATGCAAAAATCTAGACTTTGTCCTCTAGCCATTTCGAAGATTCCGAAGGTTATTTAATTCCTACTGGTACAGTCATGTACAAAATAAATCATTTACCTACATCAAATATTTTGTAAGGAAAAATGACATTTAATTATTTAATACGGTGCCATTTATAGCTGTGAATATTTGAATACCTAAAGTTAAATACGTAGGGTACCTTAGGTAGGTAAATTTAGATTTTTTAACACATTCGTTTTTACTTTTTGTTACATAAATATTTGTAAGTGTAAGTATTTCATTCATTCAGTTTTTGTTTTATAATATTCTAGTCAAGAGAAAGGCAAAGGTGGTGGCATATATACAGCCATATCCGATCTGATCCTTTGGGCGCCTTCAAATTAGCCGCAAACTGTCGCGCGGCTGCAGCGCTGCAGAAATCAGGGCAGATAAAAAACTAGCAACACTATTGTTATCACGTCAATCGTCACGCACTTTGTTGTGTTTTATTTTCGTTTCGTGTTTTTGCGTGCTGAGTTGCGTTTAAATTTATGTTTCGTTTTACCAGTGACCTTTTTGCGACTAAATTTTGTGACTTCTTTTCCTACCTTTCAAGCACGTCTATTTTATTTGACGTAAGAGATAGTGCAGCGCCATCTCTTATGACCATAATGAAACCTTTTTTGTTATTATAACTGTCAAAATGAAAATTCCTCATTATATTACAGTATAATAGTACAGATTACCTTTCTCTGGATCTGATCTTAATTTCCTTCTTCTATATAGTTTTTTTTTTTTAATTGACCTATTCTTGTGTCGAAAAGGTACGACCAATCAAGCTTCACCGGACTTGTTTCTTCTCTAATAGACCGAAGCCTCAACATGAATTATTTAGCAATGATTTCTGCATAATGTTTTATTATTTTAGCTAATTTACTAATATTTATTTATCATATAAAATAAAATTACAGTAAGTATTATGTGTGTTTTATTGTCTTTAATAACCATAAAGTGTCATTTGCGTGGTTTTGTATTTTTTAATTCAATTTTATTAAGATGCATCTAGTTTTGAAAAATAAGTTAAAATATCCCTCCGCATAATTAGTAAATAGAAATAGAAGAAATATAAAGTTTTATTATAATTTACTCATGGCTGTATGTAGCTGATGGCTTTGCCTGTCCGTGAGGGACAAACGAAACAAAAACTTGAATTACCAAAGGCGACGAAATGAAACTGAAGTAAGTAAAGTCCAATCCAACCACAGAAATAAAAAACCTCGCCATAATATCATAATATTGCGGAATTTTAATGGAACTAATTTTATAAGATAAATTGTTGCCATAGTCGTAAAATATACACGTGGTGCCCTGCCCCCAAAGCAAGTTTTTTACTTTGGTCAGGCTTTATTGAAGATGTTACTTGGATATTATGCAACAAATTACCACGAAATTACAGAGGACAAGGGCTATTACTAAAGAATAGGCTGTATAGGCTTTGAACCCTTTGCCTTTCCCCTAAGGGATAAAAGAACTAAAAAAAAACTCTGTGTTTGTTTGTTGTTAGAAGTAATATTGATGAAATATAGGTACCTACTACTCTAGTAGTAAAGTCTAAAGGGGCTATTATATATTGCGATACATCGCATTCAATATTCAGACTATTCAATATTTAGACACGTGTAATACGATTTAGCAAGGGTAGCCTGGCTAATTAGACCGATCGAGTGGATTCAACCGTGCTAAATGACCTTGACTGAATTAGCATGCGATACATCGCACCCTGTAATAAGACTTAGCACGCTTAGACCGTTCAGTCCGCGCTCGGCAGCCGCAGAGCAAGGTCGTGCGTAGCAGCGCCTTGCATACACAAGTGCGTATGCAAATGAAATACCCAAGTATATAAAGATCGAACAAAATAATAAAAACATTTTATGTTATTTAAATCAATATTTAATCACAAAATGTTTCTATACCGTGGATGAATTTATGATATGAACAACACAATACATTTTTTAAATTGACGAAATTTTTAGTATTGTATTAAAATAACATTTTGGAAATATATAAAATGCAATACAAATATATGTAATATTGAGTATTGAAAAGGAAGTTCTTTTAGTATTTTTTGATTCCGTGACATGCCATATTTATTTTTTGGGGCTTGGGCCGATTTCCTGGGTCTTCGTAAGTTTTCACATGACTCACGACAGACAACCGTCATCGACGCCGGACGCCTTGCAAATGAGTTAGCATGCGATATTTAGCACGCGATATTTAGCATGTAATAGGAAGGTTGTCTAATTCAATATTCAGACAGTCTGAATGTGGTCTGAATATTGAATCTAAATATCGTATAATGAAATATGCCTTTAAGAGTAAAGTTATTACCTGCTTGAAGTTTGTCATTTATACCTACTACTGGAAGTCACCGTATATTCATTCATTCGTTCACTTAAACTTCACGATGAACAGCTTTTGTATATGACTGTACTCCTGGTTTTTCGAATAGTATAAGAGTCAACATCTGACTTCCTTATTTATAAAACAAAAAGTTAAATATAAAAATTACATATTATTTAGAGAATAATTAAACACAATACTTGCAAATAGCTTTTTGGAGTATTATTGGATATTTTGGAAAGTTTTGGAGTCTTAACTATGTAATAACTATTTATTATAATTACATATATTAACTTTGAAGATAAAAATTTGAAGGCTCATTTACGCAATGAAGTATTAAAAAAACTCGTATTTTACGAAGTTTATTGGTTTACACGTTATTACTCAATCATGTTCAGATTTTACTGTAGGCTCTTAGACTATAGTGTAATTTTTGATATCTTCGAAATGGCTAGAGGACAAAGTCTAGATTTTTGCATTTGTGCTTGACAAAGTAGCGACAAACTCCTCGTGCAATCAGATTCAATCTAGGTGCTGTAGTTCCAGAGATATAAGAAATGGTGATGCTGGGGTAACGTTCCCCCAGCGGAGACAGTAAACCAACCGTATAACTTTTAAACGGTGTAACGACGAAGTCTAAATTTTTGTATGTAAGGTTGACAAAGTATTGACAAAACCCTCATGCAATCAAATTAGAGCTAGGTGCTGTAGTTTTAGAGTTTTAAGAATGGTGATGCTGGAGGAACGTTCCCCCAGCGGAGACAGTAACTCGCCCTTATAACTTTTGAACGACTGCTTGACAAAGTCTGACAAAATATGACAAAATCTACTTTACAATTGACTAAAGGCCTGTATAGTTGAATTCGCGAAATTCGATCACGGTGATGCTGGGGTAACGCCAACGATAAAACCGATAAAAGGGACACATTACCCTGCGAGGGGGGGTGTTGCGTCAGGTGGAGGGGGGGGGAGAGTTGTGAGTTTTGAACACCACACCCCAAGGGATCGTTCCACACAAGTTTGAAAACTTTATTAATTTGTTTGTCTGAAAAACACATAATTACCACACTAAAATGCATTTACCTACTTAAAGCGCGGAACTTTATTCGTAAAAGCAGATAAATAAAACTCAAAAAATTAATACCCTTTTTATTGTCTTAAAATCTAATAAATTGTACAAAATGACTGGATCTAGATATTATTTCATTCATAACATTTAGGTATTACATCATACTTTGGTCTAAAATAAATCTAGGCATCATTTTATTATTAAATCAAAAATTGGTTCTAATTAAAATATAATTAATAGAACTTCTAAGGATAACAGATTCTAATGTAGAATTCTGCGATGATTGGAAACAAATTACAATATTCATAATTTTTATGGAATGGTTTAATAATATAATACGTATTTAAAAAATAATTCGTTATTGTATAGCAAAAAAGAATAAATGATTATAATATTCAGTAATTCAGATTTGTATCTTCGATCGATCATGATCAAGAAAATTTTTCACTATAATTACCATCCATTGACAATTGACTATAAAAATGTTCATTATCGCTACGTAACTACTCTGTTTTTTATCATCAATCATATCGTATCAATAAAAATAAAGGAAAGATAGATGAATAATTTGAATAAGCGTTTAAATTCCTATTTATTTTGTACATGTTCATATTCTACAACGAATGTCCTAATTTGTTTAGCTTTAAGTTTAATTTTAAATCCTTCATCGTGAGCCTTGTTGTTATCCGGTGCGAAGTCACCTTCAAATTCGTCTCTAATGTTCCAAGACCATGGTTTCACATCTTTCAGCCAACGACTTGCTGCTAAAGTGGTCTCTTTAAACGATTTGAGTTTCAATGTCTTGAAAATCCCATGCAAGTCGACTTCTATAGTCGTATTGGACCTATCAGATAGTTCTAGATAATTCTCAAGCCTTAACAAAATTGTTTTTCCCTTCCAAGGCTCTAAAGTCAGCAAATGTAAACCTTCAGGCAACTCGTTTACCCAACTGAACCCATTCTTCAACTTCAACCAATCTTCTACGCTTAAACTTGCAGCGTTTGATACGAAAAACTGGGGTTGCAAATCGACTTCCAATACATTTCTTTTCTCTTCTATATTATTGGCTCCATTACCAACATGAGATAAAAAGATTCTATGAACGCCGCGTACGACTAAACCAATTCTTTCATTTGTAACTGTTTCATTTAAAGCCTCTCCTACCCCTTTACCGTCGTCATTTACTAACCTTCTATGTACCATTACTTCTAATTGGCCTTCTTCTAATGACGTTCCTCCTTCAGACCTATCAGTAATTACTGATAATTTAACATTATCATCTTGTATACTAATTTTATTAACAATCGGATAGTAATTGCCACTGATTGGTTCTGCTAAAGTAACATTCCACTGTGGTCTAAAACCTAACTTTCTCTTTAACATTTGTCTACCATTTGAGTCAGTGTAGAATTCTCCATTGTTTAATATATCAGTTTCATAAGTTATTACGATTTCTTTGCCTTTATCTGTAACGTTTATCGGTCCTACCACCCAGTCATTTTCAATGTAATTCAACTCGTCATATAATCTGACAACGCAGAACATGTTATCTAGAGTGTAAATTCTAGTTTCGTTAACAACGTCGCCTGCGGGTTGCGGTATTGGTTGTCCATTTATTTCGTCTTTGTCAGATTTGTCTGGTCTAAATATGTAAGCACCCGATAGCTTAGCGTCGTAGGAATAAAAGTTGACATTAAATTTGATATCGTTTCCATCCGCTAATTTAGCGACAAATATTTTATCATGCGCGTTGGTTCGGACGTTCAAGTGCTGAAACAAAAAAATATCAATATTTAGATTCTAATGACTTACTTATATAATTTAAATGAAAACATTATTTACCAAAACCCAGAAAATATAAATAAACTGGCTTATTTTTTCCTATGGAAATTTAATTTTTGTCAGTAAAACAAAGTTTTTATGTTAGTTGATCTTAAATTTATCTACTTAACAAATCTTATAAAGACCCATTAGATTATTTTCATGTTATATCTATGTTACTATATTTGTTACTACTTACAAATGTAGTGACATAGATATTCAAAGGTATTGTTGCAGTCTATAGTCAACGTAATTAGTACATATTGCGCGATACAATTACACATAAAAAATAGCTGAAGAATTGTAAAAAATAGGTGATTTTTAAACTTACTTGGTTTTCAAAATAGACGTCGTCTGGGTGAAGTGTGACCACAAGACCGTCGTCACTAACACCGTTCAAAGTTCTATCGATGTTTATTAGTTGATCTGAAATTCTGCAACATACAAAACACATGTTTTGAAGAATTAATAAAATTCACACATTAAATTCAAACTAAACAACAAACTTCATATTTAAACATGATTACGATTAGTCAAAGGCCTATGATACTGTAACCCTAGTTAAAATCCCTTGAAATGCTTAACTAATAATTAGTCAATTATTGTAGTGTAGATATTAATTTAAAAAATAATTGTAATAGTAAAACATAAACGTCATTCAATTATTTTCTACTATGTTCCTACATAGCGACTACTAAACAAATAAAGGAATTCCCTAAGGGAGCGTCTTGGGGACCGTTTTGTAAATGAGTTATTTAAACTACTTAGGTACTAATTCATACTGATATAGAGTATAATTACAATTATTTACCGTAATATATCTGACAAAATGCGACTTCTGCATTTAAATCTGCAAAGACAGAGTTGCTTTTTAAGATTTTAGACCTTAGTAAGTTTGCTGTGTTGTTTCTACAGCCAGGTCTATTTGCCTCTTTCGGTAGCTACTTAAGTATGCGAGTTCGACTGATGGTTATCATTCAGCAAGTCACAGCGCGGCAGAAGAGTTGTGCGATACAAGACAGAAAGAGAGGGGAGATCAATTGGGGTAGTGCTATTTGAACTATATAATGTGTTCGCGTAAAAGTCCAAAGTAGTAAGATTAGTTATGAAAAAATATTCTGTACTTCAGAAGTCACGTATAGCCGTGGTTACACAGTTGCACGGGCCATGTTAGAAGCTTTTGTTAGCTCAGTCATTCCGACATCAAAGTTGATCAATGAGATCGGTCACAAAATAAAAAGTTTCCAGAAAGTCCACTCTCGCCGTCCTTGAAATTAACTACCTAAACTTGGTTGACTCCTTGAAAAACGTGTATCGTCATTTTTGTGTTGTGTCTAAAAACAGCCAAATATACTACAACAGTAATAAGAACACTTATCCATTTTTTTAGCACATCGAACATCAATACGTTGTTAATAATCGCGAGAGCGACGACTGCACGTGGTCCGAGCATGGTCCGAGCAGGCCTGTAAACGCAACGATCAATGTGTGCGTAAGAATATGGCGCTTAGTTCCGAGTGGACCATCCCGCCGCCGCTTTATGTAATTTGTGGATCGGTTGTAGTTCTTACAACATACAGGTTGAGAGGGAAAGAAATAATTCTTATAAGTCTTACTTGTCAACTTCTCTGCGGACAACGGAATCGTCGTTCTTCAAGCTGACGTCATCACCTGCTGCATCGCCCAAAGCGTTCTCAACATTCTCAGTAACGCTCGGCTCTTCTGTAGTCCTGGTAGCATCGTCGCTATGCAACTTTTTAATATAGAAAGATTTGTAAGACAGCGGATGGAGGTATGCAATGAAAACCAACTCGTGGGTAGCTTTAGAATTTCTGGTTGGTATTTTGAGTATAGGTATTGGGATGTCGACCAACTGTGATGTTATTTTGTCGCCTGAAAATAAATAATTGTGTGAATATAAGTGGCATACAGCATATTGTGCTGATTCAGTACCCTTTCTCAACTTCGCCGTCATGCCTGCACACTAACTTCTATTTATGATTTCTAAATCAAAATTGATTTTTCTAACGTTTGGACATTTTACATCACTAAATATGTGTACCTTCATTATTTACATTAGTATAAAGTGATGTGTAATTTTCCACTGTGTTTGTTATTCTTCAAAGTGTTGAGAATAATGTTATATCCATCTACCTAGCTAAATTTAAGAATATTTGCATAATTGTGTGAGAAAAGATTTATTTATTTACAGTTTACTGCACACATAGACAGACAAAGGTCAATGACAAATAGAGAGACGACACAACAGGTCTGCTTATTGCTCTGCTCATGAATAATTATTTTTTTTGCGTGGTGGTTAGCTTTAGGTGCCTGGTCAGCTATAGGTACAGTAAGTAGGCAGCACATGCGGTTGACCATTTTGACCTTGAGAGCGACGTTACTCCGTAGCAGTAGAAGCTAATTTCGTAGTGCAAGAGTCCAACCGAATGCTGGCTACTGTACATCACTACATAGTCACTACATAGTATAAAACAAAGTCGCTTTTTCTGTCCCTATGTCCCTCCCTTTGTACGCTTAAATCTTTAAAACTACGCAACGGATTTTGATGCGGTTTTTAATAGATAGAGTGATTCAAGAGGAAGGTTTATATGTATAATACATGCATAATATGCTTAAAGATAACCCACAATAACCATTTTCCCGTGCGGAGCCGGGGCGGGTCGCTAGCATAAAATAAAACAATGTCGCTTTCTCTGTCCCTATGTCCCTGTGTATGCTTAAATCTTTAAAACTACGCAACGGATTTTGATGCGGTTTTTTTTAATAGATAGAGTGATTCAAGAGGAAGGTTTATATGTATAATACATGCATAATATGCTTAAAGATAACCCACAATAACCATTTTCCCGTGCGGAGCCGGGGCGGGTCGCTAGCATAAAATAAAACAATGTCGCTTTCTCTGTCCCTATGTCCCTGTGTATGCTTAAAT
The DNA here is from genome assembly GCA_948473455.1 of Teleiodes luculella. NCBI lineage: Eukaryota > Metazoa > Arthropoda > Insecta > Lepidoptera > Gelechiidae > Teleiodes > Teleiodes luculella. The sequence goes on along the minus strand of OX419609.1, from coordinate 1,277,960 downwards.
CTTTAAAACTACGCAACGGATTTTGATGCGGTTTTTTTTAATAGATAGAGTGATTCAAGAGGAAGGTTTATATGTATAATACATGCATAATATACTTAAGGATAACCCACAATAACCATTTTCCCGCGCGGAGCCGGGGCGGGTCGCCAGTTACGCCTAAATTAAAAAAAAGCTTACCGTTCGGAGCATACACTTCGTAGGTTCCATCTAAAACCGGTACTCTTACTGGCTCCTTGACTTGCCAAGCAAGGTGGTTGTACAAAGTTACCTGGAAATATTACAATATCATACTATTATCACTGGGCGGTCACTCCATACAGAAAACGCATTTGGACAAGCTACTTCTTTTCGAATAACAAGTGAATATCAAGTACTTGTGAATGGCGCTAGGCGCTATGTATGCACCCCCCCTCCACCCCCTCCACAGTCCCTTGCGCCTGCGGGGTGCGGGGCGTGGGGCGCTATATCGGGCGGGGGGGAGTGCCAAGGTGGGGGGGAGTGGCCTGCAGGGTAGGGTTAGTACTATTACTTTCTTCTGAGTGATAAAGAGGAAAGATTTGTATTTTTGTGTGTGTGTATGTGTGTGTATGTTTCAAAAATTCTTTACCATTAGAAAGCTACTTTCACCCTGAGTAACATAGGCTACGTTTTACCGCGGGAAAATGTCTCATTCCCACGGGAAAAACTGTTAACGCGGGCGGAGCCGCAGCGGAAGGCTAGTGATGAATAAAATTGTTTGGCTTTGACTGTATTTCACCGGCTAACGCTACGGCTATGTAAAATACTAGTTTTATCAAGTACTAGCTTTACGCCGCGGCTCCGCCCGCGACAACAGTTTTACCCGTAGGAATGAGGCTATGTCGCGTTTTGTGACTCCTTTTCGAGCTTCTCACTCATTACGCGATATATCACTTACAATAAACTGTGTATTATCTTCGGAAGTGGCACAGCTGGATTCGTTGAAGCGACAACGGTCATACGAAAATATCGGAGTCTTAGTAGCGTCGCCTTGCATGTACTTGCTGAAAACAAAACAAGGGTTATATAGTATCTCGCATTCGCTCACTATATGTTTGCCAGTCTCTTGTATAGCTCTCAGCGCCCGAGGACACGCTCATTTAGATCCGCCACGGACTGTATAACCAAGTGATACTACATCTCGTAGCTCCTGCTACGTAATTGCTACGCCGTAGCAGTGGGCTACGGAAGGTCTACGCCGTATAGATTGTTCACACTTCGCTTTACAGACCGATAAGGGTCTTAATGAACCTGGGCTGTGTCGGAACTAACGCCTTGCGTGTTGCTCACTATATGTTTGCCAGTCTCTTGTATAGCTCTCAGCGCCCGAGGACACGCTCATTTAGATCCGCCACGGACTGTATAACCAAGTGATACTACATCTCGTAGCTCCTGCTGCGTAATTGCTACGCCGTAGCGGTGCTCTACGGAAGGTCTACGCCGTAGAGATTGTTCCCACTTCGCTTTACAGACCGACAAGGACCTAAATGAACGTGGCCTGTGTCGGAACTAACGCCTTGCGTGTTGCTCACTATATGTTTGCCAGTCTCTTGTATAGCGAGCAGCGCCCGAGCACACGCTCATTTAGATCCGCCACGGACTGTATAACCAAGTGATACTACATCTCGTAGCTCCTGCTACGTAATTGCTACGCCGTAGCAGTGCTCTACGGAAGGTCTACGCCGTAGAGATTGTTCCCACTTCGCTTACGTTGGAGAGAGGGGGGGTTCTCGGCAAATATTACGCAATTGTTTTTGTAATTGTAACAAACAAAATACTATTTTGGTCCATTTAATCCAGATTGTACTACATGCTTAAGATTTAATCTAGTTAAGAGAAGCATTTTGTTTTCCTTTTACAATAACAATCCAACGCGTATACGTAAACCCACATTTTGAAAAATCTCACTTGAGATTGGGGGATGGGGGAGGGGGTTGAATAAAATCTCACGACATCTCACCAGGGAGGGAGGGCCACAAAATTAAAAAAAACACCTCACGTAATTTATGGACTTTTGCAGACGAGCATGGTCTAAGAAAACAAGGTCTAACCACTAGACCACGTGACTGACACGAGCCTACATCATTTCTACGTCATTTTGCCTATTCATCCTTGTCGAATGCGTGTAATAGGGGGGTATTACATTATAAAAGATCTAGGATCAAAGATCTATGAGTCAAAGATTAGAAAGGGACTCAGTTATGCGTTAGAATGAGATACAAATACACCGCGCTCACTCTTGCGCATAAATTTTCAACTCCAACGCTTTTAAATTCAAAAGATGCTTGCGAGCATCTTTAAAATTATAAATAATATTTCTATTGTTAACTACTTAATTATCATACTATCTATCTACCTATACTAACCTAAATTACTAACCACATAGTTTTAAGGATGGATTGGCTTGGCTTTTTTACCTGCATCACTTCTGTCTGTTAGCTTTAGTTACCTACCTACTATTTATGTAGAAATTTTGTGTAGCTGTGTACTCTATTTTGGATTGTAATCTAGATCTGATAGAACGAAATATTTGTTATGTGTATTAATGATTATGATCTGTCTGAGTACCTAAATAAAATAAAATAAAATAAAATAAAATAAAATAAAATAAAATAAAATAAAATAAAATAAAATAAAATAAAATAAAATAAAATAAAATAAAATAAAATAAAATAAAATAAAATAAAATAAAATAAAATAAAATAAAATAAAATAAAATAAAATAAAATAAAATAAAATAAAATAAAATAAAATAAAATAAAATAAAATAAAATAAAATAAAATAAAATAAAATAAAATAAAATAAAATAAAATAACTGCGTCCCTTTCTAATCTTTGACTCATAGATCTTTGATCCAAGATCTTTGACAATGTAATATGTGCCATAGACAAGGATAAACAGCGCAAAATGACGTAGGCTTGTGTCAGTCACGTGGTCTAACGGTTAGACCTTGTTTTCTTGGACCATGGTAGACGAGTAACTTACTTGAGCGCCTGTCGTGGAATGATCAGGGCGTCTTCGATGGCGTCGTTGAGGATCCTCTCGTAATCGTGAGCCACGTGTTGCTTCTCCGTGCCAGTAATGGCGTCGTGGTGTTGCATTATACCTGGCGGAATTTAATTGCCCTTGAAATACCACACACAAAACGTTAAGCAAAAGAAGTTCTGTCGATTTAGCTAAGATTTTGGGGGAATAAACCTAGTGTTTATATCGGTGATCAACTGTGCAAAGCTAAAATGAAAAATAAAATAGTTTTTTAAAATATCTGAAGAATCCGCTGGCTGTTTTGGTTTTTGGTGGAATACCAGAATATTTATAAACTTTTAAAAATTTCACGGTTGTTTTCGTAGGGATATTTACCGTGGTATTTCTTTTGTGTGAGTGCCCGATATTTCGATGCAGTTGCATGCACCATGATCACGGGACGACTGAAGAGAACTTGCGGGTGGCTGCTATGGGCAAACATATCCGTCTACCCTCTTTCTATTGCCTTTACTAATGTTTGTATAACTCGACTCCTCCGAAGTGCATGTCATGTGCATGTGTTCCGATGATGCATGCAACTGCATCGAAATACCGGGCACTCACACAATATAAGGAGCACGGTAAATATCCCGTTTTTAATCTTAATTACCTAGAATATTTTTATTTTCTTTGGACAACACAACACAGAAAACTAGACAAAAACGTAATAAAACAACAGTTAATAAAACACAAAATAAATAAAGAATATTCTCCGCGCTGCGAAATCTAAACAAAAAGGGGAAAATTGTGTGGAGTCCTTTTATTTTGACATGGCCTTTTTTGTCGTTTAGTATGGTGTTGAACTGTATTCAGGTACAATATAGTTGCTATTGTATGTTATTCTACTCACCCATCGCGCTCTTCAGTTCATTCAGAACAAACATGTTGTGATCCTCTAGGTCGGCTAAAACTTGTAATTGTTTCGCCATCTACAATAATAGTTTTATTTATAAAATAGTAACATTTCGCTTGTGATATTTTACCCGCAAAAAACAAACGTGTTCTTTCTCATATTAGGTAGATTTGATATTGAAAAGCTAGAATTTAAAAGCACTTTAAATTAATAGTTATTGTAAATCGTAGTTATGTATTTCCATAAGTATGTAGTTTATTTATTACATTATTGAATAGCTTCATCCCGCTCATTCTTTTCTGTGCGCTATCTCCAACTTAAAGGTTGCCTGTCAGAGATTGCTTGCAATAAGGCCGCCTTATGACTCTTGTATTTGTTTAAAAATGTCTCTTATGTACTGTTTATTTTGATGTCAATAAAGACTAGTAGTAGTATTGTATTGAAGTTTTACTATAAAATTATTTTTCAACTTTAAAAATCTAGAAACATCAAAATAATATAGAGCGAACCATAATTTTTAATTTGAGGAATTTCTAGACGTAACGATATATTCATAATTATTTTATTTATATCGTATCGTAATGAACTAACCTGCAAGTACCGGTTGGTCTCCCGTTCGAAGTACTTAGTGGTCGGTCGCGAGGTGTAGTAACCCGTCCAATAGTTGTGCGGCTCGCTCGCGTACGGGAAGAAGTCGTCCTGTTTGGTAGGCAAACTCGGACTGGAACCGAAATTGACTGATATTTTTAAAGTATTAGGGACTATGCATGGAAAACAATCGATTTGTCTAAACTAAAAATTATAATAATAACAAGTGATTGCAGTTACAAACTTCGGTTACAAACACTTAAAAATTACAAAAGAAACTAATCTCTTACTAAAAACAACTTTTTTTCTTAGAATATAAAATGGCGGATATTGTTGGCGTAATCGATTTGCGACTGTCAATTTTCTGAAGTAAAAGCCACTGAAATTAATTAATTTACCGCGTAGTTTTTTTTTTTACTTTTCTGTGAAAGTTACCCGTCAGAATTATAAATTTTTCCTGTGGCAAAAAGTATCTAAGATGTTTAACGGGGATATAAGGTACCACCATGCAGCATTTCATTCAAAACAGTCCAGCTGTTTCGGAGACAAACAGAGAAAAAATAATCTGAGTTTGTTCTATTTTACTTCTTACATACCCCTGACTCGTTTTTCTATGTACAGATATTTGACTTTACAGTTCCATTATATTAAATAGATATAGATATAGATTACAAAACAGATGTCTCATTCATGACGTCATATGTAGTGACATTGTATAAAACAAAGTCGCTTTCTCTGTCCCTATGTCCCTATGTATGCTTAAATCTTTAAAACTACGCAACGGATTTTGATGCGGTTTTTTTTAAATAGATAGAGTGATTCAAGAGGAAGGTTTATATGTATAATACATGCATAATATACTTAAGGATAACCCACAATAACCATTTTGCCGTGCGGAGCTGGGGCGGGTCGCTAGTTTGTGTAATAAAGAGTGGACGTCTACAAGCTAAAATGACAATAAATAAATAACAATAAAAAATAGGATTCTGTACTCACTTAGCGTCCTTGATTGCTTTGAGATAGCACTGCGGCGTTGAATAAAACAGTTTGACTTTCAATCCGTCTTTGCCCGCCTTTAAATTTGTGTATCTGAAAGTTTTAATAAGTTTTAATAAACCATTTATAATAAGTTGAATAAACCATTGGGCGATAGGCAGAAGATTAGAAGAAAGAAATGGAGGGTGTGCAAAAATAGAATTACTGACTCAAGCACAGTATAAGGCTGAATATATTCGCGAGATACAGATGTTTTATCTCACTCTTGCAGGCGAGCCATACTTGTGTGTGTGTTGTGTGTGCACATTGTGTTTGTGTGCGTAGCGCTCAGTTTAGTAGCACGCTCACAAGAGCGCGTGTTTATACGCACACAACTACAAGTATGGCTCGCCCGCAAAAAAAACAAATTCAAAATGTTATCGAAATAAGATTACACAAATCACTTTTCGACGTCAAATTTTAATAAAGTTACTAAGTTTTGCTGAAGCCAAGCTCTGCAATAAAATAACTGTATCCAGTTTGCCTGCTTTTGACTGTACAACTTACTGTATAAGCTTATCTAAGTTGTCGAACCACGGCGCAGCATCTTGGTACTCGAAATCGTCACCCATCGTCACCAGAATATTGTTAGTCTCGTAGGCTTTCGACATGTTCGCGACGATTTCTAGGAAATCTGATACCTTTGGAAAAGGGGTACATATAATAGAGTATAGATAGATAGATACAAAGCTAATTGATAAACATCAGAGAAATATCATAAAGTATAGACTAGTAAGAATCAATAAAATGTGTGTTTTTAACATTTTTTAAGCAAGTTTTTCAAAGAAACCTTTCTCGGAAACCAAAAATATAATTAATTTGCGACTCTCATACAAAATTGAAGGAGAGCGTCGGTGGCCAAGCAAGGGCCGTTGACTTCCATTTGGAAGTTCGCGGGTTCAAGTCTCGGCACGTACCAATGTGTATCCAATTTTCTAATTTATATGTACGTTTATTCGACGCTCTTACGGTAGATAGATAGATAAAACGTTTATTGCATAAACTTACACACACACAAGTACAAACAAGCAATAACACAACATAGTAACAACAACACAATCAACAGGGAAGAACAAACACAATCAAAGTTACTAAATTATTAAAAAGAACTCCTAATAGGTACCTATGTGTGGTGCAGTATGCAAAGGGCCCGGGCTCAGTGCAATTCACCCAAGAGGGCAGCACTGGTTTTCACAGCCTTTCACCCAAAGAGGAAAAGTAAAGGAAAACATCGCGAGGAAACCTGCACACACCTGCGAAGAAATTCAAAGTGTGTTTGTGACCAACCCGCACTGGGCCAACGTGGTCGACGAAGGCCTATTCACCTTCATATCAGGGTAGGCTCGAGCCCCTCGGTGGGGACGTATATGAAGTGTTAACGATACAAAATATACATTTAAATAGTATTTATTATTTCCATAAAAAGTTTCTTTGAAAACGTTAGTCAAATCCATTGACTAATCAACCGTCTTTCCTGTATTTTAGTAGCATTTTTTTTTAATCAACTATGAGATCGCGAAAAGAAATTTGCTGTTTCATACATTTCCAAAGGTATCAGAATTCTCATGTGCCCCTTATATGAATATCATGCAATGCAAAAACATGTCCATTCGCAACCCATGCAAATACGCCATAATGTACGACGCACATAATATTGTGATAGTAATGCATATATCAACAGAAAATGAAGGAATAGAAAAGTACAGTATAATGGAATGGAAAAAATAAAATAAAATGGAAAACAGTTTTGTGGCCTGTGTCGGAACTAACGCCTTGCGTGTTGCTCACTATATGTTTGCCAGTCTCTTGTATAGCGAGCAGCGCCCGAGGACACGCTCATTTAGATCCGCCACGGACTGTATAACCAAGTGATACTACATCTCGTAGCTCCTGCTACGTAATTGCTACGCCGTAGCAGTGCTCTACGGAAGGTCTACGCCGCCGATTCTTTCCACTTCGCTTTATAGATCCGCCACGGACTGCTTTGTATTTTGTAAAATGTGCTGGTAGTGTTAGTAAATATAAATAAATAAATAAATAAATAAATAAATAAAAGGCGTTTAGGAGATGCACTCACGTAATAAGCTTGTCTAAATTGTCGAACCAAATGCTGGCGTCTTGGTAATTAAAGTCACCGCCCATAGTAAGCACTACATTGTTAGTTTCATACGCCGCCGACATTCTGTTGACATATCTTAAGAACTCAGCTACCTTTGAAGGAAATAAATACAATTAGCATAGTAGAAAATCTATAGAAGAATAGCATGGAATAACAAAATATTATTGCTTAGAAAAGATAGAACAAACGCGCAAGCAGATCTCAATGATATTAGTGATCATTTTAGAAAACCTAAAATCTATTATATTTTTAATAGTGCAGCGCTTTTGAATGGGAATTTAGCACTTAAACCTCTAAAATAAATGCATAGATAGATGAAAGACGTAAAAATATACATATAAAATAGGTTGACAGTGGCCTAATTCTGCCGTGGCCGCTAAAACCTCTAAATTTAAGTTGTTGGTCTTTTTCATTCATATGGGAATCGAAAAGGACGGGAAATGAATGAATTAAATTTTGAATGAATGCTACTTAAAATAAGCAGCGCAGCTGTCAAATTCAGCTTAATTTAGTCGGGATATTTTTAAATTCCTGCTAAATTACGCGTAAAATGGATTTTTGACGTGTCTAAATGTAGGTTGGCAATCACCTGTCCCTTTTCGTTCTTAAGAACGTGAAAGAGACATAACAACTTAAATTTAAATATTTTAGCAGCCACGCAGAATTGAGCCCAGTGTCAAACAGACAAACAAAGCGTGCGACCGAGAAGATAACAGATGCGAAAAATTTTTGTCTGTTTGTTTGACAGTAAAAGAACAAAGTCTATGCTATAGGCCCGATTAGTTAGATAGCTTGTCGCCAGTAGCATGCTAATAAAATAGCACGCCTGCGATATAGCATGCTAGTGAAATCACATGCGCACTCACTTTATAAGTTTATCTAAATTGGTGAACCACATACTAGCGTCTTGGTAATGGAAGTCTTCGCCCATTGTGATAAGGATGTTTTTCGTGGCGTAAACTTTTGATATATTCGAGCAGATTTCGAGAAATTCTGATACCTTGAGGGAAATATACCAAGGAAATAAAAAACCTCGCCACATTGCGGAATATCAATGGAACTAATTTTATAATGGAAATTGTTGCCATAAACATAAAAATATACACGTGGCGGCCCGAAAGCAGGTTTTTTATTTCTCGACAGCCCCGTAGCCTAGTTGGTAGTACGTCTGCCTACGAAGCACAAGGTCGCGGGTTCGAATCCCGCCCAGGGCAAACATTCGTGAGATGAGCACTTGTGTTTGCCTTGTGTCTGGAAGTTGTATATTTATATATGTATGTATATCAGCTGTCTGACACCCATAGTACAGGCTTTGCCTAGTTTGGGGTCAGATGGCCGTGTGTGAGATGTCCCACATATTTATTATTATTTCTTTGGTCAGGCTTTACTCATAATCATAATCATCTCAGCCTAATAGACGTCCACTGCTGGACAAAGGCCTCCCATAAAGATCTCCATAACGATTGGTCCTGCTTGGCCCGTATCCAGCGGCAGCATTTGTTTTTGCCTTATATCTGAGGGGCTACTCTTGACGGCAATTCCGATCCGTCGACATTGAGATCGGGCGTTTCGTACTCTCGAATGCCACACTAGCGCCACCTTGGTTTCATATTGGGCAGATATTGAGTCAACTGAATGAAATCGGGCATTTGTCAACTCTTGGCGGGCAGATTTTCAAGAGTAGCGGTCTAAAATTGACTTTGGTATTGCATTGGGTTGAAATCGGGATCGATATTGATGTCAAGAGAAGAGGCCCAGATCGTCGGTCCACCACCTACGCTACGTTATGCAGCTCTCAGCCAACATTCGACTCAGTAATGGCTTTTCTCCTGGCTTCGAGGCTCGTCAAAATTATTTAGCCGTGAATATTATTATATATTAATAATAATAATAATATTAGAATAGAATAGAATATTATTATCAATTAATATTAACTTTATTTAGGCTTCTGACATGGCTCCTGTAACGGCTATATGCGTAGATCATAGCCGGGACTATAGATGTCCCAGGAATATTCCCAACGAAATTTGCTGTTAAAGCTGGCTAGATGTGGTAGACCGGGTTGGTGTTTCCCGGTTAGGTACCTAACGACCCGACCGACTCTACAAATCTCACTGACTCGTCCTAGTTGGCCTCAAACGGAAAGAAGCATTCTTAGTGTGGGAATGTTCCCGGGAACAGCACATCATTCATCACATTCCGAAGCACGGAATCATCTTATCATATCATCATAAATAATGTACACCCATATCTATTAGTTTTCTAACCAAAAATTATGAGCAAACAAATTTTTTGGATACATTTACCTCCTGTATTGTCAAGGTTTTCTTTTTGTCTTTTAATTACCAGTGCTGATGGAACGAAAGACCTGGCCACCCATAGCACAGAGTATTCTAGTTTGGGGGCCAGAAACCATTACCTACATATTTTGTGTAAGCAAGTAGCTGTAAATTATAGTTTTAAACAAACAAAAGGGTAACTGTATGTGCTGATGGAAATAAAGGTATATTTTTTTATTTATTTTTTTATCTTTATGTTTGAACAATCAGGTGATTCAGTCTGCAATGTCTTAGCAAAACTGAGAAAAGTCTCACAAAATGTTATTTGTTCGACAAGTTCCCCACCGGGATTCGAACCCGGAACCTGTGTTTATTATTGATTGCTTACCCGTTCATCGACGTTATATTCTGGTGACTGTCTGTCTGTCACTATCGGTAGATCCGAACAGAAAACGTCGAAACAGAAGCCGGGGGGCGGTTGGTACATATTGTATAAAACTCCCGCGAATAGGTCCGATGCCGCGCCTAGACGAAAATGTTTATTTCAAAGTCAAAAGTCAAAATAAAAAAGTTATTAAGGGGCCAACAGGAGCTAAGTGGCGCCCCCACATTCAAAAAAATAATAACTCGAAAAATAATAAAAATTTCACTCATTAAAGACACATGGAAAGATTGCGGAAAACGGCCACTTTTCGCAATTTTTCCATCAATAACTACTAGCGAGATATAATAAACAAAGTTAATGTCTTCAATATATTCTACAAAACACCACCGTCTAGATATTCGCCGTTTTAGATTTTTGAAATTTTGATTATTTTTCGAGTTATTATTTTTTTAATGTGGGGTTGCCACTAGGGAGTGCAATCTCGGTATACCGAGATCTCGAAATACCAAGATCTTGCACTAATTTTGCAAGATCAATCTTGCACCAAAAAACACGCGCGATCTCGCGAGATTTGCAAGATTGTGCAGTAACATATTCCATGACGAATCCAATCACGAATCGTCTCGCGCGCAGGTTCGACGACTTCCAGCCTCCCGAACAAGCCGGTTTCCGAAAGGGCTTTAGTACCATAGACCACATCCACACGCTGCGGCAGGTTATACAGAAGACCGAAGAGTATAACCAGCCACTATGCTTAGCGTTCGTGGACTATGAGAAAGCCTTCGATTCGATTGAGACTTGGGCAGTGCTGCAGTCTCTTCAGAGGTGCCAAATTCACTACCGGTATATCGAGGTGCTGAAGTGTTTGTACGATAATGCCACTATGTCAGTCCGACTCCAGGATCAGAATTCCAGACCAATCCAGCTGCAGCGTGGTGTAAGACAGGGAGACGTTATTTCTCCGAAACTGCGTTCACCGCTGCACTGGAGTATGTCTTTAAGCTTCTGGACTGTCAAGGACATGGCATAAATATCAATGGCGAGTACATTTCTCAACTTCGGTTTGCCGACGATATCTTAGTCATGGCTGAGACCTTGGAGGACCTCGGCACAATGCTCGATGACCTCAATAGAGTTTCCCAACAAGTGGGTACCCACAATCGCCCATGTAGTACCCACTCCAATAAAAGTTGGGGACTCCGCTCTCGAAGTTGTAGACCATTACGTCTACCTGGGACAAACAGTCCAGCTAGGTAGATCTAACTTCGAGAAGGAGGTAAATCGTCGAATCCAACTTGGATGGGCAGCGTTCGGGAAGCTGCGCAATATCTTTTCGTCCCAAATACCGCAGTGTCTTAAGTCTAAAGTCTTTGACCAATTTGTGTTGCCAGTGATGACTTACGGATCTGAGACGTGGTCGCTAACGATAGGCCTCATACTCGTAAGAAGGCTCAAAGTCACCCAAAGAGCGATGGAGAGGGCTATGCTTGGAGTTTCCTTGCGTGATCGAATCAGGAATGATGAGATCCGCAGGCGAACCAGAGTCACCGACATAGCCCGAAGGATCGCTAAACTTAAGTGGCAATGGGCTGAACACATTGCGCGTAGAACCGACGGCCGTTGGGGCAAAAAGGTTCTCGAATGGCGACCGCCGGAAGACGTAGTGTGGACAGGCCCCTCACGAGGTAGACCGACGATCTGGTGAGGGTCGCGGGAAGCCGCTGATTGCGGGCAGCGCAGGACCGATCATTGTGGAGATCCTTGGGGGAGGCCTTTGTCCAGCAGTGGACGTCTTTCGGCTGAGATGATGACATTCCATGACCGTTCAAGAGTACGGCTATACAAAAGTTTACCAAGTTTCAATACTTTGAATAGAATACATACTCACAATAATTAAAATACAGCCTTAAAAAAGGATTATACAGTTAATGAGGCGCTAGTTTCTTCGTTTCAGGCTATTTTATGACGTCAAATGAATTCATTGACGACTATTAGTAACTTTTTATTTAAATTATACTTGTTTGTAAAGCGAGATCTCGCAAATACCAAGATCTTGCAAGATTAGACCTTTAAAATCTTGCCAATACCGAGATTGATGATTTTGCTGCAAGATTGCACTCCCTAGTTGCCACTTATCTCCTGTAAATAACTAGCTTTCTGTCCTTCGTCTCCGCCCGCGCTTACAGATTTTTCCGCGGGAATGAGGTATTTTGCCGCGGTAAAAAGTAGCTTATGTGTTATTTCAAGTCCGGTGGAGCTTGATTCGTCGTACTTCGCGACACAAGCTTAAGTCAATTCAAAAAAGTGTAATTCTGATGTATAAGCTAATATCATTACAAAGTTTCATTAAAATTCATTCATCAGTTTTGCGTGAAAGAGTAACCAACATACATCCATCCATACTTACAAACTTTCTCGTTTATAATATTAGTTAGTAGGATTTAAAAAATCGAATCCAAGACTGGCTATAACTGCTGGTCTTAACTTAAATAAAGTAAAAGAAAGAGGCGAGAGGCGATGCAATATATATTTATTCACAACTATTCATCTCTATTAATATTATAAATGCGACAATAACTATCTGTCTGTCTATTTGTTACGCTTTAAGGCCAAAATCACTTAACCTATTTTGATGACACTTGATACAGATATAGAATAGAATAGACCTTGGGGAATGACAGAGGCTATCTTTTCGCGGGAAAAACCTTCATTCCCGCGGGAAAAACTAAAAGCTAGTCCTACTAATATTATAAACGCGAAAATTTGTAAGTATGGATGGACGTCTGTTTGTTACTCTTTGACGCAAAAACTACTAAATGGATTTCAATGAAACTTTACATTAATATAGCTTATACATCAGAATAACGCTTAGGCTACTTTTTACCGCGGGAAAATACTTCTTTCCTACGGGAAAACCTGTTAACGCGGGCGAAGCCGCGTAGCGGAAAGCTAGTTGGTAAATAAAGCTCATTATTATTATTATTAAAAATCTTTCTTACCCAGGTCATCGTCCCCCCTCCACACCATTTCCATGGTTGTTTTATTCATTCTATTCTGTTTGTCCTGGTAGTCGATTCGGCCGAAGAACACGCCGTCGTAGCCCATCCCGGACAGCAGGGAGACGAATTCCCGGGAATGACCGAACGGGTCGATCTGCCAACCCACGGTAGGCAAGCCGCACTCGCCGAAAGTTTCGTTGAGGCGGCTACAAATAACACATACAGTTATTCAGATACTTGCTTGCTTTTCAAATACAAATACAAATCATTTATTCGTCAACATAGGTATAAAGGTTGGTACGGGCGCGTTCCGTCGCTTCGTTCGAGTGCACTCGAGCGTGCTCTGGCGCGCGCTCTAACCGTTCCGTGGCTCGGTGAAATTTTACCCTGACAGCTGTCAGAGCGTAGTTTCACCCGTTCTGTGGCCGAAACAACCAAACAACCGTCTAATGAGATGGTTAATTTTTACTCTGACAGCTATTTGACGTTTAAAGCTTGCAATTTATGTCAAAGTCAAAAGACTCAAAAAGCCCGCCATTTTGTTTCGTAGTTACTTTATAATAATTTTATTAAATTTGTATATCACAGGCGTCTAATACGTCTGTAATGTATATAAAAGTGGAAAAAAATTGAGACAGGAGAAGAATTTTCTCTCGTTAAATATTTGAGGTTATAAAAACAACTCGATCGTTGTTCGGTTGCAACTCAAACGGGTTAAAATTTAACCAAACAACTACGCTCGAAGCGACGGAAAGTAACCCTGTAAATTATCAAATGTCACACTATGTCGCACCTTCCGGTATACGAATTTTACGCCCGCGTTCCTTTTTTTTTTTTTTTTTTGGGGATGAAAAATAGATGTTGGCCTATTCTCAGACCTACTGAATACGCTCACAAAATTTCATGAGAATCGGTCTAGCCGTTTCGGAGGAGTATGGAATCGAACACTGTGACACGAGAATTTTATATATAAGATAATAAATTTAAAACATAAACAAATTCACCTAAAAAGTAGAAGAAGGTCTTATTATTACCATTTTATAAGCCGGACCTTTTGCAACCTGAACATTTTGCGATCTGGACATTTTGCACCCGCTGGACATTTTGCAACCTATAGGCCTACTATGTAAGTAGCGACAGGCTCGAGAATCTGTCAAACACGGCATATTGACAGAACTACTATAGCTCTAATGTCACTATGTCGCGTTTGACAGCTTCTCGAGCCTGTCGCTACTTACATAGTAGGCCTACAGGACCTAAATCCAGCCCCCGTAACATGCAGTGCTATGACAAAAGTTTGTCGCGCGAGAAACCCGCCATATTGAAATATCCTCCAATAGGATAAGAGAATACGCACGACAAAATTATGTCTGTCACGCGTGGACCGGGCATGTTAGAGGGGTAAGTCGCAAAACAGTCTATTGTTTTGTTTTTATTTATTTTTGATATAGATATATATAAGACTTTAGTCGTCCGTGACGTGATTAAGGACTCCCGGAAGACCAGCGCCGTGGCCCTAATTGGGCTATGGCTTTAGCTGAGGGAGGTCCTTTTTGTGTGGTGTCGCAGCACACTCGGATAAAGTCATAGGTTTTATTTTATTTTAGGTATTCAAATTGTTACGTACCAAATTGTTTTGTGTGTATAATAATGTTGCTTTATGTTGTTAAATTTTGTTTTATTTGTTGTGTTGTGATGTCCCATAAATAAAATATTCTTTCTTTCTTTCTTTCTTCAAAATGTTCAGGTTACAAAAGGTCTAGGTTGCAAAATGACCAGGGTTCGTCCCCGAGCTTACCGTTCCCCGAGCTTACCGTCCCGGAGCTTACCGATTTTGATAAAATTGATTACATTTTATTTTGTTTTTTTTTCTACTATTTCCAACTTGTACAATAGACATCAAAAGTGTTTTAAAGTAGGTATGAAATGTGTTTGTTTGGTTACTGTAGGCAGAATTATGTGAACTTAATGATGAAAGTTATAAGACTAAAAATGTATGTGTAACTAATAAATTAAATATAGCAAAAGCATATTTTTAAGATAATAATTGCCATCATTATTAATAAAAAAACAAATTATTGTGATGATTAAAACCTGTGATAATTACACCAGCAGATTAATAAACGTGATTATTTAACCGCGATCTAGAACTTGTTATTTATTCCTATAAAGTATAAAATTCGACTTTGCACTTTTGCTGCTAATAGTACTTTAAAGCAAGATTGACATTTTAATCGAATTTTTATAATAATTACAAATCGGTAAGCTCCGGGACGGTAAGCTCGGGGAACGGTAAGCTCGGGGACGAACCCTGGCCAATAGCTCATCGTCCTCACCCGAGTCCATAAGTGAACTGGTCGATGGTGGAGTGGTAATGGGCAGCGGCTTCGTCGTTCATACTCCACGCTCCTCCGGCGAACTGCAGCCGACCTTCCTTAACTAGGGTTTGGACCTAAAGGAAAGAAACAATACAAAAGTCAAAGCATTTGTTTTTTACTTCAGGATATTTACATTTATTTATTCATTAATGCAAACATGTACAAGCTTAAGTTCTTATATTATATATATTGGCGGATCGCATAAAGATGAAAGCATGCAGACATTTTGATAATTGATATTTAACATCGTAAAATAATACAAAAATTAATCATAATTATCCATAGGTGCGTCAATTACAAATTAAATTCTTAACAATATTAAATTAAATTAATTCACAAATTAATTAGGTAATATAATATTTTAAATTAAAATATAATCACATCACTTAGTTAAGTGAGTTACATATTCTTTTGTGGCGAGTTAAGAAATTTGGCTGTCTTCTGTGGAGAACAACTCGCCGGAAAAAACTCCACAGACGTTGCATCTTTTCCAAATATTAATATAACAAAGAGTGCAAATGTAGTATACAATTAGAGGAAGGCAACCAGTCAAAGTAGAAAAACTAGACTATATACGAATCCATCTATCACAAGCACAAAAACCGGCAATCGACTAGAGCAGACCAGTAGGCTTACCATTACCACCACGTAAGAAGCGACAGGCTCGAGACACTGTCAAACGTGACATATTGACAGAACTACTATGGCTCCAATGTCACTATGTCGCGTTTGACAGCTTCTCGAGCTTGTCGCTTCTTACGTAGTAAGCCTACAGTGCTAGTGCTGTGTAGTATCTACATAATTCCGATACAAATGGCGCAAGGTTATTTGATTGGCGGAGACATTCGGGATTAGTGGTCATTAAAAATATTAAGTATCAAAAATTAAAAACTACCTTCTGTTTGACATCTTCGCTCTGCTTGCTCCACCACTTGAAGAAGAAGAAAGATTCCACGTAGATGAATCTGGAAAGCAAAAAGTTCTTAAAGTCAAGCAAAAAAAATCCAAAAAATAAATAAATAAGTTAATAATATTTAATAAATAATATCTGTCGAATGCACTATGAAAAACTGGTTTTTTATCCGCAACATGGTGGTTAGTACTCTTATATAATTTTCAACTTTTCATATACCTAAACTTCAGTTACGTGACCGCCCATTTTGTGTGACAAGGGAACGTTGTTCAGGAGCTCTATTTCTCAAACGTTCGTGTCGCTAAGATCGCTCGATTTCTACTGATTTACGCTCGTCTTACGAAAAACGACATTTTTGGATCGTTCGATTGCAACGAGTGGTCACAAGCACTCGTTGCAGCAAGCGAGTGATAGATTAAACGCCAAGCAATAACGTCTATATTCCAACAATGACGTTCTCGCTCGATTGACATTCGGATCACACACACAGACACCCCCGACATGAAAGAGACGCCTATACGTTCGACACGGGAGTGTGAGCGAGAGCGACAATCCGCAAAGTGGGAGCGACCATAGATTTACGTTCCGTTTTAGTTTCGGAAACTACCGTTTTTGTTTTATCTGCGTAAAATGAACAAAACACCATAGCGAAGGCGAGTGACTCAGAAATACGGAAAAACAGCGTCCTTCGACTTGGAAGTCGACTATGACTTTATGTCGCATACGCCAACGCCAAGTCACACGAACGTTTGAGAAATAGAGATCCAGTTTCATGAGTACTAGCGCTATGTAGCGGATGCACAACCAGTTAAATTTCACGCTGTATAACTAGCGATTTATATAAACAGTCTACAGTTTCATTTGAGTAGCTTTCATCATCATCATCATTTCAGCCAGTTGACGTCCACTGCTGGACAAAGGCCTCCCCCAAAGATCTCCACAACGATCGGTCCCGCGCTGCCCGCATCCAGCGGCTTCCCGCGACCCTTACCAGATCGTCGGTCCACCTTGTGGGGGGCCTGCCCACGCTACGTCTTCCGGCGCGTGGCCGCCATTCAAGAACTTTTTTTCCCCAACGGCCATCGGTTCTACGTGCAATGTGCCCTGCCCACTGCCACTTAAGTTTCGCGATTCTTCGGGCTATGTCGGTGACTCTGGTTCGCCTGCGAATCTCATCATTTCTGATTCGATCACGCAAGGAAACTCCAAGCATAGCCCTCTCCATCGCTCAGCTTGAGTAGCTTTAGTTCAGTACAATGAGGAGGGTAGAAGGAAGTGTTGGAAGGGGAAGACCAAAACGAACGTTCCAAAGCAAGTCACAAGCATATGATAGGTCAATTCAAAAATAAAAATAGAACGTTCCAAATTCAAATCGGGGACGTTCTGACAAAAGGTCGGGTCAGGAGTATTCTAAACCGACGAGCATTCATGAGTATGAATGTGGATGAAGCGAGAGAACTGTTTCTGGCTCGTAGCAAGTGGAAGGAAGTGGTCTCTGCCTACCCCTCCGGGAAAGATGCGTGACTAATCAGGCACAAGCTCTTTAAATGAAGTTGTCACACCTGCGGCCCACCAGCTGACAGGTGCGGTCAAGATAGTAGAAGTACACGCACTTGTAGAGAAATAAGCACGTTGAACTGACACTGGGCTCAATTCTGCGTGGCCGCTAAAATATCTAAATTCAAGTTGTTATGTCTCTTTCACGTTCTTGAGAACGAAAAGGGACAGGTGATTGCCAACCTACATTTAGACACGTCAAACTTCAAGGTTAGCCTACTTTACAATCCCGGCATATCAAATTCCCTTACCTCCTCTTGGGATCTGCCCAAAGTTCTTTGACGACAGAATCCAATATGTAGTGGACCCCGGCATGTTGGATCTCGTTGCGAGCTGAACAAACAAACAAACAAAGTTATTTAACTGTTCTCTTAATGCAATGTCCTAACCAAACTGAGGAAAGTCTTACAAAGTGATAATTGTTCGACGTGTCACCACCGGGATTCGAACCAGGAACCTCCGTAACGTCAGTCAACTTTTGACCCCTCGACCACGGAGGCTGTTATAGCACGCACCCACTATCCAGTACAACAAAAGAATATCAAGTACAAGTGAATGGCGCTAGGCGCTATGTATGCACACCTCCTCCACCACCGGCGGAGTCCCGCGGCGCCTGCGGGGTGCGGGGCGTGGGCGCTATATCGGGCGGGGAACTCATTTTGGCGCGGGGGGGTGAGTGTCCTTTCTGTACGGGTTAGTACTATTATTATTTTCTTCTGTGGTAGTAGTATAGTAAAGTAACTCACTGCCGTAGTAGTACTGATCGACGGTTTTAAGCCAGCCTACGTCATCGTGCGTGTGCGCAACAATATGGACGTTCAACAAGTCTGACTCATGCTGGTTGCAGCTCTGAAATAAAATAACAATAAAATAATAGCTATTTATGCAACTGTTGCATAATGAGAAGTATTTAACACGAGTGTGGTTTATGAAACGAGCGCAGCGAGTTTCATAAAAGTATACACGAGTGTTAAATACTAATTATGTACAGTTGCATACAATAGTTTATCTACACTCATACAACAAATTTAAATTAAAGACAAAATAAAGTAATCATTGTTTATTGTAATAATTATTGACATTTTGTATGGTACAATTATTAAACAAACGTTAATGGCGCGAAAATAAATTTGCAGTAATATCGCACCGCGCATGCGGGCCGCCAAGGTTGCGTTCCGAAACACGCTAGTGTGCTCAAATAGCAAGATCTGCGTAAAAATTAAAAAAAAAAACTTAATTTTGTTACAACTTTGCGAAAACGAAATGAAATTTGTATGGATCCTTAGTCACGGCTCCATCGAAAGGTATATCATTTGCTTAGCGTTTCTGATAAGTAAATGAAGGATTTACGACATGAGTGTAGATAAAATAAATTATAACCCCCGACACAAAACCGTTACTTGATCCTTTCAACAACTAGAAAAGAGCTGATAATCTTCAAATGCCTGAAGATATTTTCTTGTAATAGCTAAGAATACTCTCGGTTACTCTCGACACCTTGCAAACAAACGGGGGGGTTAAAACGTTCAGACGGACATGCATGGATGGAGAAAAATCTAAAGATCTGAACTGATTTTCCAAAAGTATCCCAAATTATAGAACCGACGGCCATTGGGGCAGAAAGGTTCTTGAATGGCTGCCGCCGGAAGACGTAGTTGCCCACACTAACTCACCTCATATCCGCACTGGGATTTATCCCTGGGTTCAGCGGGAACCGCCACAGCCAAGCCGAGAGCACAGCAGATCAGATACAGCCGCATTGTCTGGAGCAAGGGATATGGCTTATTTCAATATTTATGTGAGAAATGTAAATTTATTTGTGTGAAAAATATAATTTGATGTGAAGATATGTTATAGGTATTTAAATAAATCATACTATTATTATAAAGGAGAAAGATTTGTATTTTTGTGTGTATGTTTGTAATGAATCAACTCAAAAAATACAGTGCCGATTTTTAAAAATTTTAACCATTAAAAAGCTACATTCACCCTGAGTAACATAGGCTACCTTTTACCGCGGGAAAATGCCTCGTTGCCACGGGAAAAACTGTTAACGCAGGCGGAGCCGCGCCGGAAGCCAGTATCTTATAAATTAAGCAGAAAATACATATTTATTCCCACAATCTTTACATAAATCACATAGTATATAATTTACAAATCTTTTACAATAATAAATTCATACTTTTGAAGTCCTACCTAAAACAATAATTAATTT
Source organism: Teleiodes luculella (assembly GCA_948473455.1). Taxonomy (NCBI): domain Eukaryota; kingdom Metazoa; phylum Arthropoda; class Insecta; order Lepidoptera; family Gelechiidae; genus Teleiodes; species Teleiodes luculella. The sequence goes on along the minus strand of OX419609.1, from coordinate 1,257,596 downwards.
TTAAAGTCTGTTTTTCAAACCTGCAAGATTTAAAGTAAATAATGAAAATTGCCTAGATGCTTGTTTGATCTACTTTTTTGCCTGAACTACTAAAAATAGATTTGAATGAACAAAACGATGAATATCCCGTTTTAAATCTTAATAGTTATTAAAACAACCGTGAAAGTTTTAAAAAGTTGATTTGAATCAAATTTTGTGTGAAGGCTACCCAGGATAATCCCTAAGCCATTTTATTACCGCGGGAAAATATCGCATTTTTACTAGAAAATACCTCAACGAGGGCCGACAGTATTGAACAAACTTTTTTAATTTCCGTTCGAAAAATAATTTTACTAAAACAAATATGTAACAAACGAACATAACAATATGTAACGTGATAATTAACCATTAAAATAGCCGATAGTAAATGTATAAGGAAAATAACAAACATAACTTCTGATAATGTTATTTACTTGTATTATTTATTACATACCTAATACAGAATTTAAATAAGTACAAATGACTAAGTAAAAATACTTTGGAATTAGAATTAAGTAGTTCTCGCTGGCGCAGATAAACCCTAGAGGTTTGCGTGCTATTTTTAAGCTAAAAATTGTAAATTAAGGGATTCACTACATAGTATAAAATAAAGTCGCTTTCTCTGTCCCTATGTCCCTATGTCCCTCCCTTTGTACGCTTAAATCTTTAAAACTACGCAACGGATTTTGATGCGGTTTTTTTTAATAGATAGAGTGATTCAAGAGGAAGGTTTATATGTATAATACATGCATAATATACTGAAGGATAACCCACAATAACCATTTTCCCGTGCGGAGCCGGGGCGGGTCGCTAGTAATAAATAAATTAAAAAAAAAAAGGTACTTCTTGTAAGCGACCAATTTCATTACCCTGACGCTTGCTTGCTATCGTGTGGGAATCGAGGTTCCCCTGGTCACAGAAGAAAATAATAGTACTAACCCGTACAGAAAGGACACTCACCCCCCGCGCCGGCTGAGTTCCCCGCCCGATATAGCTCCCCACGCCCCGCACCCCGCAGGCATCCGGGTCTCCGCCGGTGGTGTTCGGGGGTGTTTTACATAGCGCCTAGCGCCATTGACTTGTAGTTGATATTCAGTTGTTATTCAAAAAGAAGCAGGTTGTCAAAATGCGTTTTCTGTATGGAGTGACCGCCAGTGAAAAACAGCTAACGAGGACGGGGCCGCGGGGCGGAACACTAGTTATACTAATATACTAATATTATAAACGCGAAAGTTTCTAAGTGCTCTAAGTGTGTAAACTGCTGAATGGATTTTAATTAAACTTTAAAATAATATAGTTTATACATCAGAATAACACATAGGCTACTTTTTACCGCGGGAAAATACCTCATTCTAACGGAAAAATCTGTTAGCGCGGGCGGAGCCACGGGGCGAGACCTAGTCATCAATAATTTCAAAATCATACTCTATTTAAATAGATCAATAAAATCTGGATCAGTAGGTATTTGACTGAAGTGTTTAGATCTTCACAAGAGCAATGCTTTGCGAAACATTTGTTATGTAGAAATGTTTCGCAAAGAATTGCTCTTGTGAAGATCTAAACTTGTGACTGAAGTGTTTAGATCTTCACAAGAGCAATGCTTTGCGAAACATTTGTTATGTAGAAATGTTTCGCAAAGCATTGCTCTTGTGAAGATCTAAACACTTCAGTCAAAGTAGATCAATGTTGCAATGCGCAATGTCATAGATAACTATGATAAATCCAACGTGGATAAATCATATTCCGTAGATAAATCCATAATAGTGCACACATGCACAATACAAAGATATACTTTTGGGTCTCTGCTCACGGTAACTCGCGTTACTTCATCCAATGGTCCCGATCTACATATTACGCTCTAACTTAAATTTAAAAACCATATGTCCCTTTCATGTTCTTGAGAACGAAAAGGGACAGGTGATTGACTGACAATTTAAATTTAGAGACGTCAAACATCGATTTTACGCGTAATTCGCTCGCACTAGTTTAGCAGGCATGCGAAAACATCCCACTTAAATTACTCTGAATTTAAAATCTGCGCTGCTTATTTTATTTTAGATATCATTTTATTCAAAATTAGATTCATTTATCTCCCAGCCTTATCGATACCCATAACAATGAAAGAGACCAACAACTTAAATTTAGAGATTTTAGCGGCCACGGCGCAATTGAGCCCAATATTATACAATCTATCCAATTTTCAAACTAAAGAAGTGTACCTATACATTTTTCATGTGTAGGTAATGATAATTGGTTAGATTGTAACCGCCGGATCTGAAGTAACGCGAGTTACCGTGAACACAGACACTTTTTTAGGTAACGAGGTATCTAAAATTAATGTCCGTCTTATCACAAAAAAGTTAAACAGACGTTGAAGACGGCGCTAAAAACTTCAACGTCTGTTTCTTTTTGACGTAGCAACATTACTTGCACTTAGTACGTACCTTTAGCTCAGCTTATAAATATTCTTTTCCGTTATATATGTCGTAGCCAACTGGTTAAAATAGCCATTCAATCAAACAGCTAGCCCTTTGACTGAACATCGCCATTCAATCATACGGCTGTACGTCGCTTAGCCGACTTGTTGACTGCAACGTTCAACACTACAGCTTGACGACGCTTAGCCAAATGGTTAAATGGCAAATTAACTAGGGTGACCATTGAAAAAATAGGAAAACTTTTTGTAATTTCTTGGGAGCTTTTTCTTGGATTAAGTTTAAGGACGGTTTAAGAGGTGACCAAAAGTTTGAACAAATTAGTAAACATGAAAAACAAATTAATAATCGTAATATTCTTTATTGTTACATGTTGGGCAGAGCGATACAAAAATTTTAACAGCTCTTTTTGCTATATAAAACTGACTCTTAATATTATACACCATCTTACCTCTACCTCCATGTCCATAATCTTTATGAATAGTATTTAGCATGGTGAAATACTCTTTTCGGGGCACAATGCGTATCACAGGATAATCAGTACCTACTCTTTCTTTTTAAAATAAGATATTCTTTACTGCCAGTTGTCATTAAATCGTATTTTGATATCCAATAATAAGACATACAAGTCCTGCATTCCGTGTTAGTCATGGACACCCTAGCGTTCTTTAATAACTTCAAATACCTTGGTGATGCATTTCATAATCCTGTGATTTCTCTTCGTATAACTTTTAAAATTTTAATTCACTCTTATCACTCGTATGTGCCTCCATAATTTCTGGCTCTTCAACACTAGTAACGTACCTACATATATTTACTACTTTCTTTCCGAAAAACATCTTGAAACAATCAAAAACACAGGTAAGTTGACGCCATATTGAAAACAAAACACACCTAGCGCCGTCGCGGTGGTAAGCTGAACTAATTCAATTAAAAGGCGGCTTTTGAGTCAGCTGTAATGTTGAACGTTTTGAGCGCCTCAAATATTCAATTAAGAAGCTAGACGTGTGATTGAATGGCGATGTTCAGTCAAAGGGCTAGCTGTTTGATTGAACGGCTATTTTAACCAGTTGGCTACGACATATATATAATATTTTACCTTTCAAAAAATACTAGTTCAGATTTGGAACATAACCGACTTATATATCTGAAATTCAAGGTAAAAATAATAAAAAGAAAACTGTAGAATTTCGAGATCAAGCATACAGAATTTAAGTTTCAAATAGTCTATTGACTGTCACACTATTGTCATGGTAATCTTCTAATGTACGATACAATATTATAGTATTGTACAAAAGTAAAAAATAATGCTAAAAACTAATTTGCGAAAAGTTTTCAAACTGCGCCAAATAATTAAAGTTTTAGTTTAGACAAGGTCGACTATAGACTCGTGCGTGTATGTAGGTATTATTATGCTGGCTGTGATCATAACTTTTTCTACTTATTAACAACAAAAAAATTCCCGTAGGAAAAACGTATTTTTTTTGCGGCAAAAGTCCTTAGTACAGTACCCAGTAGGTACATATCACTAACAAATTCTTTTTTTTTAATTGACCTAAGCTTGTGTCGAAAAAGTACGACCAATCAAGCTTCACCGGACATGCGGGGGAGCGGAAGACTCTACCCCAAAAAAAAAGTCATATAGCAACGCGTCTAGGGGCGGCTCGAGGGAGCCTCGAACCAAAGAAAGATAATTGCGTGCTCCGGAAGGCACGTAAGCGAGCTATCACACTAGCGACAAAGACAAAGTCGTGCAAAAACGAAAAGGGACGCAGTTATGCGTTAGAATGAGATACAAATACATCGCGCTCACTCTTGCGCATAACTGCGTCCCTTTTCGTTTTTGCACGACTTTGTCTTTGTCGCCAGTGTGATAGCTCGCTAAGGCCGTTGGTCCCTGCTACCACAGAATACCAAATAGTAGTCCCTACTACGGACGTAGTCGTTATTGGAGCCATGTTGGAAACCTAAGGCGGTTCTATGATAGGCTATTTGACTGGTTTTTAAAATATATTTTTTATTATTCAGTAGAGTTTGTGGATCCCAGTAATAGTTGTATTTTTTAATTCTGGTACATATTTTCTGAAAAATATCAAAATAAAAATTCAATATTTAAGTAGCGCGCCAAAACGCTACTTTGACAATATGGCGTCGCAATGGCATCGGTGACGTCACTAGCCAGTACTACTACTACAAGTTGCTTAAGTAGAAAACGATGTTTACTGGCTAGTGACACATGTCCTATACCCGACCAAACAGGAGCGTTTTGAGTCACGTGACAAACGCCAAAAAAAATACATTTTTATTTACGGATTTTTACATACATTAATTATTATTTTCAACTTCCCATAGTAAATAACCATTTTTAAACTTACATTACATACTGATTACAGTAATTAACACTTTATTTTTCGCATTGTCAAATAGCCTATTCCGACACCAGGGTTTGTGCGGTAGTTTAACCTCGAAACCCACACAATAAGCGATAAGCAGCATAGCATGGAACACTATTGAACCGATTTAGTCCACTAATGGGGTATTATAGGAAGCACTAGTATTCTGTATTCTGCTTTCTATTATCTAATTAGCAGTTAAACCATTAATTATCTGGCTCTGTGACACAAATGGCCATACACCACGTTCAAACTACGTGGCTACAGATAGACTAGGAAATAAATTGAAATATCGCTCTAGTTTTTGAGGTGAGAAGCAAATATTGTAAAAAGTTGCTCATAGTGCTTTTCGGCTGTTTTGGGCATCACTGAATCCCAAAATCGCTATTATCCGTTCGAAAACTTACTCCTTGTACCTGAAATTCAAAATGGCGGCAAAAAATAATAATAATAATAAACTTGCCATGTGAGGTATCAAATGAAAGGGAATCATGAGTAGATAACAAATATATAACATATGTCGCTATATCCGCCCTCCTGGTCAAAGTTATTGTAGGAATAATTTTTCGAAAGTAGCGTTTCGAGCCTACTTTGCATAGCTGTAGATTCAAAACTTGCGAATCAATGTTTGTAATTTATTTTTTTTATCATCAGAAATAACTAGAAAAATGCGCGAAAAATAAGTTCAGCCAAAAAGATTCATAAACAAGCAACTTAACGTAAGCGAGTAGTGTAATCTTTTTCTCACCTTATAAAAATGAGAGAGAAGAAAATTTTAACACTCTTTACAACTAGAGCAACTTGTTACAAGGTTTGCCTCTGACAATCAAAATTCAGAGATCGTTTCCTAGTCTAAGAGGTGTTACTGGTAACACACACGATAAGCTATCAAAAGTGTATTCGAAAATCAAAAACAAATTTTTGCGTGACGGGACATGAACCCGTGTTTCCCTGAGCATGACACGACGCGGCACCACTGTGCCACGGACGCTTCACAAAAACCGACATTGCCTTTTACGCGAATCGCGAGCGAGTCAAGAGGATCTAGCCCACTTTGTCCCTAAGTCTAGACCTATTCTAAGTAAAAAGGTGTTGATCTATGTCGGCCATCGATTGGTCCGTTATACGGCTATACGATGATAGCATCTGTCTAGTGTAAGTAGTTAGTAAGTAAATTGTTGTTTTGTTAGTAAATGTTTAGTAATAATATTAGTCAAAACCATTAGTCAAAAAACTTGATCTCATATTGTAAAATTTGTAAATAGATTAGTAGTACCTAGTCACTATTAATTTAGGTATAAGTTTAAGCATATAAACATTGTCAATTTAGGTACTAACCTGTTAGACTATGTAATAGTTGAAATTAGTAATTAAAGAATAAGAATAGGAATGATACAAGTTACTAATAGTAACCATGGTCTAAGAAAACAAGCTCTAACCATTAGACCACGTGACTGACACGAGCCTTCGTCATTTCTACGTCATTTTGCCTATTCATCCTTGTCGAATGCGTGTAATAGACAAGGATGAACAGCGCAAAATGACGTAGGCTTGTGTCAGTCACGTGGTTTAACGGTTAGACCTTGTTTTCTTAGACCATGATGGTAGTAACTAACTACAAACGCTCCCTGGTCGAGTTGTCAAAAGCTCGTCTGACGTTACGGAGGCTCCGCGTTCGAATCCCGGTGGGGATCCATCGAACTAATATCACTGTGAGACTTTCCGCAGATTGGTTAGGAGTTAGAACATTGCAGGCTGAATCACCTGATTGTCCGAAAAGAAAGATGATAGTGTGGTTCTCCCAGGTCTACTTACTTAGGTACAACCTTTGCTTAGAACATACTCGCCTCCCCTTAGGGGCAACGCAAATAGAAGACGGCGAGACGAAGGTACGGTACAGACACGGCGATGTATCAATTAAAACTAAACCTTAAATATTTTGACATACGGCGGCGCGGCGGTCTCGCGCCGGCTCTCGACGCGCCGCGCGCTACTCGATTTTGGCATGCCGTTTTCAACCGTATGTCAAAATATTTAAGGTTTAGTTTTAATTGATACGTTCTCAGTATCTTCGCCGCGCCTCTCCTGGTGTGCGAGGCGCCTTACTCTTGCTCGCACGCCGCTCGGTCGTCAACTCGCACAATTTATTCAAAACTTGCTGTCCGCCCGCGGCTACTACGCCCGCATTGTTTTTCGACTTTTCCGTGCACAGTTTCCCGTAGGATTTGATATTTTCCCGTGGTAAAAAGTATCTAAGATGTTGACTGGAGATATAAGGTACTACCATGCAAAATTTCATTTGAATTGGTCCAGTAGTTTCGGATATTAGCCCGTACAATGTACTGAGCAGTTTAGAAGTTAGGTACTATAGTTTTTTAGTTATCCCACAGGAGCTCTTTAATTTCCCGGGATGAAAAGTACCTAAGATGTTGACCGGGGATATAAGGTACCATCATACAAAATTTCATCTAAATCGGTCCAGTAGTTTCGGAGATTAGCCCGTACAAACAGACAAACCGACAAACAGACGAGAAACAAAAAATTTGAAAAAAAACAGGATACGTTCTATATCACTTCTTACATCCCCCTGACTCGATTTTAAGCATTTTTTTTCTATGTACAGATTTTCGACCTCTACAGTTTTATTATAAGTCTAAGATAACAGTAGCTCGTATTTTTTCTTACCTTCTTATTTTGTACTAGCTTTCCGCCGCAGCTCCGCCCGCTTTAACAGTTTTTCCCGTGGCAACGAGGCATTTTACCGCGGTAAAAGGTAGCCTAAGTTACTCAGGGCGAATGTACGAGTAGCTTTCTATTGGTGAAAGAATTTTTGAAATCGGCACAGTAGTTTTTGAGTTTATTCATTACAAACATACACACACACACACAAAAATTCAAACCTTCCCTCTTTATAATATTAGTGTAGATGAAGATGTAGAAGAATATAGCACTTTTATTTATTGACAAGATATTTTTGCAATCACTTTTAATGTGGTAAGTATGTATTGTGATTATTCGTCTATTTTGCGACAACGTTGCATAATAGATACACGGTCGGAAAAGAAGCATGCGAATGCACTGGTGCAGTAGCTGTCAGCTAGTAACTTGCATGGTGTGATCTATCCTTAAGAGACAGTTGAAGACAGTGGTAGCTAAGTAAATAAGTTACATACTGTAGTAGGTATTGTAAATCTCTTGTATGTTGCTAACTAGTTGTGTCAGCGGTCAGCTCTATCTATCTCGGCGGGTCAACGGACTGCGGTCGATAACAAACTAACCCAGAGGTTCCCAAACTACGGTCACTGTTTGACGTACGGTAACCTAACCATTAGACCACGTGACTGACACGAGCTACGTCATTTCTACGTCATTTTACCTATTAATCCTTGTCGAATGCGTGTAACAGACAAGGATGAACAGCGCAAAATGACGTAGGCTTGTGTCAGTCACGTGGTTTAACGGTTAGACCTGGTTTTCTTAGACCATGGCTGACCGTAAGCACAGAATACTAAAAAGGTGTCCCTACCCTACACTTAGCGACATAATTCAAATAAATAGCAACCCTAGCACTGCTACAATAAAGTGCAATTCAGATCGCACAGCACTAGCTAAAACACGAAGTAGCTGCCTCCTTTTCTATCGCATAATAGCGACGACGATTCGTGCCTCTCTACTAATACGTTTAAGCCGCGATTAGACTACACAATTTGTAGGACACTTTTTCAGTTAGGATCCTTAGTAAGGACAAGTGTAATTATTATTGCAGTTAGCGTCCTAATTATCGGAGCCTTACTGCAATTACACTTACTCCAATTTGTAGAACGCCAATTTGTCGGTGGCTAACAATTGTGTAGTCTAATCGCGGCGTTAGTTCCTTATCTGAGGATGAAGAAACAGGTTTTCCGGTACGGACTGTCGGTGTGGGTCGGTACGAATCGGTGCAGGTTACCTAACATACAGATTATTACAGATACAGATTGTCGTTACAGTGCAAGCCCGTATGAGCCGGTAAATATTGGAGCGACACTTGCCTGCCTGCCCTAAGGTATTTTACACGGATTTTACAATATGATCGATTCTAGTTAATTACCTTAAATTAGAAAAGTAATGTCCTTATTACGCCCTTAAGAACGAATTTTTTTGAGACGAAAAACATTTTTTTTGCTCGATCGCACAAACATCCCACTTTAACTTATGCCAAAGACAGTAGCCTTTATAAATATTATTCATTCAAAATTAAATAATAATTCATTCATCGGTTTCTCTACCACTACCTACTAAAGTATCCCTTCCGCTCCCCCAGAGTCCGGTGAAGATTGGTACGTACATTTTCTCATAGAAGCGAAAGGATATTAAGAAAAAAAATTAAATACTCCGATACAAATGATTAAGGTAAATGACCTTTTAAGGTCGATGACCTTTTGGGATCAATGACCATAAATAATACAAATGTGCTTGATGTGCACCACCACCATCTCAGCCTGTAGACGTCCACTGCTGGACACGACTAGATATTTCCCTACTTAAATACCTATAGGACAAAAATATTTCTACCTACCTACCTTTGAAACCCAAGAACACCAAGATACCTATGCCAAAGTTTGAGAGACCCTGAACTAACCAGTTCGAAACTATAATTTATGAATCCTGAAGGTCGTAGAAGATTCCATATTATATAAACTCCATTATTACATCCGAACGAAAGTTTACAAAATTAAATAAATTATTAAAAACAAAAATACCGACCGGCATCAGTTATATTAATTAATAATACTAAGCGAAAATTTTGCAATAAATTACTTACCACAATGACAAGCCGGCTGGATGGTGATATGAAGTGATTTTTATCGATAAGTGTTAATTTAATAAATTAGAAAATAAACTGAAGAGACGTTCACGTCTTCACTTCATCAATATCAAAATAAAACTAAAAAAATATATAAGTGTTGCTAGCTTGAACATATAAAAAGAAATGAAACAAAGCAAAAAGTTGAGTCCCTATATTGCCCGGCCCGATATTGTACAGCCAGGAATGTACGGCCGATAATTGGAAGCCCAAAATGGATTCGAATTATCGGGTCGTGCATTCCTGGCCGTGCATTATTGGCTGCGCAATATCAGCACGAGATGATATTGTACAGCCAGGAATGCACGACCCGATAATTGGAAGCCATATGGATTCGAATTATCGGGTCGTGCATTCCTGGCCGTGCATTATTGGCTGCGCAATATCAGCACGGGATGATATTGTACAGCCAGGAATGTCCGGCCCGATAATTGGAAGCCATGCTCCTATTGGCTGAAACATTGACAGATTGCTGAACGCTTATTGGCTTAAAAGTTTATCTTGTCTATTGCCAAACTGTCTCCCATGCTTCGTTTTCACCTGTTTTCACTGAGCTTTTCCTTTCCACGCATTGGCTACTATCCATGATTGATTCGATTTGTTTGGGTGTGTCAGTCAACGCAATGTTGGTATTTTGTGATACAAAATCTTCTTGGAACGAATCGAATAACAGACAGTATGGGATATGACAGCAAGAATCAAACAAAACAAAACAAAAGAATTGTAGAAAGAAATTAAAACATTTGTTCTTTTCTGAATTAGTATATATTTTTTACGATGCCTTCATTAAGGTGGCTTAAACGAAATGTAAGATTCGTGGTCTGATTCGACACCAAGCTAACAAACAATTTATTTGAGAGACACCAAGATCTCATGATCCTACAAGTTTTACTTTAATTAATATCTCTACTTACCTTACCACCAGCACAAGCATGAAGTTATTAGTAGAATAAACACCACAAGATAGAAAGATAGAGACTATAGAGAGACTGAATCAACTTCAAACTTCAAACCAGACTACAGTTTTTCTTAGGCTTGTCCTATTGTGGTCAACTTACTGCAACAGATTGAAGAACTCTATTGAATAATACTACCAGCTGCAATCAAATCGCACCCAGCAGATGAAAAATTTCATTGAGTTTTATATCAAGAAAAAAGTATCATAACCTTTATCATAACCTAAAAGATAATTTAGTGCAGAACATAATGCAGAGGAACTATGAGGCAATGAGTTTACATACTTAAAATATACTAATAGTACATGCTGGGTTATGTTTGTTTTTAGAAGTTTAGTAGATCTTCCCTCACAGGGGAAGGGTGACCCAAGACAAGACAGGCCTTATATGCGAATGGCTTATAGCGAACGACGGATATTTTGTTCCATTTTAAAATAGCAAAAATATCTTAATTGTACCTACATCACTGGTTTGGAATAATAAAGGCTTTAACTATTACATATTGGTTTTTTTTTTTACTAGCTTTCCGCCGCGGCTCCGCCCCCGAGGTTTTCCCGTGGGAATGAGGCTTTTTTCTGTGGTAAAAGGTAGCCCATGTTACTCCCCTAAGTAACATAGGCTACCTTTTACCTTTTTTTTGGGTGAATGTAGCTTTCTAATGGTGAAAGAATTTTTGAAATTGGTTCAGTAGTTTTTGAGTGTATTCATTACAAACATACACACGAAAATGCAAATCTTTCCTCTTTGTAATATTAGTGTATGACACCAAGACAATATGTTATCAAACAGAATTAAAAATTTGACCAGCATAATCTTCTCTCTGTATAGATCAAAGCAGTGCTTTGTCACTCTTTCCAACATGATCAGAGTAAAACAAAGACTCAAGCTTTTTGCAAGAATTCAGTAAAGTAGGGTGCACCCTTGATAATAATATGGACATAATAAAAGATTTACTTTTATGACAAATGTTTATAATTATATTTTACTAACTATTCGATTTGTAAATTACAATTATGAATAAAACAAATTATGTAATTAACTAAACAGCATTACTACAAAATCGTATTTGGTTGCACTCGCTTTGCATCTCTTGTCTCAAATTCAAGCGAATCAAAAGTGTGTGGTGTGGTGAGTGAGTAAACAAGAATACAGTCATTCTTGTTTACTCACTCACCACATCACACACTTTTGATTTGCATAGACGTAGACGATGAACATAGACATAGACATAATTTATTTGACAAAACACAATATTTAGCATTAGCATACATTTAGCATTATCAATGAACACATTGATAATGCTAAATGCATAATGAATGAGCCTTGATTTGATACTGATTAAAACATAAGAACTAAAATACAGGGTTAGTACCCGGCGTTGGGCGGAAAAATCGTCGAAATACCCCATATCGAAATGCCGTTTGTCACAAAGGTACTTTAGGAGCAAACAACCGTTTGACCGGCGCAGTTCGCAATAATATTCGCATGAGGGGCAGATAATACGATTATGATGATGACGTCATATTTTTTTTATATGGGATTTAAAACAATAAATTAAATACAAATCTTTTCCAATTCGCCTAATGATGTGCTATATTTTTAGAACCCTCTCAAGAAGCCCTTTTAACAAAAACAAATCCCATATAAAAAAATTACGTCATATCTACGCCCCCCCACTGCCGGTCAAAATGATTGTTTTGCCGGTCAAACAGCTATCCTCTGTATATCGATTTGCGGTTTTTTTGATCCAATCAATCACATTCCTGAGAAGCTTGTTGCTCGCTTGTGTCTGTGTGTGTGTATGGGCTCTGCTGCCCGAGAAGTTCAACGCGCACCTGTAATTAAAACATACTGCAATCAATGACTTTGATGATGAGCAATACAACTCAAAACATATTTTGTAAAGTGCACGTCAATAAAGAGTTATTAATTTCAGATAAAATTAGAATATTATTGAATCAAATAGAATGTAAACTAATTACTAAATCATATTTTCCACTAATTTGTCAAATTATACAAACAAATGCACCTCATTCAAAGTGTAGGTAACAAGTTTAGATATTATACATTTTGTCAGAGATAGAGATCAAAGCAAGCTCAGAATTTGATATATTACACTAAAATACACATTTTATTAATACAGTTCACATTATTTATTATCCTCAGAACTGACTCAGGACATTGACGAGCGAAAAAGTTTGTTATGTCATGTTTATGCATATTATGCCAAATTCCAGTAGGAAGTGAGAAATTTAATTTGCAAGATGGTGAGTGATGATGATGGATGACAGAACACACAGACACTGGGTTAGGTAAAACTAAACAAATATGAAAAAAAAAAATTGAACTTGGAACTACTCTTTGAATGCATTATTACTTTTCCATGATTTTGTTTCAAAAATAACATTTATTTATTATGGCTGTGACTGATCCACATCAAGGTTACTTACTTATTTTAGTGCCTTGTTTCATTCTGCCAGCTCCAGTTTAGCTCTCAGTACTTTTTTGATAAAGGTATTAGGCGTTTGGCCTGAAAATTAAATATAACCATTCAATATTAATAACAATAACTTTAGCCTTCTTTTCATACATAAAAACACTTTATTTGCCCCATAACAATTTTATTTAAAAGTAAAGTTAGACATCATTTAATTTAGAAATCTTGTTTTATATTTTACTAGCGACCCGCCCCGGCTCCGCACGGGAAAATACTTATTGTGGGTTATCCTTAAGTATATTATGCATTTATTATACATATAAACCTTCCTCTTGAATCACTCTATCTATTAAAAAAAGCCGCATCAAAATCCGTTGCGTAATTTTAAAGATTTAAGCAGACATAGGAACATAGGGACATAAGAACATAGGGATAGAGAAAGCGACTTTGTTTTATACTATGTAGTGGAAAAGACAAAAGTCATGTCGAACGCCCATGTAGTACCCACTCCAATAAAAGTTGGGGACTCCGCTCTCGAAGTTGTAGACCATTACGTCTACCTGGGACAAACAGTCCAGCTAGGTAGATCTAACTTCGAGAAGGAGGTCAATCGTCGAATCCAACTTGGATGGGCAGCGTTCGGGAAGCTGCGCAATATCTTTTCGTCCCAAATACCGCAGTGTCTTAAGTCAAAAGTCTTTGATCAATGTGTGTTGCCAGTGATGACTTACGGATCTGAGACGTGGTCGCTAACGATGGGCCTCATAAGAAAGCTCAAAATCACCCAAAGAGCGATGGAGAGGGCTATGCTTGGAGTTTCCTTGCGTGATCGAATCAGGAATGATGAGATCCGCAGGCGAACCAGAGTCACCGACATAGCCCGAAGAATCGCTAAACTTAAGTGGCAATGGGCTGGGCACATTGCACGTAGAACCGACGGCCGTTGGGGCAGAAAGGTTCTTGAATGGCGACCGCGCGCCGGAAGACGTAGTGTGGGCAGGCCCCCCACGAGGTGGACCGACGATCTGGTGAGGGTCGCGGGAAGCCGCTGGATGCGGGCAGCGCAGGACCGATCGTTGTGGAGATCCTTGGGGGAGGCCTTTGTCCAGCAGTGGACGTCTTTCGGCTGAGATGATGATGATGATGTAGTGACTAGCTTTCCGCCACGCGGCTCCGCCCCCGCGCTAACGCATGAGTGGGGTATTTTCCTACAGTAAAAGGTAGCTTATTTCCTTCCCCAGGGGGTATTCCATCTCTTATCAAATTTCAACAAAATCAATTCAGTGTTTTGATGTGAAAGTGTAACAGACAGACAGACATAGTTACTTTCGCATGAATAGGGTTTTTATTACTTAAAATGTAGCTTATTTAATATAAGTTAATCTGTGTTTAATATATCGTACCATTAAAAATATAATAGGTATAATAGATCGTACCATCAAAAATTTCAAATCTATCCCATTTCAGTTGGTTTTGCATGCAGAAGTAACAAACATCCAAACATTATCAATCTTTACATTATATTATTATCATGTAGATATCAGCAGAATAAAGTACCTGATTGTGAATGTTTTGTTTCTTGATGTTGGTGTAAGTTGTAAACTGACATCTGCACGAGCATATTTTGTGAAAATGCTTTTGACAGGACCAATCCTGAAATGATATGTTTCTTCCATAAAGCCAATGATTGGGACATGTTTTCATTTAAACAATCTTTATTACTAATATGCACAAATTAAGTGCATACAGAGGTTAAATAATATTCTGACTTGTCTGAGCAAATTTTCAAAAATAAATTACACTATGTGCTATCAGGAGAGAGAAGCTGTCTTTCATTATCTTTATCAGAGGTTGGCTTTTATTTAAGTGAAGAAGGTTTGCCATACCACTGCAGTGCAGACTATAAAGGATAAGGTTAGGTAGTAGTAGGTTAGTTCAACGGGCTAATCTTCCGCAACTCGACGTCAATAGGTAGTAGGTAATGGAAAACTACTCAGTAAGTACCCGTAGAACCCGTACGCAGGGCCGCCCCTGCCTGACTGACCCTGCACGACTCAGACAAGGGGTGTGTGGCGAGTAAGTAAACCATTGGTGGAAATTTGACTAGAACATAACTTGAATAGGAACTATCGGATGCACTTGGGTTGCACGCGCTAGCTAGGTACCTACAGTCCTACATAATAACGAAACAACATCACTTAGTATAAATTTCGTATATCAAAACAAAACTGAAAACACAAGCAGACACCAAATTTTTTTTTTTAGTTTCTTTCTCCCTTGAAGGAAAGGCAAAGGGATCTAAGCCCATACAGCCTAGTCTTTAGTAGTTTCTTGCATTATCCAAGTTTAATAAGTAATTTTTTTAGTTCATCTTACATTATTTCAGAATAGGCAAAAGCATAAACCATGCAGCCGTCGTCTTATTCGTCTTCATCCAGTATTTAATTAGATATGAAAATAAGAAATGTTTTTTGCGTCACTGAAGGACTAATTAGGCTCCTTAATTAATTAACAAAGGGCCAAGGGAAATGATTGTAATTAATTTTCTCTCTTTTGTTATGTTATGTAATTAATTATGCATAAAGTGTTTATTTCAATTGCTTAGGTACTCGGTAAATACCCATAAATCAATGGCTAGATTTAATTCAATAATTTGCTAGCATTATTTTGCATTCCTGGGGCACAGAATAATACAGTAAAAAATTTATTACAAACATCTTCTTTATAGATATAAAAATAAAAGTCCTGACTAACTCACTCACCTATCAGCGACACATGTTTCGCCATTTTTTTTTGTTAAATCACCCCCAGGGGGTGAAAAAAGGGATGAAATCGCTAAACGTACAAAGCTGAAAATTAGCAAAAACATTCCTTGGTGACATAAGCAAGGGATACGAAGCGATTTTTCGATAATCGTTACCCAAGGGGTGAAAATAGTTGTTGAAAGTTTGTATGAAGAAAAAAAATTAGTTTGACGTTTTAACTTGAAACTTTGCAGGATTATACATGATAATATGACGATAAATAAACGAACACGTGTTTCGGGATTAAAAAAAAAAACCCCTAAGGGGGAAAATAGGGGTCGAAAGTTTGTATGACGAAAAAAAATTCGTTGGACGTTACGACTTGAAACTTTGCATGGTTATACTTGACAATAAAAAAACGAACACCGTGTTTCAGGATTTTTCCGACAAAGTACCTACACTAAAGGTTAAAAAAGGTGTTGAAAGTTTGTATGAGAAAAGAAAAGTGGGACGTTTTAATTTGAAACTTCGCAGAGTTCTACTCGATAGTAAATAAACGAACATGTTTTCTGAGATTTTTCTGATAAACAATCCGCAAGGTGTTAAAAGTTTGTAAAAGAAAAAAAAATGTTGGACGTTTTGACTTTTAACTTCACAGGGTTAGGTCAGACAGTAAATAAACGAACACATGTTTAGTATATTTCCCACAAATAACCCCTAATTGTTAAAATGGGGTGAAGAATTTATTTTAGGGCAGGGTTTAGCAATATAGTCTTTTCACTTTGGGCACTTTAATAATATGAAACAGATTTCAACTTCAAACTTGTATTTTCGTCAAATTAATTACAAAATTTTAGTAGCAGAGCTAACGTTTCAGTTAATATCGAACAACAACAACATTATTTTCCTAACGGAAATAATGACATATATTTTCAGATTACCTACATTAACAAATGTAACATTACTTACCCCTGGCCACAGCTTCGCGCGCACGGAACACTATTACTATAACGTAGTGATTATATGCTCAGTGACTATTACTTCTCGCGCGTCGGCGGCGGCGGCACGTTAGTATTGTAACATTTTACGATAATTTGGAGCACTTTGCGTCACATGACTTAAAACGTTACTTTTACGTATTTTTGATCTTATTTGTGCTTACTTTTTGCATGAAAATTGAACGTTTTTTGTAAAAGTTGGGTAATTTCACGCCTCTAAAACAATTTATTGATTTCGGTCGTACATTTTTCTAGCGGGCACAGAATACCAAATAGTAGTCCCTACAGAAGCTGCACTAGGCGACATAATTCAAATAAATTGCAACCCTAGCCCCGTTATAATAAAGTGCAATTCAGATCGCACGGCGCTAAGCGAATACAAGTACTTGCTGCATCTCTTTCTCTCGCGTATCGCGCCACTCTACTAAAACCTTTAGGGCTGTCGTCTTTGAGAAAATAAAACATCTGATTTATTAACCTATAAAGTACCTACCTCTTACTCAAACAAATGATGATTCAAATAAACCAATGCTACTACTACTGTATTTACTAAAAAGCGGTTTAGACAGCGGCGGCGCAGGGGCTAATCGAGCGGCAGCGTTCAAAACAAAAATATTAGTTTTTGAGTGTGGAAAATGAATACTGAAGATTTTAATAATGAAATAATGACTCATCCACTTATTTAAATGGCAAAACTTCTTCAACATAAATTTAATTAAAAGGTTGTGTGTGTGTGTGTGTGCTAATTTAGGAATGATCTGTTGTAGTACCTCAAAAATCAAATTATTTTCTCGTAGTGTGGACACTTACGAGTATTTTAGTAATAAAATATTAAAATACTTATTAACTTGTAAGATCGCGCGGATATACTCGTAAATGGATTACTTTTTGATGAATGTGAATGTGACCGCCCGGTCCGCTAGAATTATTTTGAACTTAAAATATGATAATTTAATTATGTGATAACGAATTTTGCGGCAGAAATATGTGTAAATAAGTTTTGTGCTAATTTAAGAATAATAAGGCACCAGACGGCATCGTAGGTACGCTTACGAACGAATGGAACGACTAAAAATATTGAACAACGTGCGCGCGCTTCGTGTGCCGCAGCCGCACTGAATTGGGGCCGCAGAAGGCCTGAGACCGCTCGGCCGAGCGGTAGGTAATTATAGCGCGCAAGTACATGGAGTGACGGAGGCCTTGTCGCGACGAACGCGAAATTGGCAGAATTTGTCCATGTTGGACCAATCCGTTGGCCAACTATAATGATGTTTTTATAATTGGCAACACAGAGTTGGATTATTTTAAGGTTGGGTAGTTTTTGTTTACTAACAGAGCGGCCATACTGGTTTTGGGTCGATGATGATTGGCTACAGCAGAAGCCATATTGGAATTGTGATTCGCTCCGGATTGGTTGATGTCTTTGAGTGGTAGGGGTTGTTTGTTTCCCGCCAAAAAGGTCGTGTCAGGTCAAATGTGGTTTGCTGTCGTTCAGTCTTGTGTTAGTGGCCGGAGGATTAAGAAGTGTAAAGAGGAATCTATGCCGCGTGGCGGCAAGCTCTGGAGCAGCGGCGGAACTCTGGGAAAATAAAGCTAAGTAGTTTGATGTGTTTCGAGCGCTTAGAGATGTCCATGTATATATATTTGTCATGTATAACTATGCCACGTGTTTGTGTTACCTAAGACATTGACCTGACTATGTATGACTTCCCCACAGACTGATTACTTGGACTGACTTGCTATCTGAACTGTTTAACTTATGATATGTGGCCTCCCAATTGGTATCGTGTATGAAAGATGTATCATACTGTGAAATGTAATGTTGAGAGCTCTACTGTTATGTGTTATACCGGTGGTCGCGCCACCTGGAGGCCACTTGTGGGGAGTCCAAGTGTGCAAATCGCCCAACAGGCACGATTGGGCGATAGGGCTGGCGCCAGCATCGTCTACTGGAAGACTGGTAGACGATATAGAGGAATGAGCGTTTCTACATGGTTCGAATGAAGCGTTCACGCCTACCCCTAAATTGGAATGTAAGCTTCTACAAGGTCGGACTGAAGCTTCATTCCTGCCCAAGTTTGGTATCATCATTTATCTGGACTTACAGATGACCTAGGTGGCCCTTGTGGATCTGGTCAGGGATGGGAACGATAAGTCAGTTGGTAAGCCATGTACGACTACTACGATTACTGTTGCGACGACTACCTGACAATGCTGTTGAGTGTGTGACTGACCATGACAATCCAACCCTTATGATATCTTATATGTATTTGTATTATTCTCTAGCTATCACTTATGAGTATGCATGGAAATCAACTTATCATAATCCCACAGGTTGTGCAGTGATTCCTTGGTCTTGTGTCCTGCGTCTCATCTGGTTATCACAGCGGAAAGCGACAGTTGCAGCGCAGTCGGAGCTAGAGTTCTATCAGCGAAGCGAAAGGGAAGTCCGGCGGTCAAGGTAGGAAATTTCATATTGTTTATGGCCCGGAATTGTTTTTCGGCGAGCGGCTACTTCCCTGGATGACGTTTCGATTACGTCATATAGTACATATATTCAAGGAGACTATAGATACATGTACATATAATATGTTATTTAATGCCCCAATGCGCGCTCGCCGACAGGCCTGTAGCGGGATTTAGAAATGAAAATTTTTTTTAGTTCTCTCATGTTAATTTTGACTATGGGTTACTGACAACATTCCGCTGTGGCCAGGCCCTTAGAGGTAGGCAACTTTGGTACATGCATTCAGCTTCAGCCTAATATAAAGTATTGTTATTCAAAACAAGTTATATTGATAAAATTAAAATACAATTTTGTTTAAGGCCATAGTGCTGTCCTCAACATGGGGATTGAAAAATTGTATGGAGGGGCAGGCCCCCCACGAGGTGGACCGACGATCTGGTGATGGTCGCGGGAAGCCGCTGGATGCGGGCAGCGCAGGACCGATTATTGTGGAGATACTTGGTCTTTGTCCAGCAGTGGACGTCTTTTGGCTGAGATGATGAATATTTGACATTAAATAAATGAACACGTGTTTCGGAACTTTTCCTACGGGTCAAATTAGGGGTTGAAAGTTTGTATGGAGAAAAAAAATTATGGTCGTTTTGACTTGAAACTTCGCAGGATTATATTTGACAGTAAATAAACGAATACGTGTTTCAGGATTTTTTCGACGAATAACCCCCAAGGGTAGCAATAGGGGTTAAAATTAAGAAAACAAAGGAGAAATAAAATATTCGTTTTCCACGCGAAGTCTCCTGCAAAGAAATCGGACCCCCCTGTCATAAGCGGTGACTACTCGCCGCTTACGATAGGGGGTCCGTTTTCTATGCAGGAGACCGTACATGAACACTTGCTGCATCTAATCAAATCTCTGAGTTTTAAATAAGTCGGAATTTAACATAGATTTTCGTAGTAACGAAACTTAGGGCTCTTAGAAAATTGATATCTAGGATCCCCAGTGGTGTCCGATGACGAATCAGAGGTCATAATTGGAAAAAATGGCCGCCATTTTGAACTTTTTTATTTCTGAACGGATTGCTTTCAAAATTGATATCTAGGGTCTCCAGTGGTCTTTGCGAATCTAAGGACGAAATTAGAAAAAATTGCGACTATTTTCAACTTTTTTGGTTCTGAACGGATTGGTTTCAAAATTGATATCTAGGGTCCCCGATGGTGTCTGATGAGAATCTGAGGTCAAAATTGGACAAAATGGCCGCCATTTCGAACTTCTGTTTCTGAACGGATTGCTCTTAAAATCAATATCTAGGGTCCTTAGAAAATTGATATCTAGTGGTGTCCAATGACGAATCTAAGGTCAAAATTAGAAAAATTGCCGCCATTTTGAGCTTTTTTGTTTCTTAACGGATTGCTTTCAAAATCGATATCTAAGGGTCCCCAGTGGTGTCCGATGACGAATCAGAGGTCATAATTGGAAAAAATGGCCGCCATTTCGAACTTTTTTATTTCTGAACGGATTGCTTTCAAAATTGATATCTAGGGTCTCCAGTAGTGTCCAATGACGAATCTAAGGTCAAAATTGGAAAAATTGGCCGCCATTTTGAACTTTTTTGTTTCTGAACGGATTTAGAGCACGGATTTAGAGCACAGAAAAGATGTATTAGGTCAATGTTTAATTTAAAACGATATGATAGTTGCAGACCCTACTTCAAAAAATATTTCATATTGACATTGCCTTCCCTGTATTTATTAGAATTAGCTTTATTTGTAAAAAATAATAGACATATTTTTAAAAGGCAACGAGATCTAGTAGTACGTAATCGGCGAGATGATGATATAGTGGTTATGCCTCGTTGTCGAACTGCTCTTTTGCAAAAAAGTGTGATATGCATGTCAGTAAAAATATATAATAAAATACCAAAAAATATAAGAGAAAACAACATAAACATATTTAAGAAAAAATTTAAGAGCTACTTAATAGAAAATTGTTATTATAGTATTAATGAATTCCTTGACATTACCTGAATTTTGACATTGCATGATTATTATATTATTTTGTATTGTGTTCTTGTTTTGTAATTTGTTAATTTAAAATTTAATGCATAAAACTTGACCGCAACATGATATTTGTATACCTACATAGTGGGTTGAGCATAGAGGACAAAAAATTGTTAACACCTTGCTTTTAATTGTAAATTTTACCTATGTTCACAAATAAAGGATATTTGATTTGATTTGATTTGCTTTCAAAATCGATATCTAGGGTCCCCAAAGGTGTCTGATGACGAATCAGAGGTCAAAGTTGGAAAAAATGGCCGCCATTTCGAACTGTTTTGATTTTTTGGACGGATTGCTTCCAAAATCAATATCTTGCGAAAGGTTGCCTGGAAGAAATCGCTTAAAGCGATAAGGCTGCCATTTGCCGCAAATTTATGTTCGTGTTGTTTTTATGTAAAAAAATTTTATGTGCAATAAAGAATATTTGTATTTGTATTTGTAAAAAATAAATTAAAAAGTAAATCAAAAGTAAATAAATAATAATAAAAAAAAATTATCAGAAATTATATTTAGTAAAAAATTAATCAAAAATTTGATCAAAAGAACAAGAAATAAGCAAAATCGAAGAATAAATAAAAAAACAATCAAAAATAAATTAATAATAATAAATAAATAATTCATGTATTAAATTAAAAAAATAAATCAAAAATTTATTTAAAAAATTAACAAAAAAATCAATTTAAAAATACATTAAAGAAATTAATCGAAAAATAAATCAAAAATATTTTTTGTCAATTTTCAACTTTCTAGGTTTATAGGTTTGGGCTGGTCGTTGATGAGCCATTTCGTCCCTTATTTCACCATTTGGGGGTGATAACAAAAAATAGCGAAACACGTGTCAATTTATTTATTTTTAGGAGTAATCCTGAAAAGTTTCAAACCCAAAAATGTAAGAAAAAATTTTCACTAAAAAAAGTGACCACCATTGGGTGTTATTTTTGAAAAAAATCCTAAAATAGGTGTTCATTTATTTTATTCAAGGAGTAATCGTACAAATTTTCAAATCAATACCTGCAACTAATTTTTTTTTTCCCTATACACTTTCAAACCACATTTCTTCCCTTGGGTACCTAACTATTTTAAAAAAGTCGCTTCTTATAATATCGTGCCTCCGTCACCCAAGGGATGTTTGTGCCAAACACCTTTATACGTTCAGCCGTTTGGGCTGGGCGCTGATACGAGTAGGTGAGTGAGTTAGTCAGGACTTTCATTTTTATATAATAGAGGATAAAATATAAGACTAGCTTTCCGCCGCGGCTCCGCCCGCGTTAACAGTTTTTCCCGCGGTAAAAGGTAGCTTATTGTTGAAATATGTATATGGCAACATGTATATTTTCTTTGAATGCTAGCAACACTGCTCACTTCCTTCCTTGTTGTAAAGCCGGTAAAGGCGATTATACGTTTCTGCTACCTATTTAAATAAATAAACTTAATTAACCTCAATCCTCTTGTCTCATTTTTAATCCAAAAGGTTATGGGCCCAGCCCTTACCGATTGGAAAAGAGGATTGAGGGAAATCTGTGGTAAAACAGTGAAATCTGCGGTGAAGCAGTAAAAGCCGCACGTGCGAAACAAAATGGAGGACAATGGTACCTCTTTGTTGGGAAATTCCAATACGAACAAGCTGGAAGGAGCTGAGAACTGGAGTAGCTGGCGCTTTCAGCTAAAGGTTCTCCTAAAAGCAATAGGCGCATTCGACATTGTTGATGGTTCGCGCCCATGTCCTAAACAAGAAGATACCCAGAACAGAAAAGAATGGGATAAGCTGGATGCCAAGGCGCAGGGATTGATAGTGACCCGTCTCTCGCCAGCAGCAATATTACAAGTTCAAAACTGCGAAACTGCGAAGGCTATATGGGACAAACTGTGTATTGTGTACGAGCAAAAGTCAGACGTGTCTCTCCACATACTGCAACAAAGATTTTTTGAAATGCAACATAAGAATGAAGATATGGCTACATTCCTTGCTAACATTGAACTAATAGTATCAAAAATCAAACAGGCTGGAGGTGAAATTCCCGAAAATATGGTCATCACAAAGATTATTAGCTCGGTAAATGAAAAATATAGGCACTTCATCTCAGCGTGGGACTCCGTGCCGTCTGAAAAGCGCACCATGTCAGAACTGACAGCTCGCTTAATAATAGAGGAGCAAAGAAATAAAATGCACAACAAGTCAAGCACAGTATCAACAAGTGATGACGAGACAGCTCTAATTAGTAAAAGGTACAATATGTCTTCATCAAGAAAGTGTTTCAACTGCGGTAAAGCAGGACATTATAAACAGGACTGCAAAATAAACAAAGCTAGACTATTTTGTAAACAGTGCAAAAAGTATGGACATTCTTCGGAGCAATGTTGGTTCAACAAGAACAATAAAAGTGAACATACGAGTAAGTGGAAAACAGACAGTGCAAAACAAAACGCATTCACGTCAGTGTCAATTAGTGCTCTAACCTCCAAATCTTCAAATGACTGGTATCTTGATAGTGGTGCATCCGAACATATGTGCTCTTTAAAAGACAGTTTTGTAAATTACAAAAGTTTATTAGTGCCAAAAGACGTTGTAATAGGTAATGGCACAGTTATAAAAGGTGTAGGGTATGGTGACATTCGCTTAAAAGCCTATGACGGAGGACAGTGGATACCTACAACCATTCACAGTGTATTGTACGTGCCAGATCTGAAAGTGAACCTTTTTTCGATGGGTGTAGCCCTAGATAAAGGTTATAAGTTATCATCACTTGCAAATGAATGTAAGTTTATCAAAAACAACAGTGTACATGCCATAGCACAAAGAGTTGGTAAAATGTTTATAATGATATTTAAAAATGAAGAAGCCGCCCTTGTTGGCAAAAGCAGTTCAAAATTGAAAGAATGGCATGCAAGACTAGGTCACCAGAACATAAAACAGGTGAAGAATGTCTTGAAAATACAAAATATTCCATTTGAAAGTGGAGAAGAAGAGACTTGTGTATCATGTCTTAAAGGGAAACAACACAGAGACCCCTTCCCTTCCAGTGAGAACAGAGCAACAGAACCTGGAGAAATTGTACACATGGACATTGGAGGACCAGTGGAAGAAGTTTCTTTAGGCGGAGCCAAATTCTTCTTACTGTTAAAAGATGATTACACAAAGTATAAGAAAGTGTTCTTTTTGAGAAATAAATCACAGTCTGTTGACTGTCTAAGCAAGTTTATTAGAGAAACACAAGTGAATCCTGGTCATAAAATAAAAATTATTAGAAGCGACAATGCAAAAGAGTTCATTGGTCAGGAAATGAAAAATTTATTAGATTCATCATGGAAAAGTTGACAGAAGGATTGGTGAACATTAAATATATTAAAACAAATAGTAACATAGCCGATATGTTCACCAAACCTTTGGGTAAAACACTTTTTTGTAAATTTCGAGATGTTGTTTTGTATAACTATTAACTTAAGGGGGTGTAAGGAATATTTTTGTTAAGGGGGTGTGCTTAGTTAGTAAATGGTAAATTTAAATAATTTCTATTGTCTGCAAATTAAGGGGAAGCTTATTGTTATTTGTTGTTAAGGGGAAGTTCTTAATACTTGTCAAGAGAAACTATGTTAAACTAAAATATAAATGTTGAGGGGGTGTGTTGAAATATGTATATGGCAACATGTATATTTTCTTTGAATGCTAGCAACACTGCTCACTTCCTTCCTTGTTGTAAAGCCGGTAAAGGCGATTATACGTTTCTGCTACCTATTTAAATAAATAAACTTAATTAACCTCAATCCTCTTGTCTCATTTTTAATCCAAAACTTATGTTACTCAGGGTGAAAGTAACTTTCTAATGGTGAAAGAACTTTTGAAGTCGATACAACAGTTTTTGAGTTATTCATTACAAACATACACACAAAAATACAAATATTTCCTCTTGATTTAGTACGAAGTATGATAGAATAAAGAATAAAAAGTTACAATGAAACCAACCCTCAATGAATTTCCACGAGCTATTATTCTGTATATCTTTTTTGTATTAATTAAAATCTTCCGGCCAAGATTATTTGATTGAATAACAAACATTATTTTAATTATTCTTTTTTTTAGACTTTAAGGGGCTACCCAAGGCTAAGTGGCGCCGCCCTCTGTTAAAAAATAATTACTCGCGAAGTATATTTTTTTTCTAAAATCCGGTAGGTCATTTTGAAGTTGGCGTGCTATAGGATATATAGGGGCCATAAACTGTATTTATTATAGTCCGCTGTAGTTACAGATAGAACATTTGACAAAAGTGGCCGTTTTTAGCAACTTTTCTATCTGTAACTACAGCGGACTATAATAAATACAGTTTATGGCCCCTATATATCCTATAGCACGCCAACTTCAAAATGACCTACCGGATTTTAGAAAAAAAAAAAACTTCGCGAGTAATTATTTTTTAACAGAGGGCGGCGCCACTTAGCCTTGGGTAGCCCCTTAATGGAAATAACTAAGAACTTGAGGTTTTTCGTTTCATTTTTAGAAAAAGTAAAGCCCGCTCTACACACTCCAGTTTGGTCGAGAGGCCAAACTTTTGTCGAAACACGAGACATTGGCGTTCACACGAGACCGCTACTCCACATTCTTGATCCGCTCAGTTGACAATAGGCTCTCGTACGGGGTGGGCGTCATGTGCCGCTCGCTACTTCGCTGCAGCGTATTATATTATATAACTATCCAGATATGAATGCAAATCGGTAATTACTACGAATTACTAAATATTGCTTATGAGGAAACTGAGAATCTCTTTGTTTTTAAATTAATTTCATGTAAATTACCAAAATTGATTTATATAAATATTAATTTAAAAAATATATGTTTAAGGCTCTTAATCATATACCTATTTAATTATTTTTCTTCATGCTAAACTAAGAGTATTTAACAAACATACATCTATATTCACAAACTTTCGCGTTTATAGTATTAGTATCAGTAGGATTATAATTACAAACTATTTAAACATCCCTGAATAAAAAGTACCTAATTAAAAGACGCTGTAAAAAGCAAAGCAGAACGGTAAAATAATAAAATAACGTGCGCTCACTACGGCCAACTGGCACGAGAGGCATCGAGAATCTGGAGCGATAGTTTTGCCTATACACAAAACTTGACAAAACTCCTTTGATGTACCGACACGGAACGGATAGACGGCCAATATACACGAGACGAGACATCTCCAACATAGGCCAATACTCCCTCTACACTCTCGTATTGGCCATGTCTCGTCTAGTTTTGTCGAGAGTGTAGTGCCCGCTTAAGGCACTTATTTTTCACTGGCGACGACAAAAGACGAAAGGGACGCAGTTATGCGTTAAAATAAGATACAAATACACCGCGCTCACTCTTGCACCATAACTGCGTCCCTTTCGTTTTTTGTCGCTGTCGCCAGTGAAATACCTGCCTAAACCACAGAATACCAAATGTAATTTCAACTGGATGACGAGGACGACATTCACGCACGACGGGCAAAGAGAAAAAATATAGGTATTCAACTGACAGGTACCTATTCAAGTTATGGCTGGTTTACACGTATTAAGTGACGAAGTAATTAACTAAATTTTAACTTGATTTTAACTTAATTCTTGCGTGTAAACAACCACTTAAGAGCTCTTTAGTCACAAGTGGTAAGTAAACGATTTAGTGGTTAAGTGAACAAGTGAAATAGAATCTAGTCTATTTTTGATTAAGTAGCCGCGCCTCCCGCACCGCTTGCATTCCCCGGTAGGCGTGGCTTTCTACTAAACTGTCATTTAGTTACGTGTGAACTCAACAATTTAGTGAAGTACTTAAGTAGTACAGTGAACTAAAGAGTGCATAAGTTAGACAAGCGTGTAAACGATCGGTTACTTAAAATTAAGTTAATTTTAACTAAAAATTTAGTTAACTACTTAACAACTTAATACGTGTAAACCAGCCATTAATATCAAGGAGTTTTTAAAGCGGGAATCAAGCAGAAAGGCCGGGTTGATTGTTTCGTCCTTTTCAAAATTAGTTTTTCATGGTAATTGTTGTGTTAATATGGTGTAATTAGTGCCAAAATGTGCCGTTAACGAAGAACTATTCAATAAAAGTGAGAAATAATAGCTGTTTCTGGTTGGATACCCCGCGTTAAATTCTGATGTCAACAATGTCAATGATGAAAAGACTTATAAAGATGTTCAATACAAATGCAAGAAAGAAATGACTAAAGACTACGAAATTAAACTGAAGATCTCCTGTTATTACTATAGACTAGGCTGTATGGGCTTTGAACCCTTTGCCTTTTCCATAAGGGATACGTTTTTTAATTTCGATCAAATCTTATAAAATGTTAGAAAGAGACAATAGATCATTGTTGTGCATAGATATAGTATAGTAGTTATAGATTCGCCACCGTGCGACCGGGCGTAAGAGAAAGACATACATTGAGTCTATCTATGAAGTGTGCCTATAACCCGACAATAAATTAACTAGTATACTATATATATGATATGAAGTGTGCCTATCTATAACCCGACAATGAAAAAATGCTCGGTCGGTGATAGAGACAAAACATGATGCATCTTTTCTATTTCCTCTTTTAGGAATCGCAATAAGACTATCTTTTTCTGTCAAAGTGTGTCAGGCCCTTGTTGTTGTGATGTTGTTATGCGCTATCTCTTTCTTAAAAAGCATTCACAATCACACACAGCAAACTACACAACGAAAAAACCTGTATGAAAGGACTGCCAGAGGCATAATTGTACTGCCAGATCTTTTGTTTATATTTCTACCAACCAATGTGCACCTTTATTTTTTTATAAATGATCCTGATTATCGTAATAATATTCCCTTTTACTGTCTAGGCGTAGAATACTTGTTAATTTTTCCAAATAATTAAAAACCACCTTTCATCTTTCTGTCCATGTGCGGCGGGCGATCGATACAAAATGAATGTCAACACTGCGTTCGGTTCGGTATTTTCAGCTCTTTCTTCCCGAAAGCACGGAAACGTCCTGTTTTTCCCACCCAACGAGTGCGCGGTGTGCGCCTTGTTGAATATTTTGTATGCAAGCGGAGCATTCCGGTTCCCGAATCTGAATCCCTGAAAAAACCTGTTGTTCGCCCAGGGGCACCAAGGATCTTATAATTACTACGGTTCTTCTTCTTTCATCACAGACAAGCATCGTCCGAGCTGTATCCCTATCTAAGCATGTTTACGGACTCATTTAAAATAGGTTAGGACAAAAAACGACGTTATTTTATTAATCACAGTTAAGAACTACTCCGGTAATGCTGCCGCGCACGTCATGCGCACCATACAGCTTGCTTGGTGTGTGCGGTATAAATCTGCATTCCGTTCGGTTTTTTCCAAACGTGTGCGCCACAAGGATCTTATAAGTGCTACCGTAGTAGGTACTGGCCGTAAAGTGGAGAAAACATGAGTCCGTAAATAGGTATGCTGCTAACAAAAATCATTTTGGTGTGAGTGACTCAAAATGAGTCCAAACTCGAAGAGTTTACTAGTAGTCATTGAAGAGTTCCACTATCTACCTTCAGGACTCTTCATCAGACTCTGGTTAAATGGATACCTACCGTTTGCAATATAAAGATTTCGATAAGGCAAATCAAATGAGACAAATTGAGGGGTTTCTAGCAGTAGTAGGCAGTAAAAAGTTCCACTTCCCACCTTTAGAATCCTTTGTCAGACCCTGGTCAAGTGATCACCTCTCCCATAAGTGTAATTTAAAGGTCTCGTAAAGACAAAATGCTGATAGTGAGAGCTTGTTTGTGTCAGTTTATTCTATTTCATCTAAATTACATTATTATAATACAATTTTATTATACATTCCAAACGAAATGATACGATTAGTGTGGGTTATAATCGGCTTGCAAGATTTCTGACATAGTTATGAACACAAATACTTACATACAAGTGAAGCTATTAATAAGTGAGTTTTATAGTAAGTAGGATATTAAAATATTAACTAAAAAGAGGGTAAAACAAACAAAACACTTATTTTATATCCATACATAAAGTCAAGTGCACTATCATGATAATTTAAAACCAGCCATGAAAACGAGGCTTCGATTTGACAGTCTATGGCTGGAGGCAGTGGCAGCCATCTTGGCTTCCATTTATCGGGCCGGACATTATCGGGTCGGGCAATATCAGCACGGGCGGTATTTGGTGACCACAGTATTGCACGGTCTGATATTTGGTGTACAGTGGATTCCAATTATTGGCTGTACATTACTGGCCGTACATTATCAGCTCGGGCTGATATTGTACGGCCAGGAAAGCACGGCCAGGAATGCGCAGCCCGTATTTCAAAAACCATGTACACGAAATATCGGGCCGGCAATTATCAGGGTGTGCAAACTCGGGACGCCAATTATCGGGTCGTGCATTATTGTCACCCAAAAAGTTTAGTTTTTGACCTAAATGAAGTCGGTTTAATAAAATTGATGATTCAAGGAGGAAATTATTGGGGCAGATTTTATATTTAAAAAAATAATGTCACGCACGTCATGTTTAATTAGAAGAACCACAGTCCATAGAAAAAATAGTAAATCTATTACTTATTTTGGTTTGTTAGTTATTAAACATTTGTTTTAAGAAGCAACAGAACTATACTTAACAATCAAGAAAACTTTTCTTCAAGGCTGAGTTTAACACCACAAACATGATTCTCGTGTTCCATATTTTGCTCAAATTGCTCATTTCTCTTCTATCTGGCAATAAAAATGCGTTTTGTTTTGCCAAAGCAACAGTGTAATCTCTTACGTCTCCTACCGACATTAGTAGAAACAAAACGCATTTTTGTTGCCAGTTAAAAAGAATTCCTCAAAAATCTGGAAAAAGTAAAGTAGTGTAACTTGTGTTTGTGATTGAGTTTAGTTGAGAGAAGAGCTTGGCTTGGCTTATCTCCCTAATAATAAATACATACAAATATAAATGCATGTTTTGATATAGTACGGCTTGCTAGCTAAAAAATATAAGGATATCGGTCCCATCTGGCAGAAAGTACGAAACTTGGCATGTATGTAGCTGTCATATATGTGCTTCAATATCGATATGGAAACACTTCGATAAATTATTGTTTCCCCCCTTTCCCCCCCCTTTTATCTCCCTCATTCTGGTTTTTTGAATTTTATACTAAAACAGTACGTCTGAGGAGTTTACTTTTCAGAGATCAAATCATCTTCGATAAATTGCCTACAAAACGATACTACATTTTATAGTGCTAAGATTAATATATTTCTATATACAGCCATCAACGTTTTATGAAATTTTAAAAACAGGCACACTTTTTTCTTCCTTACTTCATTTATAGGAAAACGACAAGAGTGGTGATAAAATGGACTAAAGAAGTCAACTACCTTATACATTAAGCTAAAAAATGACATTTACTTCATAGTCGTAAAGGCATTACTTCTAGAGTTACAGCTCACCGCGTCTGACTCAAGTACTCTTTTTTTTACCTTTTTAGAATACATCTTTCTGTTAACTTTGTTTAGCGTAGATTAGATTCAGATTTTCCAATTAGAAATAAAACAGTCCATGTACTAATCCAGGCCACAGTCTATTTACATGTAAAAATAGCTTTCTGCCCGCGGCTACGCTTGCGTTGTGTTTCGACATTTCCGTATTCATTTTTAACTATCCCACTTTTTTCCGTGATTTTAAAGTATCCAACATGTTGACCGAGTATATAAGGTACCACCATGCAAAATTTCATTTCAATCGGTCTAACAGTTTCGGAGATAAGCCCGTAGAATGTACTGCGCCGTATGAGTTACTAAAGTTTTTTAACTATCCCACGGGAACTTTTTAATTTTCTGGGATTAAAAGTATCTAAGATGTTGACCGGGATATAAGGTACCACTATACAAAATTTCATTGAAATCGGTCGAATAGTTTCGGAGATTAGCCCGTACAAACAGACAAACAGAGAAACAAAAATATTTAAAAAAAATCTGGGTATGTACTATATCGCTTCTTACATCCCCTTGAATAGGTTTATAGCATTTTTTTTCTATGTACAGATTTTATAGATTTTTTTTTGTTTTTCTTTGCACGGGCTAATCTCCGAAACTATTCGACCGATTTGAATGAAATTTTGTATAGCGGTACCTTATATCCCCGGTCAACATCTTAGATACTTTTAATCCCAGAAAATTAAAATGTTCCCGTGGGATAGTTAAAAAACTTTAGTAACTCATACGGCGCAGTATATTCTACGGGCTTATCTCCGAAACTGTTGGACCGATTGAAACGAAATTTTGCATGGTGGTACCTTATATACTCGGTCAACATGTTGGATACTTTAAAATCACGGAAAAAATTGGGATAGTTAAAAATTAATACGGAAATGTCGAAACACAACGCAAGCGTAGCCGCGGGCAGACAGCTAGTTTTACATGTAAATAGACTGTGGCCTGGATTAGTACATGGACTGTTTTATTTCTAATTGGAAAATCTGAATCTCATCTACGCTAAACAAAGTTAACAGAAAGATGTATTCTAAAAAGGTAAAAAAAAGAGTACTTGAGTCAGACGCGGTGAGCTGTAACTCTAGAAGTAATGCCTTTACGACTATGAAATAAATGTCATTTTTTAGCTTAATGTATAAGGTTGTAACGTGGTGCATTACCATGCCACCTCGTTGCCTCATTCTCACCTCATTTACCATTCTCGTCTAAATTCGAATATATTTAATTTTGGAATTCAGTCAACAGTCATCCGTCATTTCGTCCATTTTTCTAGTCACTTTTCGCTTACCCCTCGGCCATGCCGGCCGAGTTCCAAATTTCTGTGTAAACGTCTAATCATTTTTAATCTAGCCTTGTCGACAAGCAGTTTTCAACCTTTACCTATATACATTTAATACATATTTATCGTCTGTGCTTTTGTGTTTTCATCTACCTTTCATCGTGTTTTTCACTTCTTGTGCGCGCTCGCTGGCTCGCCCATATCTGGCGAGCCGCGGGTGTCACAATGGCGCCCAACGTGGGAATTTTTTGGAATTCATTCAAAATCATCCGTCATTCATCCATTTTTTATTATTCATTCCATCTACAACTTTTATCCTAGTCGCATCTGTGTTTTTTTACCATATTTAAATGTGTTTGTTTTCATGCTAATACTTTTCCCAATATACCTTTCAAAGTTCAAAAGTCTTTGTTAATAACTCTGTGGTGTGGACGTGGTAAACTCAGTTCGTGTGTGTGTGTGTTAATTAATGGAACACCCGCGTGGTTTATCACACTTCCACCTGTTGAACATATTAAACGTAGTTACCCCGCAGGCTCGTTTAGGAACTAGACGAGCCGCGGGTGCAACACAATGGCGCCCCTTCGTGTTTCTCGTCTACCACCCCTGAGCTTCAGGTAAAATCGGCGTAAAAACCGCCGGGCAGAACGGCCCGCGGTTGATGTAGCAGCCAGGAACCAAGATCAAGAACCTTTCAAGACCCTCTTCAGGTCGGCGACGACGGCTGCCTGACAGCGGACGGCTGCAGCTGCTGCTGTGCCCGCTGGAAGATCCTGACGTCGCAGTGAGAAGCCTAGCTGCCTACTGCCTACTGCCGGATGCCTACACCCGGATATGAAGAAGAAAGAAGAAAGAAAAACTACACACTAAAACGTTTATTAAAGTTTTATTAATTTTAAACTGTATTAGGTAGGGTTTGTTGTGTTTATCTGCTTTATTTATGTCCTTATTTCAATCATCATCACTAACAGATTTTCATTTTCATTTCCATCTCCCATTTATTATATTTATTATTTTTTTCACCTGCAACACAAACATATTATTACTTTACAAGCACATTACTCACATTTTACAGACAAAAAGACCTCCACGTTACTTGGGTCGGTCACAAATGTGACTGATACCAATACCCTTGTAACGGCGGAAATACATATGTCGTAGCCAACTGGTTAAAATAGCCGTTCAATCAAACAGCTAGCCCTTTGACTGAACATCGCCATTCAATCACACGTCTAGCTTCTTAATTGAATATTTGAGGCGCTCAAAACGTTCAACATTACAGCTGACTCAAAAGCCGCCTTTTAATTGAATTAGTTCAGCTTACCACCGCGACGGCGCTAGGTGTGTTTTGTTTTCAATATGGCGTCAACTTACCTGTGTTTTTGATTGTTTCAAGATATTTTTCGGAAAGAAAGTAGTAAATATATGTACGTTACTAGTGTTGAAGAGCCAGAAATTATGGAGGCACATACGAGTGATGAGTGAATTAAAATTTTAAAAGTTATACGAAGAGAAATCACAAGATTATAAAATGCATCACCAAGGTATTTGAAGTTATTAAAGAACGCTAGGATGTCCATGACTAACACGGAATGCAGGACTTCTATGTCTTATTATTGGATATCAAAATACGATTTAATGACAACTGGCAGTAAAGAATATCTTATTTTAAAAAGAAAGAGTACTGATGATCCTGTGTGTGATACGCATTGTACCCCGAAAAGAGTATTTCACCATGCTAAATACTATTCATAAAGATGATGGTCATGGAGGCAGAGACAAGATGGTGTATAATATTAAAAATCAGTTTTATATAGCAAAAAAAGCTGTTATAATTTTTGTATCGCTCTGCCCAATATGCAACATTATAGAATATTACGATTATTCATTTGTTTTTCATGTTTACTAATTTGTTCAAACTTTCGGTCACCTCTTAAACCGTCCTTAAACTTAATCCAAGAAAAATCTCCGAAAAAAATTACAAAAAGTTTTCCTATTTTTTCAAATCACATGCTAAACTAATGGTCACCCTAGTTAATTTGCCATTTAACCATTTGGCTAAGCGTCGTCAAGCTGTAGTGTTGAACGTTGCAGTCAACAAGTCGGCTAAGCGACGTACAGCCGTGTGATTGAATGGCGATGTTCAGTCAAAGGGCTAGCTGTTTGATTGAACGGCTATTTTAACCACTTGGCTACGACACATACACTAAGATGCTAGGCTCTCGAGGCCGACTATCGCATCTTAAAATAGGTACTCACCATCATTTTAACAACGTTTAGTATTCTATATTTGTTCGCATAAGGACAAATTTTTCACGATAATTTTTCTTAGAAATATCGTAATATATTATGTTTATTATTTATCTAATATAGTCAAATTCTGACACTACTCAAATTCTGACATAAATCATCTCACCCTACCATAGTCACAAACCCATTTTTTCCTAATACCATTCTCCTTACATAACTCTATGGAATCTTCTGTGTAGAACAAACAGAGGTTCAAACTATGTAGGTAGGTAGGTACTTACCTTTTCAAGAAATTTAGGTCCTATCTCCTTTTTACCCACTCCTTAATACTTACCTATTTAGGATTTCCTTTTTCCACACCTGACAGTTACGTCAACTTCAAAATTTTAATTTTGACATCTTTTCTTTTTTCGACCAAAGAGTAGAACATTTTTTTCCCAACTGTAGGGTATACTTCTTACTACACATTATATTCTTCTTTCTTCTTACTAAAAAGTTTCATGCTCTACTTACTTAAGACTAGGCTCTATGGGATTCGAACCCTATACCTTTCCAAAAGGAGATTTAAAAATTTAAAATCTTACCCTTTTTATTCTTAATCTCCTTACTCCTTTATAACCTTTTTTATCCTTTATCCCTTTTACTATTCATAACCTCCTCACACCTTTATAATCTTTTTATCCTTTGTTCCCCTTTCTTCTCCCATAAATACTTCTTTCACTGTACATTACATACTCCTTCATTTATACCTACACCCTTACATTGTACTTCATGTCAAACTATGACACCACCTTCGCTACCATAGTGACCATTGTTTATTAATTTGACATTATCACGTTATCTATATTCTACCACAGTATAAATATAGTATTCTACCCTTGTCATATCATTCTTTTGTTTATAAATACGCACCTCATTTTTCTTTTCGGAGTCATTTAGTTTAACTGTTGTTATCATTCATTTGTTAATATTTCCCTAATTAGAGTATCCTCTAATCTCGTGCGGTTGATAACACGTTAAAGAAGCCTTTATCATATCTGTATATATTCTCTTATCTCTTATCTCATCTCGTGCGGTCGATAACACGTTAAATAAGCCTATATCATATTCCTATCGTGCGGTTGATAACACGTTAAATAAGCCTCTATCATATTCCCCATTCCCTTCCTACCCTTCGCATTACAATGCGTTTAGCCCAATGGCACATACTTGTACATATACTTTACCTTTTCATCTTTCACACTAGCGGGTTGTGACTAGTAAAATAAGCCTACACTATCCTAAGTACAGTTCATTGAGAAACACTTATTTATGTATATAAGTTTCCTCAATATGAAAGGGTCTTGCTTTCCAATTCCGGAACAAGACATTGAAAGTTGAAGCATGAAAGAATGGAAGGATAGACATGAAGGATAAATGGGTGAACTGGCTTAGTGTACATACCCACACCTTCTAAATTACCTTTTCACATCCCATACTTAGTTTTATTTTAGTTTTAAGTATATTTTCACCTTCACCTTTTAGAAAAAAGCCTTTTCAAGCCTTTTTTCACCCGGCCCCCCCCGGTACTGTAACGTGGTGCATTACCATGCCACCTCGTTGCCTCATTCTCACCTCATTTACCATTCTCGTCTAAATTCGAATATATTTAATTTTGGAATTCAGTCAACAGTCATCCGTCATTTCGTCCATTTTTCTAGTCACTTTTCGCTTACCCCTCGGCCATGCCGGCCGAGTTCCAAATTTCTGTGTAAACGTCTAATCATTTTTAATCTAGCCTTGTCGACAAGCAGTTTTCAACCTTTACCTATATACATTTAATACATATTTATCGTCTGTGCTTTTGTGTTTTCATCTACCTTTCATCGTGTTTTTCACTTCTTGTGCGCGCTCGCTGGCTCGCCCATATCTGGCGAGCCGCGGGTGTCACAAGGTAGTTGACTTCTTTAGTCCATTTTATCACCACTCTTGTCGTTTTCCTATAAATGAAGTAAGGAAGAAAAAAGTGTGCCTGTTTTTAAAATTTCATAATACGTTGATGGCTGTATATAGAAATATATTAATCTTATCACTATAAAATGTAGTATCATTTTGTAGGTAATTTATCGACAACTATTTGGTTCTTGAAAAGTAAACTCATCAGTCCTACCGTTTTTGTAGAAAATGAAAAAAACCAAAATGAGGGAGGTAAAATGGGGGAAAAAGGGGGGGGGGGTAATCATTTCTCAGCGTGTTTCCATAATTCCATATCGACATTGAAGCACATATATAAAAGCCACACACATGTATGCTAAGTTTCATGCTTTCTGCCAGATGGGACCGTAATTTAGGTTAACAAGCCGTACTAATATTGTAATACAACTTCATATTGAAAGATAAGATAATAAATCGTAAACATGAGACTTTTTTAATTTCCGGTCAGATGTGCTGAATGAACTGACCACCACTTTATAAAAAAACAACTCCTCTTAAGAAACGTCAAATTCAGAAAGAAAATATTTTTCTTTTCAATTTTATGTTGGAAAAGTAAAGTGGTGTCTGTTAGTAACAATAAAACAAAGTGGTCAGAGAGTCAACTTCAAGTTCACGTTAAAATTCACCATAAGAAACTAGTTTTGTTTGTTCTTCTCACATAACCTCACTCACTGTTTCCACGATGAAACCAAAAATTGACGTGGAGTCCCTCCGAACTGAGCACGAATCTGATGAACAGTGGGAAGTCAGAAGGAACTTCATGATAGAACATAAAGACAACTTCGAGCAAGAGGAGCTGGTGACTTTAGCACAACTGTTCACCAATATTGAGTTTCTGGGTTGCAGGTATTACTCTTCGTAAAGATAATCAATATGGGTGAATGGTTCACCAGCACCGTTTTCTTCCAGTTTACTAGGGGTTCGAAGCCCCGTACTGAGGGGCACTGGATTAATGGCAACAATCAAAGCTGATTTCCCGATGTGGACATTAAAAATGTTAAAATACAACGCGTTAGCAATATCTGCGCACCTCGCTGGAATGTGCTTCTACTCGCGCTCCCCCGCACCTCAGCCCGTTTTCGCCTATTCCATACGGGTGCGAACGCAAGCACCAACACATGACATCATTAATGTGCACAGATATTCCAACGGGTTGTACTATAGAAATTGATTGTAAATATCACATGTCACGACATAGGCTGATACATAATACAAGTATTGATTATGTGAGGAATTCGATACTACTTACTTTTATATGACACTGTCTTATGTAGGGAAACACTGTAGAGAAAACTGCACACAGCCGCAAAGAAATCCTAAAATTGAATGTGAAATTGACCATTAAGCATTGGACTGCCTGTTATGGTATAGTAAAAAAAATATGTTTCTTTTTTTTTTAGATACCCACCGCAAACCATGCAGCGTATTGCCCAGTTATCAGAGCGGGTTTCAGCGAAATACCGAGACAGTAGAAAGCACAAATTGAAAAGAACATTTGTGCAGGCCAGTGATGCAGCAGAACAGAAGGCTAAAAGAACGTTCACTAAGTAGATCATCGCAATTCTTCCAAGTCACACTAAACTTAAATACTTAAAAGTATTTTTTTTTTCATTCTTATGGAAATTGAAAATGACGGGAGATGAATATATTTTTAGTAAAATAAGACTGCATGCCCCCTAACATGACCACTGTGACATAATATATATCCCTAACCCAGCTGGTTAAATGGGATTCTGCTGTCTGTGGTATTTGTTTACTACATGTGCGCGATTTCTAAATAGGGTTTTTCTGCATAAAATCTGCTTATTTTAACATATTATTATATTTGTGTTGTGTCGTATTTATTTTTATGATATAGATCAGGAAACTGATCCTTTGGCTAAAAGTATTATTTAATTTAAAAAACATAGCACTTTTCATACCTTGACTCTTTCAGAATTGTCTTTGGACAGAAGCCAAAAACATAAATATTGAATTGAATTGAATGTTAAAATACCATGAGAAACCCGCAATATTAAAATATCCACAATATTAAATATAATAGTTAAATATAGGTTACAAAATTTATCTGACGAGTACAAGCGAGCCTTACTTGTGGAGTCTTCAGGTCATTGTCGTCTTGTGCTGTCTTTGTATGCATAGCGCTCAATTTAGTAGTACGCACACTAGAGCGGGTGTGTATAAATACGCACGCAACTACAATTAAGAATTAGCCTGCCTGCACTGATATAAAAAATCTTTAACAGCATATACGCGAGAAAATTGACATGTATGCGTGACTGGTCATGCTAGGAGCTGCTGTCAAAAGGGATAAAAAAAATCCATTTTCATCCACTTTAAAGTAACAACAAAAAGGAACTAGGGTATAATGGCACAATTTTTATATTGTAACAGAGCATCTTTATTTGAAATAAAACAATCAAATAACAATTTTCCTTTTTTTATTGATTTTTCTATATTTACTTCTCCAACGTTATATATTATTATAACCTATACTATAATCAAAGTTTCATCTCAAATAACTGACGCCTTAGGTACGGCCCATGGGTACGGCTGAAAATTGAAATTAATTAAAATAAAAACGTGTTAAAAAGTCTAATTTTGAATTTCATTGCTATGACGTAGGTACAGTCTGGCAAAAAAGTCGTGTGAAATTAATAGGGGCGCCACTTCCTTTACGGTGTTGCCATCTTATATCATGCTGTCACGCTCTAACTTATGGATATTTCTGGCAAGTAAGATTAGTTCCGTTTCACGATTTTTTTGCCAGACTGTATATTAACCAATTAAGTAAAATTGGGACATTCAGTTATTTTTGATGAATACTTTTCAGTTTGGATATATATTTTTGAATAAAATACCATCGAAGCATATTAAGCGTAATCTGTATTTATGAATGCTCTTTAAGAAACTAACAAAGGTGGTGAAAATATTACGCTTCATGTGCTGTCGAGTGTACAACAAAATAAAACAAAAAACTAGTATGTATGTTGGTCTGATCAGTAAAACATTTCTCATTTTTCAAAATTTGTAGTTGATGTATTTAGGGGAAAAATATACTGTCAAAAACATGTGCAACGTAATAATTTTTAACTAAATGCCATTTTTATTACATCTGTCTACATAAAATTAACGCGAATGTACCTAAAGCCCAGCCAAAGAAATAAAAAACCTCGCCAAATTGCGGAATTTCAATAGAACTAATTGGGAAGTTTTCCAGTAGCAAATTAAGAAAAAAAAAACCTTACAAAACGGCTCAACAGATGGCACTAGTGAATAGCGAGGTAATAAATACCTACAGAAGTGTTGGATTATAAAAAAACATTCAAATTGATCAACTAATTATCCTCAAATTAATCTCAGTCAGAACCATGTACAATCTGACAGAAAAAAGTCAAAAGGCTACAATAAATTTTACTGTTCTCATTATTTCTCACTAGCGTCATCTATGGAAATCTTAAGGAACGCTCGTTTTTTTTTTTAATTTCAAGCTGTCAGAAAATCTCTCATTGTTGCCATAGTCGTAAAAATATACACGTGGCGCCCCAGGTACAGGTTTTTTATTTCTTTGTTTAGGCTTTTAAATGGATTTTAAAGAAACTTTACAATAATATTGCATAGACAGAATAACACATAGGCTACCTTTTACAAAAACTTAACGCGAGCGGAGCCGCAGCTTGTATACAACATCCAAATTCAAGGCAAACAAGTTCAACTCATCACGAACCAGAGTGAACGAACCAATTCTCATCAATAATCTAATCGGGCTTCTGGCAAAAGTCTACAAAACAAAATTAATTTTGACAGGTGTACCATGTAATGCATGTACACCGAGAAAATTATATCCGCAAAATAGTGGTACTTATTAAACTAAACAACTTTTCTTAGGAAACACGTTGAAATCTCAAAAAAATAACTCTATAAAAACTTCAGCCACGTGACTGGTCACTTTTTATGACAAGTTAAATTTTGAGATTTCAACATATTATGTTCCTTAGGGAAAGTTGTTCAGTTAATCTAACGGTGTGCACAAGACAGTAAGCCTAACATGAAGCTATATGACAAGCTATTATCTCACATGTATCTCACAAAACGTTGCAAAAAAACCCGCCATATTGAAATATCCTCCAATAGGATAAGAGTATAGGTACGACACGACAAAACTATGTCTATATGTCACGCGTGGAATCTCATGCTGGCACCCTGTTAAAATACAATCATTTTTAAACTTTCGATATTAGTTAAGACGTGTTTTTTTGTGATGCTTTCTATAGCTAAGCTAAGCTAAGACTTCTCTGGCAATTTGTGGCCGACCAATAAAAAATTTGGATAATACGGAAATTCAGTATACAGCAATTTTTTTGTAACGTTTTTTGTATTCAAGTCAGGCTTTGATAATATTCTATTCCTCTTTAAAAAGATACCAAATTAAAAACTAACCAGAAAAATATAAAACCTCGCCATATTGCGGAATTTCAATGGAACTAATGTTATAATGGAAATGGTAGCCAGAAACAAAAAAATTACACGTGGCGCCCCCAGAGCAGGTTTGTTATTATTTATCTGGTCCGGCTTAAAAAAACGATACCAACCACAAAATACATTCAGACACTATTATTTTAATTAAAATGGAAAAATAATATAATATTCGAATTAAAATTTTGTTAGAGCCTTAACTAAGGGTTACTAATCAAGATGCGTACTCTTGTATTTATTATGACTTCTTCTTGTAACATGTCCGAGACGCGATAATAGTGAATTTGGTGCGATTTCTGTAATTTCATAATTATCTAATTAGAAATAGCAGAAAACGCGATAAGAATTACGTTTAAGGTAGGTAGCCGTTAGAACCGAGCGTCAGTGACACTGACGCTGCGACACGACAAATAATAATGGACTTACGGTGATGGATTTAAGAATGAATTTACTCAAAAGTAAGTTGGCGCGACGACACTGACACCGGTAACGCAGCGACACTCGCGTCACTGTCGCATGCCTCCAAAGTCCACCTTAAATACATCAATTTAGAGTCCATTATCTTTTTTAGGGTCGCAGGGTCAGTGTCACTGACGCTCGGTACGAACGGCTACCTTAAAACGTTGGAATTTACCCAAATATTGTAAAGTCATTGTTGCCGTTGCCATATCGTAAAATTAATATCATGTCGTCGTTAACGGCTCGTATACGTCCCCACCGAGGGGCTCGAGCCTACCCTGATATCAGGGTGAATGACATGCAATTTCGGACTAATTGTTCATAGGAGGCACTGCGTCCGACTCTAATGTATGGGAGCGAAAGCTGGGTATAGCAGAAACAACATGAAAGTGGAATAAAGCTGTAGAAATGAGAGCATTGAGAGGTATGATTGGCGTGTGTGGTAGGATTAGGAACAGTGTGATAAGGGAAAAATGTGGAAGTAAAAGTAGATGTTGTGACGAGAATTGAGAAAGTGATGCTAAGGTTTGCTCACGTGGAGAGAATGAGTGAAGAGAGATTGAATAAACAGTAGGCCTACTATGTAAGTAGCGACAGGCTCGAGAAGCTGACAAACGCGACATAGTGACATTAGAGCCATAGTAGTTCTGTCAATATGTCGCGTTTGACAGCTTCTCGAGCCTGTCGCTACTTACATAGTAGGCCTACAGATTTACAAGGCGAGAGCGGAAGGAAGTGTTGGAAGGGGAAGACCAAGACTATCGTTCCAAAATCAAATCGGGGACGTTGTGACAAAGTCGGGTCAGGAGTACTCTAAACCGACGAGCATGCATGAGGAGATTAATGAATATGGATGAAGCGAAACAAGTGTGTCTAGATCGTAGCAAGTGGAAGGAAGTGGTCTCTGCCTACCCCTCCGGGAAAGAGGCGTAACTGTAATATGTATGTAAGTTCAGATTTCTTCATAATGCTCTTCCTGATAAAATATTGTTCTGAGTTGTATCTTACCATGGAATTTAAAGAGTACTCCATACTTGATTA
The DNA here is from genome assembly GCA_948473455.1 of Teleiodes luculella. Lineage (NCBI taxonomy): Eukaryota > Metazoa > Arthropoda > Insecta > Lepidoptera > Gelechiidae > Teleiodes > Teleiodes luculella. Next base: position 1,215,302 of record OX419609.1, on the reverse strand, counting down.
TATTCCACCAGGATCTTAATTACTTGAACCTTGTGTCCAATGGATAATGGTTATAATGACTTATTGGAATATCTAATTTTAAGATGGTATAAAACCACTTTCTTTTACTATTGAGTATCCCATAGAATGAACTTGCAGAACTAATATTGGGTTTAATTCGGCTAAAGTCATAATAACCATTATATTTCTAATTTCTGCTAGGTTTCGCGCTGTAAATAAAGCACTAAGCCCAAAATTTTCGGTCCTTTCATTTCTTTAAATAGTGAAAGGGACAAAATGTTATGAATTGATAAACTAAATTAAATAAGATCTGTACAGTACAAGCGGATCTAAATGAGCGTGTCCTCGGGCGCTGCTCGCTATACAAGAGACTGGCAAACATATAGTGAGCAACACGCAAGGCGTTAGTTCCGACACAGGACACGTTCATTTAGATCCTTGTTGGTCTGTAAAGTGGAAATAATTTTGGAAGTAAACATTTTAGGTTTAATGCTTTTACGAATCGCCAGCATTACAAATAGTACGAAATGTGTAAGCATAGTTCATTATTACTAAGCTGGGGGCAACGCTGCCATCTTGGTTTTAGATTACAGGGCTATTTTTAAAAAGTTAAAATATTTTTTATTTGCGAAAACTTCTGGCTGTCTGGCTCAAAAAGTGACCACGGATTGGGAGAGTAACATATTTTTATACAAAAAAAATTAACAACTTAGACCTGAATATTTGTCTCCATTTAAAGTTTGTGAGACCAATAAGAGGTTTGGATAACATTAATAATATCATATCATACTTCATACTACTTAATAATATTTAAGAAGAAAGATTTGTATTTTTGTGTGTATGTTTGTAATGAATAAACTCAAAAACTACTGAACCGATTTCAAATATTTTTTCACTATTAGGAAGCTACATTCACCTTGAGTAACATAGGCTACCTTTTACCGCGGAAAAATGCCTCATTCCCACGGGAAAGCTAGTCATTAATAATCCAAAAACCAGAGACAAGTGAGAGTGGAGACGGCGAAGCCCACAGCACAGCACAAAGCGCTCACACAGTAAGTACTGCGCGCCCCATAGGGCTTCAGCTAGTACTGCGACGATGTCGGATGCTCTCGATGTCTCTCGTCGCGCCAGTGCCGTTCTACGAACTTCCTTATGTAGTTGTACGGCTTTGAGTCCTGCTCGCCGATTACATTTTCTACCTGAAATAGTTTTATTTACTTTTTATACATACACTAGCGACCCGCCCCGGCTCCGCACGGGAAAATGGTTATTGTGGGTTATCCTTCAGTATATTATGCATGTATTATACATATAAACCTTCCTCTTGAATCACTCTATCTATTAAAAAAAACCGCATCAAAATCCGTTGCGTAGTTTTAAAGATTTAAGCGTACAAAGGGACATAGGGACATAGGGACATAGGGACATAGGGACGGAGAAAGCGACTTTATTTTATACTATGTAGTGATACATACACAGATACGCGTGAAAAACATAACGCTTCCTTTGCAGTCGGGTTAAAACGCGGCAAATTTGAAAAAAAACATCGTGGCAACCCCCATTCTACGTTACTCATGGTCCAAGAAAACAAGGTCTTGCAATTAGACCACGTGACTGACACAAGCCTACGTCATTTTGCGCTGTTCATCCTTGTCTATTACACGCATTCGACAAGGATGAATAGGCAAAATGACAGGCTTGTGGTCTAATTGCAAGACCTTGTTTTCTTGGACCATGGATTTACCTAATTTGATACTTTTTTTTTTCTATGTAACTTTATGCCAGTAAAATGTTTTCCAATTTCATTGATTGTCTACTTTCAATAGCCTAACTCTATTTCACGTTTTTTTTTCTAAACTCGTAATCAGTTCATAGGTACAGCCAAGAGTCATTGGATAAAAGGACAAAATATCAAGAATCACCTTGTATGGAGGCGTAATGGTGACTTCATTGTAAACACGGATGCTCTGCCCAGCCCACGACACATCATCAATAACGCGGGCAATAGCCAGGAACAACCGCTGGCCTTCCGGATCTAGGCATGCAGATAATGCTGATACCTGGAATATAAATGTTATATACATCGTTGATTATGTGTGGTACGTATCATAATATGGGTAGATACTTGTTTATAGACTTAATAATAAATAAAATAAGCCTTTTTATTTTTACTTTATATGACTTTTTTAATCTAATTTTTATTGAGGCTTCTGACGTTTTGGCGACTATGCCAGCCTCATAGTTTTGGACGATATGGTTTGGAGAACCTTTTATGGTTCTTATAAAATTTTGTTTCTTCTTCTTGTTTCTTCGCTTCGGCTTCTTATTTGTTTATATTTATACCAAATGTAGGACGCAATCAACACTATACAGAAGACACTCAGGATGTCAGCCTGTACGAGATTGAAAAATAGGGTGCCGGCTGGGTGGTGACGGATTAACTGCTGAGCTTCTGAACTGTTTCATTCCGTAATCCTCGAAGGAACAACGCCGCAGGCATGGCTTAGAAGCGTGGTAGTCTTCTTTTAAAAATGGTGATAAAATCCTTTTGAAGAACTACAGACCCACCCATCTCGCTTCTGAGCCATATCCAAAAATTGTTTTCGAGAGTCATCACGAATCGTATCTCGCGCGCATGTTCGATTTTATTAGTTAATAAGATAGCAAAATTAGTGAGAACAGAAATTATCAACATTTTAAGTTGATATTGGAACATGGGAATCCTTCACCCATAGTGGCTATTGTGAGACAATTTCCTATAATATGGCATTTACTTTGAACTACTTTTAATAATTAAATGAAATAAGCAAACATTGCTAAACATACAGCTGATACTAAAACAACATGACATGCAATTATTAAAAAAAACAATATCAATGAATACTTACTAATCTTCTCTTATTTTCAATTGAATTTCTGACTCTAGTGTTCAGTCTATGTAGATTTAGAGATTGCGGTGGCTCCGGCACCGTAGTCACCTCCTTCTTAATCTGAACATCGCTGACCAGGGACAAATTCACTATATTCACATCGTGGCGCTTCGGGTTGCCGCTGGAAGATGGGCATTTCAATATCAGCATCTTCGTTTGAGGATCGAAAGCCAGCACTTCACCTTCTATATTTTCATTGTAACATGTACGAGTCGCCACTATACTGCCGATTGTAAAGCAATCCGACACCACGGTTGACATTGCGAACGGTTTTATAGAGTCTAACAAATCTCATGCAGTTAAAAACGACGGGATATTGGAAATTATGTAAAAAATTAGCGTGTTTTGCTGATTAGAGAACTCACGACCGCCATTGAAGTTTATTCAACTGACAGACAGACAGGGTGACCGTCTCAAGAATCGTGAATCTGTTCGATAAAATCTGACAAATCCAAAAAATATTATATGGTCGGGACACACGAGTCTAATTCAAAATTCCCTTATAAGTATTTTCTAAAAATTCTTCTAAATGTGCATAATCTGCCAGAGCCAGAGCCAAGGAAGTTATAATATAAATAAGTACTACGTTGGCTAGTGCTAAATTTTTACCTAAATAGCAGAAATGGCCATATATGGTTACCCTGTTGCAGACAGACTTCCCGTGGCTGAAAGGACTTGGATCCAGGCCAGAAAAATAAAAAATAAAAAGCAGCTAAGTGCGAGTCGGAATCGCCCATGAAGGGTTCCGTAGCAGCCAGTAACATAATGTAAAAGTTTTTGTAGTTCGTTGTGACTTGATCGATGTTTTAATAAAAGTGAAAGGTAAATTGCGGTTTACGATTTATGACGTATTAAAAAAAAACAGCTTACTAGATCTCGTTCAAACCAATTTTCGTTGGAAGTTTTCATGGTAATGCACATCATATATTTTTTTTAGTTTTATCATTCTCTTATTTTAGAAGTTAGAGGGGGGGGACACACAATTTTCCACTTTAGAAGCGTCTCTCGCTCAAACTATACAGTTTAGATTTTTTTTAATTAGGAACCTACATATCATTTTTGAAGACCTATCCATAGATACAGTTGTAAAATTAAAATCAAAACCCAAAAATATTGTCATCTTGCAAGTATATATGCCTACAGGAAGTCATTCTGATGAAGAAATAGAAGAAATGTATAACCATATAGATACAATTTTAGATTCAGTACAGGATAATGATTATTTAATCGTAATGGGGGATTTTAATGCTGTAGTCGGAGAGGAAGCAGTAGATAACATAGTTGGAAAATTTGGACTGGGAAACAAAAACAAGAGAGGAGAAAGGTTGATTCAATTCTGCAAAGAAAATAATCTTGTAGTAACTAACACAATATTTAATCAACCTAAGAGAAGACTGTACACGTGGAAAATGCCAGGAGATCTTGCCAGATATCAAATAGATTTTATTTTGGTAAGGAACAATTATAGCAAAAATACCACCAATTGCAAAACGCTTCCCGGTGCAGATCTAAACTCAGACCACAACTTACTTATCAGCTTCCATAATATAGATATACAGAAAAGTAGAAAGAAAAAGAAACCAAAGAATATTGATCTCAGTAAACTTAAGGATTTAAATAGCAATAGTAAAGTGCAATATAGCAATAAGATAGGACATAAGTTAGAACAGTTTAAAAATAGCTTAAAAGAGGAGGGTATAAATAATTTAAGTATCGAAGAAAGGTGGAACAAGTTGAGAGATATTATACGCACAACTGCAGAGGAATGTTTAGAGAAAGAAAAGGTTATACCACGAAAGCAATGGTTAACCCAAGATATAATGGACATAATGATAGAAAGAAGAACACTCAGAAATAAAACAGATGACCTTAGCATTAAGAAATATAAAAGACTGACAAACAAGATTACTTGTATAAGCAGAAAAGAAAAGGAAAAACATATGTTAGATAGTTGTGACAAAATAGAGTATTTAATGGGTAAAGGAAAAATAGATTCAGCTTACAATATAATTAGGCAATTGGAAAAGAAACACAAAACTAAAAGCGCAGCTATTCTTGATGAAGAAGACAAATTGTTAATAGATCAAAGAGAAATAGTCGAGAGATGGATAAGATACTTGGAAGAACTATATAAGGGTGAAGGGTTATCATCGGATGATATAGAGAGTGAGGAAATGATAGAATGTGATGATTTGGGTCCAGATATAATGAGAGAAGAGTTTGATAAAGCAATCAACAGCATTCAAAACGGCAAAGCTGCGGGTATAGATGGTATTTTTATAGAAATGATTAAATATGCTAACTGTGAAACTATTAAAGATGAACTATTTGAACTTATTCAACTAATGTATAATACTGGAAATATCCCTACAGATTTCAAAGTAAGCAAAACTGTAACCTTGCCAAAAAAAGCCAACACTTTAAAATGTGAAGAACACAGAACTCTCAGTTTAATATCTCAAGCCAGCAAAATTTTACTCAAAATAATACAAAATAGAATAAGACCTCTCACGGAAAATTATCTGGGGCCTGATCAATACGGTTTTCGTCAAAATAAAGGCACAAGAGAAGCCATACTAGCTTTAAGACTTGCAATCGATAGAAGGATGGAATTAGATTTAGACACACACATTGCATTTATAGATTTAGAAAAAGCATTCGACAAAATTAACTGGAAACAAATGATGGAAATTTTAAAACAGGCAGGATTAGATTATAGAGACAGAAAGACCATTTATGAATTATATATAAAACAAGAAACTATAGTAGAAATCGGGGAAGAGAGAGGAAAAGCGAAGATCAGACAAGGAGTAAGACAGGGTTGTCCACTTTCACCTCTAATATTCAACATTTTCATAGAGTGTGCAATCAGAAAAATAATAGAGTCAGGAAAAGGGGGAATTAAGTTTAACGGAAAAAAAGTTCAATTTATACGTTTTGCGGACGATATAGCAGCACTTGCGGAAAGTTCAAAACAGTTAGAGGAATTAGTTACCGACATGGAAAACACCTTCCGAGACTTTGGATTAAAAATCAATATTAATAAAACCAAAACTTTAATAACATCTAAAATTACACTTAAACATGAACCAATAGCATTAAATTCAAACCCAATAGAGCAAGTGAAACAGTTCAGATATTTAGGTAGTTTGATTACCAATGACTCGAGATGTACACCTGAGTGCCGAGTGCGAGTTTTGCAACCAAAGTAAACGCGCTCGAAATCGAGAGCGTAAACGCGATTTTGCATGGAATTGAAACTACGCCATCTGTAGGCAGTTAGCCGAACTAAAATTTCTCCATACTAAATGCACGTTTACGCCGGCGTTATCGAGCGCGTTTCGTGAGTAAAAAACTCGCACTTGGCACTCTGATATAGTTACCAGAATAGCAATGGCAAAGAAAGCAAAAAACACCTCTTCAAAGCCAGAATCTCGAGGAAGATCCGTAAACGTCTCATCAAGGTGTATATCTGGAGCATTGCGCTGTACGGAAGTGAAACGTGGATAATGACACAACGTGACAGGGAAAGATTGCAGGCCTTTGAAATGTGGTGTTGGCGAAGAATGGAGAAAATCAGCTGGACGGAAAGGAAAAGCAACGAAGATGTCTTACAACTGGTGAATGAGAAAAGGACTATTCTGGGGATCATTGCAGATAGAAGAGGGAAGATGCTGGGTCACTTGATACGACACGACGACTTTGTCAGAAACATCATTGAAGGAAAGATAGAAGGGAAAAGGAAGAGAGGACGACCTAGAAGGACATATATGGACCAAATTAAGGAAGGAATAGATGTCGTGTCGTATCAGGAGATCAAAAAGAGGACGGAAGACAGAACAGAGTGGCGTAGACTCCACCGACAAGAGCGAGGCTCTTAAATATGAAGAAGATCCATAGATACCCCACACGTATGGGTTTGATGAAATTTTTTTTTTAAGTTTTAGTTCTATGTATGGGTACCCCCTAAATTTATTGTTTTTTTTTTTTCTATTTTTGTAATAAAATCTTAATGTGGTTCACACACAGAATACATCTACTTACCAAATTTCAACATTATAGGTATTATAGTTTCGGAATAAAGTGGCTGTGACATACGGACGGACAGACAGACAGACAGACAGACATGACGAATCTAAAAGGGTTTTTTTTTTTGCCATTTGGTTACGGAACCCTAAAAAACAGACTTCACGTGCGCGAGAGTGAGCGCGGTGTATCTGTATCTCATTCTAACGCATAACTGCGTTCATTTCGTCTTTTGTCTTCGTCGCCAGTGAAATATGTGCGTGCGGGGTAGATTGAGACGGATTTTAAGTAAAAATAAAAGTTTTTAAAAACCGTGTAACATACTTGGTTAATTATAAGTAAGTAGTATGGTAGTACTTATTGGTTCATAGTTACCGGAACCACACCGGAACTAAGACAGTTCTAAAAACAAAAAAAGGTTTCATTATGGTCATATGAGATGGCGCTGCACTGAACTCTTACGTCAAATAAAAAAGACGTGCATGAAGATAAGATAAAAAGTCACAAAAGTTAGCCGTAAAGATCACTGGTAAAACGAATCAAAAATTTAAACGCAACTTAGCACACAAAAACACGAAACGAACTCAAAAAACACAACAAAGTCACACAAAGTGCGTGACTGACAACAGCAGTGTTGCCAGTTTTTTCTCTGTCTCATCGGTTTGACAAGTTCGCGTTTGACATTTTACTCGACATGCACGCCATCTATTTGAGTCAATAGAACCTTTTTTTTCTTAAATGCCAGCTTGAAAATCCCTTTTTCTAGCGCCATCTACCTGATTAATTAGAAGCCTTTAGCTGACAGACAGAAAATCCCTCCATTGTTGTCACTGTTGTCAGTTCCCTAATTTAGGGGAAATTGGGCTCAATTCTGTCGTCCGTGGCCGATAAAATCTCCAAATTTAAGTTGTTGGTCTCTTTCATTCATAAAAGAATCGAAAAGGATGGGACATAAATGAATTTAATTTTGAATGAATGATATTTAATTTATTCGGGATGTTTTTAAATGCCTGCAGTAGGCTTACTATGTAAGTAGCGACAGGCTCGAGAAGCTGTCAAACGCGACATAGTGACATTAGAGCCATAGCAGTTCTGTCAATATGTCGCGTTTGACAGCTTCTCGAGCCTGTCGCTACTTACATTTACATAGTAGGCTTACTGGTAGATGGTAGACTACGCGTAATGTTTGACGTCTCTAAAGGTTGGCAATCACCTGTCCCTTTTCGTTCATAAGAACGTGAAAGGGACATAATAGAGCATAATATGGCCCAATGGCCCATTGGATTTTCTATTTTACGCGCAGTTCGCACTAGTATAGCAGGCTACACTGTTCTTGTTGTATTGTACCAAAATACTGTCTTCTTGATATTGCTTTCTTTCTGTCATCTGCCTGCTTTTGGACGATGGTGTTTCAAGTTAAGGAATATGATGTGTTTTGAAATAGCAACACTAGGATGCAATTTTTTTGATAATGCAATTTTTTTGGAATATTTTTGGAATATGATGTGTTTTGTAATAGCAACACTAGGATGCAATTTTTTTGATACGCGACGTGAGGTGACGTATTATTTTTTATCTCGCTCTCGCTCGCGTGTTCGTCATCGGACCGGGTGAACGTGCTCTGAGTTTTTATATTTAATTTCTTAGATTTTACAAAGAAAATTCGTAAATTATTAGTGTATAATGTTTTAGTTAGTACATGGACCACGCAGATTCCTCCTCACGGCTGCACCTTCTATGAAACAGGTAAATTAACAATGACCTTTGTTTGTTGATACAGCTAAAATTAAAATGTTTGCATGTGTTTGTATCCGGGCTCGTGTTGGCGTCTCGAATGTGTGTGTAAACGTCAAATTTCCGAGAATTTTGCCTCGGGAATTTGTTGCCGCGGCCGTCGCTCGATACAGGTAAAATAAAACAGGGTTGAATAGATGAGCACTTGCTTGCACCAGTTGCTCTTGATAAGAAATTAAATTAAAAAGTTATTATTTCGTTCCATTTTCGAATCTTCGACGGTAAAACGGCGCGTAAATAAGTGTTCTAAAGTGTAGTCTACACTTCTTACCTTTTAAAGTTAGGCGCAGTTTCTGAGAATTGTTGGATAATTGTGAGAAAAACGCTTCGTGCCATGGAATAGAGGTATAGGTAAGTACCTACAGTTTATGATATTATAGGCAATTATAGGCACTTTGCATTGTTTTAATTTAATTGTAGATTATCACTTGATCACTGATCACCACCTGACTACATTATCTTTTTTTGTAGGTACTTATTAGGTAGATTTTTTTTATTTGGTTTTCTATTTTGAAAATAATAAATTAATATGATTTGATAAATACAAGAGTTTAACCTCGTAAGGCCCAAGCGTCCTATTTTTAGAAAAAAATACTTTGCTGCTCCGGCCCAAGATGTTTTCCTAAAAGAAAAATTTGCGGCCCAGCGTTCTAAAATTATGACATAATATTGTAACCCATTTCACACTTCAAATAGTCCCGCCAACTCCAATTCACCTATAAAAAATTGCAAACCATTGAACGTATCCGAACTTCTCATTGGCAGTTTGACAGATAGGACAAATAAACTGGCTTTTTTCACGTGTCAACTGTGTGGAACGGGGTCCTAGCTAAAAGTAGGTCATTAAATCCTTGTTTATCCGCGCAATCATTGCATTACGAATGATGCATTTTACTGTAAATGGTTATTGAAATGCTATATTTTGCCAGTACGCGCAAATTTTTTCGTAAACTATTTTTAGTAAAATACTACACGAAGCAGAAAACTTTCGTCCCAAAATAAGGTCGTTGGGTTCTCATCATCATCAACAGCTCATAAATGTCCCCAACGAGGGGCTCGAGTCTACCCTGAAATCAGGGTGTATAGGCCTAAGATAGCCACGCTGGCCCAGTGCGGGTTGGTCCACTTCACACACAACAGTTGAATTACTTCGCAGATGTGTGCAGGTTTCCTCACGATGTTTTCCTCCACCGTAAGAGCGTCGAATAAACGGATATATGAATTCGAAAATCAAAAACACATTGGTACGTGCCGAGGTACAAACCCGCGAACTTTCGAATGGAAGCCAACGGCCCTACCCACTTGGCCACCGACGCTCTCGTTATCATTGCTACTAATAATTGCAAGCAATTGGCTTTGTTTCCTAGATAGGTATTATACTGAATTTGAAAAATATTAGTTACTGTTGATTTTTTAATGCCTAAACAATTAAGTAAATAATGTAAATAAACACAAGTTAAAACAAAGTTATAGGTATTTATAACTAATGTATTTAGTAAATTTTTATTTTACTATGTCCCGGAGTGCTAAAAAAAGTACATACGATTGCGACGTCTTTTTCATATGGAATAGTCAGCTTTAGGCACCAAACATAGCTCATGAAAGAATGATATCAATAGCAATACATTTAAAGACTCTTTTCGCAAATCAAAGTTCTGGGCCGGAAGCACTTGAACCTATTATTAGTACATTGGGTCGTCACCTAAACTGACCTAAAATTAGGTTGGGCCTTACGAGGTTAAATCTCAAAATTATAACTTTTTAAGATTTAGGACAATGTGAAAAGAGATACTGAATCATTTGTTTAATTTGGTTAACTACGCTTCCATGTCTGGTGAATTGATTGGTCTTTTCAATTCAACACAACACAAGCAAGCAAGCTTTTCTTGTTTTTTTTTTCTTATTGTGCCTTTTTTTTTTCTTTTATCCCTTATGGGAAAGGCAAAGGGTTAAATTTTATTGTGCCTAATTTTTGTATTTTATTTATTGTTGTGGCGTCATTAATAATAAGCCCAAAAGTTCTCTCTGACCAAATATTTCTTTCTTGTAAAGAATAGTAATAATAATAATAATTATTCTTTCATTCTTTTTTTTTAAATATGTTGTGTAAGCTAACCAAAATGTCTGCAAGAGTCGTATTCTTTTTTTATTGACCTGTGCACACTCATTCTGATTTGAGACACTTTAAAAAAAAGTAACTTGCTGACGTTTTCCATATTTTATGGCCCGCAATTTAATTTTGAGTCACTGAGTTACCCTATAGAATTGTTTGTTAAAGATATATGAAAATTGACTCTCTGACCCATGTCATTGGAACAAGCTATTTGGAACAATAGATAATAAAAACACAACAGATGTAGGACTGCTGTGAGCCAAGTTATACAGGTTTTAAGATCCTTCATTTTCTTTCATACTCATGATTTTTTATGAGTGCTGGGGAACTGAAACTAGGGATATACACATTTTGATACACATTTTAGGACACCAGCCCAGTAACATGCAGTGCTATGACAAAAGTTTGCCGCACATTTAACTGTAAAAATACCCGCCATATTGAAATATCCTCCAATAGGATAAGAGAATACGCACGACAAAATTATGTCTGTCACGCGTGGACCGGGCATGTTAGAGGGGCTGGGATAATGATTTTTCAGGTGCACTTACTAGACTTTGTTTTTCTAAATGTTTAATGAAATATATAATTAATGTAGCACTAGCTTTTAGCATTTTGTGAGTGTCAAGTAAAAGGTAGGGAAACAAAGCATGTTATTAGAAAAAAAATACCGGATATTCTTTAAATTACAAGAGCAGTTAGGTATACTAATGAAAATGGCGATGATAATAAATAATAATTATGTAGGTGTTATATTAAATACATACATTAAAATAAAAAATATAATATGATGATGGATGATAATTATTTTATTTTTTGGCTAGTACTGGCTAGCTTTCCGCCGCGGTTCCGCCCGCTTTAACAGCTTTTCCCGTGGGAATGAGGCATTTTCCCGCGGTAAAAAGTAGCCTATGTTACTCGAAGTTACCACTTCAGTACTAAACACGTAGGAGCGAATCACGGAAGCGCGACACCACCGCATCGCGAATAACTATAGTTTGACTAATTTCGACTTCAGGGTGAACATAGCTCTCTAACGGCGAAAGAATTTTTGAAATCGGTTCAGTAGCTTTATAATATTAGTATGATGGTTCCAATATTAACCTCTTGATAACAAGAGCAATCGGTGAATCATACCAGGCAAATATAAGAAATTAATGGGATAACAATGGTTTATATTAAAATTGTAAACAATGAATATGTTCACAGAAATTATTGTAATCTTTGGGGTTAGGTCAAATGTTAATAATTTATCTGATAACCGGATGTTATTATTATTGGACGGTCAACCAAGAAAGTGCTCCTATATAACATTAGATTAAAAATTTAAGAAACCGCCCCCCACAAAGCTGTTACTTGATCCTTTTAACAACTAAAGATAATCTTTATACGACTGAAGATATTTTCTTGGTTCATAGCTGAGAACACTCATTTGTGACACCTTGCAAACAAAAAAAACTAGGCTAAAATTGCATCCGTTCAGGAGCTACGATGCCACAGACAGACGCACACGTCAAGCGGCTCCCACCTCTCTGTTTGTATCACTCTGACATGCAAAACTGTCAAAAGAGTAAAAAGGATAGCTCTCCGTGAAGTGTTGCGGATTTTTTAACGCTCCCTCTATCTAAAGCGAAGCAGCTCCCACCTCTCTGCGTGAAACTTATAACACCCCTCTTTTTCGTCGGGGGTTAAAAATCAGTTTAAATATTGGTTGGCAAGCGAAAATGTACCTTGAAAATGAAACTTGCTTCGATCCAGACATACTTTCGCTTTATGGGTTCTACCGTAGAGAAGTCTTCTTCTATCTTCTATCAGGGGGATGTAAGAAGTGAAATAGAACAAATCCAGATTTTTATTTTATGTCACTGTGTGTTTGTACGGGCTAATCTACGAAACTGCTGTACCAATTTGAATGAAATTTTGCATATGGAGAATTAACCTTGTAGTTGTACATATTATGTGCAAACAATATTACAGCTTAATTTCTTGGTTGACTGTACATTACGACAACCTATAAAGGCAAATAAATCACTACTTCGTGCTACTTCTAATTTAAAATGCTCGGCAAAAAGAACTTCTGTGTGTGTGTGTATGTTTGTATTAAATAAACTCGAAACTGACCGATTCTACATTCTCGACAAAACTCGAGAGCTGAAAGGGACGCAGTTATGCGTTAAAATGAGATGCAAATACACCGCGCTCACTCTTGCGTGCTCTTACGCATAACTGCGTCCCTTTCAGCTGTCAAGTTTTGGAGAATGTAGAACCGGCTTAATGTCTGTCATCATTTCAAAGAAAGAATGAAAGCATTTATTATTACTGACGCCACAACAACAAAAAAGAAAACAAATATTTGACACTATTAAAAAAAAGTAAGTTAGTTCAAACCAAGACTGGCTGTCATCTCGCACTAATGAACAAGGGGGCTTGAACCAGCAAACTTCCGAATGGAAGTCAGTGGCCCTGAGTACTGGGCCACCGACGCTCTATTATTCATATTCATATTCATTTTTTAGCATATATAACAGTTTTTGCAGACGAAGACATTGGGCCCGATTCTACATATTATTATCACGCTTAACTAATTTAAATTTAAATATCATAATGTCCCTTTCACGTTCTTAAGAACGAAAAGGGACAGATGATTGCCAACCTACATTTAGAGACGTCAAAAATCAATTTTACGCGTAGATTGGGCTCAATTCTGCGTGGCCGCTAAAATATCTAAATTTAAGTTGTTATGTCTCGTTTACGTTCTTAAGAACGAAAAAGGACAGGTGATTGCTAACCTACATTTAGACACGTCAAACATCGATTTTACGCGTAATTTTGCAGGAATTTAAAAACATCCCGACTAAATTAAGCTGAATAAATAAGCGCTGCTTATTTTAGATATCATTCATTCAAAATTAAATTCATTCATCTCCCCATCCTTTTCGATTCCCATAGGAATGAAAGAGACCAACAACTTAAATTTAGAGATTTACGGCCACGGCAGATTTGAGCCCAACCAATATATTAATTTATTGTAATTTATATTTGACTCTTATTGTTGCAGGCTCTCTAAGTGGGCTGTACACATATCACAGGATATATTAAAATTGGTAAGTGCAACAATAATTTAACAAGCTACTAGAATGGGAGAGAGAGAGAGATAGAAATAGACGAAAGTGTGAGTGAAAGAGGAATAAGGTGTTTAATGGTAAGACAGATTTGAACGCTGCATATTCAGTTGCGGAAATAAGGAAACAACCCTCCGGCTGTTTTCGTTTTTTTTTTGCTTGAGTCGAAAAAGTACGACGGATCAAGCTTCACCGCACTTGCGACCCCAAAGTAGTCATGTACCAACGCGTCTAGGGGCGGCTCGAGGGAGCCTCGGACCACGGCCTAGCGCGTTGATACTGAAAAACATCGTGCAGGAGACGACGTCTGAGTGAGGGGCTGTATCAATATTTATTTTGGTTTTTGACCGCGCCCCCGCCGGCGGGTACAGGTGTTGTTACCTGAAGGGTTATTGAAGACACATACATACAGTCACGCCTCTTTCCCGGAGGGGTAGACTAGTGATGTGCCGTTCTCGGAAATATTCCCACAATTCCCGGGAAATTTACGTTCTCAGTATATTCCCAACGAAATTTGCTGTTCAAGCTGGCTAGATGTGGTAGACCGGGTTAGTGTTTCCCGGTTAGGTACCTAACCCGACCGACCCTACAGATCTCACTGACTCAACCTAGTTGGCCTCAAAATTCCCGGGAACGGCACATCACTAGGGTGGACAGACCACTTCCTTCCATTTACTACGACCCAGAGATACTTCTTTCGCTTTATGGGCTCTATCCTAAAGAAGTCTTCTTCTATCATGTTGAGTCGATTTTTTATTTTATTTCTCTGTCTGTTTGTACGCGCTTATCTCCGAAACTGCAGCACCAATTTGAACGAAATTTGCATGGTGGTACCTTATATCCCCGTACTTTTACCATGCAAGGGTTTTACCATGGAAGGGAAACTATGCACGGAAAAGTAAAAAAATAAAGTAGGCTTAGCCACGGGCGGACAGCTAATACCTAATATAAAAAATATATACAAATATATATAACCTACCAACGCGACTAGCGACAACGGAATACTTGATCAGGCGTTTCGTACTCTCGAATGCCACTAGCGCCACCTTGGTTTCATATTGGCCGGATATTTGGCGAACTAAATGAAATCGGATATTTGTCAACTCTTGGCGGGCATATTTTCAAAACTCGCCACACAATATTGGGGGATATTGCCATAATCGCCACGAAAGTAGCGGTCTAATTGATTTTGGTTATGCATTGGGTTGGAATCGGGATTGATATTAATTGCAAGAGTAAAGCCCCAGATAAAGCTAAACTTTTAGCTAGTAGATCAATGACTCATAGCTTTAGAGATGATTGCTATCATGGTCTAAGAAAACAAGGTCTAACTATTAGACCACGTGACTGACACGAGCCTACGTCATTTTGTCTATTCGTCCTTGTCGAATGCGTGTAATAGACAAGGATGAACAGCGCAAAATGGCGTAGGCTTGTGTCAGTCACGTGGTCTAACGGTTAGACCTTGTTTTCTTAGACCATGATTGCTATTTAAGAATATAAAGCAAAACAATGTTGTGTAAATAAAATTTGAGTTGTGTGAGTGTGCGTTAAGTGAGTTTAACAAAATTTTCGCCCATCCCTATAGATTTATCGATTTAGTCCACACTTAATCAGCCAAGCCTAATTTCCCCCGATTCTTGGAATAACACATACAGATATCAGATTAAGTTAAGCCTCGGTCACATTTAGCGAATAGTCGCTGCGATTGTATTCGCGGCGAATAAAAATGAACACGGTCAGTATTGAGTTCGCAGCAAATAGCCCTCTCACACCGACCGAGTTCTCGCTGCGAGTGACTATGAGAGATTTTGCGACAGCTGGAAATTAAAAAAAAAACGAGCGTTCTTTAAGATTTCCACAGATAACGCTAGTAAAATAATAAAAACTGTGATATAATGTAGACTTTTTGACTTTTTTGTCGAACTGTACATGATTCAGACTGAAATGAATTTTAGGATAATTAGTTGATTCATTTGAATATTTTTATAAACCAATACTTCGGTACGAGTATTTATTACTTCAATATTTACTAGTGCCATCTAGATTGAGCCGATTTGTAAGGTTTTTTCTTAATTTGCTACTGGAAAACTTCCAATTAGCATTATTTTGCAATTTGAATGCTTCAATGCTACATAATATGGCTGGTTTTGCTCTACGATAGGTTTCTAACGAGAGTGTTCTTCAGCACGTCCAAAAGACCCCTGAGATGTTGCTAACCGTAAAAAGAAGGAAGGTCGCATATCTGGGACACATTTTGAAAAATAAAAGATACCAACTTCTTCAACTTATATTCTACAAAGTAGAAGGGAAGAGGCGCGTTGGAAGACAGAAGAAATCGTGGCTTAGGAACATTATTTATTATTCTTAATTGCACAAAACAAACATACACATACACATAACATTGGGTCTGCTGTAAGATATTTCTTCAGAAATAAGCAGACCTGTTGTGTCGTACTTATCTCTATAATGTATTTGTCCTCTGTATGTTTTTGTGTACAATAAATGGTTAAATAAAATAAAAAATACATTTGATACTTATAGCTAGTGTACAAAGGCGAGTTTATCTCTATAAGAGATCTCTTCCAGCCAACCTGATGGTGGAAAAGAAGATAACCGAGTAGACACAGAATTGTGCATTCGCGAGTGGACCGGGATTGCCAGTGTTGAGACGGAGCCCCTCAGGCGTCGTCTCCTTCACGATGTTTTCAGTATCAACGCGCTAGGCCGTGGTCCGAGGCTCCCTTGAGCCGCCCCTAGACGCGTTGGTATATGACTTTTTTTTGGGGTAGAGTCTTCCGCTCCCCCGCAAGTCCGGTGAAGCTTGATTGGTCGTACCTTTTCGACACAAGCATATAATAGGTCAACTAAAAAAAAAGAAGAGCTGTTCCGATTGGCAAGGGACAGGGATACATTCAGGAAGCTGTGCAGCAGCAGACCTCCAGTAATGGAGTGCCACCTGCCCCCGTAACATGCAGTGCTATGACAAAAGTTTGTCGCGTGAGAAACCCGCCATATATTAAAATATCCTCCAATAGGATAAGAGAATACGCACGACAAAATTATGTTTGTCACGCGTGGATCGGGCATGTTAGAGGCTGGAGGCCTACTATGTAAGTAGCGACAGGCTCGAGAAGTTGTCAAACGCGACATAGTGACATTAGAGCCATAGTAGTTCTGTCAATATGTCGCGTTTGGCAGCTTCTCGAGCCTGTCGCTACTTACATAGTAGGCCTACTGAAAAAATAAGAATCGCTGTGTGTGACCGAGGCTTTAGATACCATTATATTACTTAATACGTGCCTTGTGCCTACATTCATAATACCTTAAGCCGCGCTGGTAGTCAGTCGTGTCATTAAAAATCAAAAACATGCCAGTTTTTTCCGTAACTAAGTACCAAAACCCACCTAGGGTAGCGAATAGAAAGAATCCAGATATAGACCACCATCATCGGTAAGCGTAAAGTATCTAATATTATAGCAGTGTTGGGTGTAATTAATCACTTTTGTAATTTATTTTTTTTGCAAGAGAATTTGCAATTGAAAATAGCGAATTACCAATTACTCTAAAGTAATTTGTGATGGAATAACAAATTACTCAAAGAAATTTGTAATGAAATTACAATTACTTAAAGAAATTTGTAACTGAATTACAATTACTTTTTGCCCACCACTGCATTATAGAGACGTAATACAAGGCGACCCGTTCTATTTCAACACCTCAGTGATTCGGTACTGATATTATTTTTGTTTTCCGTCAGTTTTGACTAATAGAAAGTCAATTCAATTCAATTTCTTTTTTTCTTTTTTTTTTATGAAATTGTATGGCGCTTCCTTCTACGTCGTCGAAGTCTCTAAATTTAAGTTAACAATTACCTGTCCCCATTCGTTATTAAGAATGTGAATGGGACATATGGTTTTTTTATTTAAATTAGAGCGTAATACGTAGAATCGGGTCCATTATCCATCCATAACTGGATCATTTCATCTCCCATTCTTATCGATTCCCGTAAGAACGACAAACAAGTTGACTCATCTTGTCACGTCACTACCATTATTTACAAAACAATATTACGCTATCGCCAGTAACAACCTTGTTTTTTCCGTTAGATTTTCGTGTTTGGGCGAATTATAATTCGGCCATTTTGTTTTTATGGCGATAAATAAATGTGTAGTGATGTGCCGAGTCGGCCATTTTTGGTATTCGAGTATTTTAGTACTCATTTAAACAATATATTCTAATCAATACTACTCGAGTACTTACATCAGGGCTCGAGTACCTACTGTATTAGTCTCTAGTACATATTTAGAACGTACTTCCTAAATATACTATAAGATAACCAAATAAATGAGAAAAATGATTAAAAACTACAATAAACATACCTTTCTTTACCTTATGGCACTGGGCGGTCAGTCCATACAGAAAACGCATTTTGACAACCAACTTCTTTTTGAATAACAACTACATATCAATTACAAGTCAATGGCGCTAGGCGTTATGTAAAACACCCCCGAACACCAACGGCGGAGTGCCGCGGCGCCTGTGGGGTGTGGGGCGTGGGGCGCTATATCGGGCGAGAAACTCATTTTGGCGCGGGGGGGTGAGTGTCTTTTCTGTACGGGTTAGTAATTTTATTTTCTTCTGTGCTTATGGGTTAAAATTATAAGCTTGTCTTCACATTCAAATTCTGTAAGTACTCGAAACCTGAATTCGATTACCTGTGTATCCGAATATTTTATTTTAAATACTCGTGTACGTGAGTACCTATCAGGTACTCGAGTCAACCTGACTCGGCACATCACTAAATTCGATTGATAAGTATTTGTGACCCGGATTCACGAGTCATTGTCAGTTTAGTAGGCGCGGAGTTCAAACGGTTTCATGTGTACATATGATAAATCGTGGTTTTTTTAACATTTAAAATACTTACATCTTGAAAAATACGTTTTTGCGTTTGTCCTACATAATATGGTCGTAGCTTTCTGTAATTTTTTCTTGTGTTTTCTTTTAAAATTCTTTAAATTTGTGTCTTATTTTGTTCGTAAGTAATTTTTTTTGGCAAGACTGAAAATGCTTAAAGAAAACTTAGAACTAAAAAAGTTATAAGTGAAAGAAAACTTAGAAAGTTAATGATCCAATTTCCTTGAATTATTTTTTTACTTAATACTTCTTTCACGCTTCCATAAATAGGTAAAATTTATCAATTCAATGAAAAAGAAATAATGAATTACTTAAAAAAGACATATTCAAATATCAATCGGCATTTTCAGAGATATTAAAAAACAAAATGGCGCCGACGTATAACAAAAACGAACATCAGTCAATTTCAGACTTAATTGACGAACTTAATGAGGTTTTTAAAACCCATGCTATGGAAGAATCATCAGATGATGCCGTCATTCATCTTTACAATCCTGAAGCAGAAATAGAAGAAGCTTTCAACTTCCGCGATATGACGCAATCGGTTCTCGGATCCGGAAATGATTATTTTCCCCCAATGTTGCCAACCTTTGCGGAGCTCCTTCAATTTGCTGCAAATTTTCCCAATAAAGGGTTTGATTCTGTCGGAATTAGTTCGTTTTGTAACGGTGATGGTTTTAATTTTTTGGACGTGTCGTCGTCTAATGCGAGTGTTTTGAATTCGGCCATAACACCTTCCACCGGCAGGAATATGAAGCTGTTTCACATGCCGTGAGTATTTTTCAATGAATAAAAAATAACCTAATCTCGTAAGTTGATTAAAAATTTATATATTTGGCGTCATGGGAAGTTTTCTAGCAGAGAGGTTAGAAAGCCGCTGAGTTTTCAAATACATACAAAAACGGCTCAACATATTATTATGGCACTAGTAAATAGTTGTAACGTGGTGCTTTGCAATTGCAACCTCATTTTCCTTTTCTTTCTCGTCTTAATCCAAACGGGTTAGACGCAGAATGTGCAATTCGCAAAATGAGCACTCGACGCAAAATAAGAATTTCGCAGTTGGTGCATTTCTCACACAAGGGGCACTTCTCATAATGTGCATTTCGCAAAATGAGCACTTCGCAAAATGTGCACTTCGCAAAATGTGCATTTCGCAAAATGCGCACTTTTCTAGGGTTACTCCCAAAATAAAAGCGATATGAATTGTATTTAAAATAAAATAAACACTTTCACAAAATAACCATTTATTAAAAAAAAATATTAATCAAGACTAAGTTTTGATAGTCAAAAATAAATATTTCTGTCTATTCAGACATAAAAAGGATGTTCTTCAATGACAGATTTTGACTTTCAATTTATATTCCCGAAAACTGGTACATAGCGCCGATGCTTTCGGATCGAGACGCAAGAAAAGTGAAAATTTGCTTACAACGACGACTTTGGCTCAAACCCTAGAAAAGTGCACATTTTGCGAAATGCACATTTTGCGAAGTGCACATTTTGCGAAGTGCTCATTTTGCGAAATGCACATTATGAGAAATGCCCCTTGTGAGAAATGCACGAATTGCGAAATGCACATTTTGCGTCGAGTGCTCATTTTGCGAATTGCACATTCTGCGTCTAACCCAATCCAAACATTCAATTTTTGAATTCTTTCGTCATCGTCATCCATTGTTCTTTACAGTCTTTCTTCCCTTCTTCCGACCTTAGCGGCCGAATTTATTAATATGTGTGTAATTTCGTAAAGAATTAGGTTAATATCTGTTTCTTTCCCTTGTAAATCGATGCAAATAAATCAGTGTTGGACAGTACCTTGTGTATTTTACTGGTGCTTAGGGAAACCTCCAATTTGCTGTCAATCCACAAAGATTTTAATTTTTTGTTTTAGATATAATTTCGTACAGCCAAAAAAATTATAGAGAAAAAAAAAACCGCATCAAAATCCGTTGCGTAGTATTAAAGATTTAAGCATACATAGGGACATAGCGACAGAGAAAGCGACTTTGTTTTATACTATGTAGTGATAAAAATAAAAATAAAATAAAAATAACTAGTATATCATAAAACGTAATAATTAAATTCCCTGACACTTAATTTTATCATCCTTACCGGTGTTTGACTAATACCAGTAATAGTGATAAGATAACCTATAGATAGATGGGTCTAAAATGGTCAGAGGGCAAAGATACGGAATTCCATTACTTCATTACAGTTTCCCATTTTAATATTGTTCTTTAAAGTATTTATCACTGACGTTAACAGTTTTTCCCGTGGGAATGAGGCATTTTCCCGCGGTAAAAGGTAGCCTGTGTTACTCAGGGTGAATGTAGCTTTCTAATGGTGAAAGAATTTTTGAAATCGGCACATTAGTTTTTGAGTTTATTCGTTACAAACATACACACAAAAATACAAATCTTTCCTCTTTACAATATTAGTATGATGATTTTTTGCGCAGGGATCGAAACCGGTTTTGAAATCCCTGTTAATATCGTTCGAAAAACAGATATATGTAATTCCGTTCCCCAATTAACCGGCAGTAGATGGAACTTAATGAAACAAACCAAAAATATTCTGGTTACCCGGTTTTTGATGAACGGAATGAAACCGGTTTCAATCGGTTTTGTAATTATTAAAGAGTTTTTGAGTATTGAGGGTTTGAACTAGCGTGATTTAACAAGTGTATGAAAAACCGTTTCCGATCCCTGGTTTTGCGTATCTGACATTCTGCGTGTTTGACTTTTTGCGTATGGAACATTACTTCGGCCCTCAAGCGTAGTCTCTTTCACGATGTTTTTCAATATCAACGCGCTAGGCCGTGGTCCGAGCCGCCCCCAGACGCGTTGGTATATGACTTTTTTGGGGTACAGTCTTCCACTCCCCCGCAAGTCCGGTGAAGCTTGATTGGCCTTATCTTTTCGACACATGCATAGGGCAATTCATAAAAAAAAGCTCAATGTCATAATTAAGTATGCTTAAATCTTTAAAACAACGAAACGGATTTTGATGCGGTTTCTTTTAATACATAGAGTGATTCAAGAGGAAGGTTTATTTTATATGTATAACACATGCATAATATACAGTTTATTAATATATATTTTTTTGTTTCAGACCAATCATGTCGCTCTGGGCACGAGCTCAGCAGCTACCGCCTGACAGCTTGCAAAAGGTATTCTTGTAGTACGCCTGCCTTCGAAGCACAGGGTCTTGGTTCGAATCCCGCCCAGGGCAAACATTCGTGTGATGAGCACTTGTGTTTGCCTTGTGTCTGGATGTTGTATATTTATATATGTATCTATATCAGCTGTCTTGCCACCCATAGTACAGGCTCTGCCTAGTTTAGGGTCAGATGGCCGTGTTTTAGATGTCCCACATAACTATAACAACTAATATTATAAAGATGAAGGGTTTGATTGCTTGTTTGTTTGCATCGAATAGGCTCCGAAACTACTGAACCGATTTCAAAAATTATTTCACTGTTGGGAAGCTACATGATCCCTGAGTAACATAGGCAATATTTTATTTAAAAAAAATAGGGATCCTTACTAAAACTTCAATAATGTAACCCACCCAAGGTGTTAAAAAACCTAAAATATTCCTTATAATTGAATAAGCACCGAAACTACTGAACCGCTTCTGGTGAAACTTGTCACAAAGATAGAATAGACCTTGGGAAAGAGTATAGGTATACCGCGGGAAAATTTCTCATTCACGGGAAAAATAGTTAAGCGGGCGGAGTTGGCACAAAGATATACAACTTTGGCAATAAAAAACATAACTTTAATCACTATCACTACATAGTATAAAACAAAGTCGCTTTCTCTGTCCCTATGTCCCTATGTCCCTCCCTTTGTACGCTTAAATCTTTAAAACTACGCAACGGATTTTGATGCGGTTTTTTTTAATAGATAGAGGGATTCAAGAGGAAGGTTTATATGTATAGTACATGCATAATATACTTAAGAATAATCCACAATAACCATTTTCCCGTGCGGAGCCGGGGCGGGTCGCTAGTTGGCAATAAAAAACATAACTTTAATAAACTATAATATTATTTGTGACAGGTGCGAGCTATTTATGGTGATCATTTCCCCATTGAAGTCCGCCATTGCTTAGCGCCATGGATCGAGAACCGATGCTGGTAAGTAAATTAATTTATATACAATGGTATATAAATTTCAATAGTATTGTTTTTTACCTAACGTTATACATTTTTGGACTTATATTTCCTCATAATGATTTCAAATATAGCTTACCTCATACAATTATTTCAAATATAGCTTTCCAATATCTCTTTAGTGCAGATAGTACACACCAGTTACAATGGATGGTGCTGACGCAATATGGACTCAAATATTTTTACAGGAAAAGAAAGTCCCGTAATTGGTATAATCGATTTTTTCTTGGCTTATATTCTTACTGGTTATTTCTTTTTGTATAACATATTATATTAAAGTGTTTGGCTGGGTGTATTTTGGGACAAATATGAAGTCACAGAGAATAGAAATATGAAGCTCTTTGAGCAAAGAGAACTTTGAGCGAACTTGAAATTGGAATGACTTGAATGGCTAATTGATCTGAATACGCCATACGGCTGAAAGGACTTGGATCCAGGCCAGAAAAAATAGAAAAAGAAATTGCACACAATATTTTAATGGAGGAACCTATCCATGTAACTGAATAACTTTCACTAAGGAACATACCTTCAACTTTCAAATAAATTAAAAAACAAAATATCAACTTTTGTCACGTGAGTTTCAGTATGAAGAGGGACATATAAACACACTTTCGTATTTATGATATTAGTATGGATTTTGTTAATAAGATTTTTTGAGATGACTATCTGGTGATGGTCGCGGGAAGCCGCTGGATGCGGGCCAAGCAGGACCGATCGTCGTGGAGATCTTTATGGGAGGCCTTTGTCCAGCAGTGGACGTCTACAGGCTGTGATGATGATGATGATGATGATGATGATGATGATGTTAGTGAAGACTCCTTGCCGGTTCCAGGTATAACTCCATCTGGAGGGACCGAAGCTGGAGTGGTTGGAACGGGTGTGGAAAACTTTCAAAATATATCCAAATACCCTCGTTTATAATATCACTGTCACAGATACAATATCGGATATAACAGGGTGATAATGGAGGCTTAGAAAATGCTGAAAGGATATGCTCTGTCATGACTTTGAGCAAAGTTCCCAAAAAAAAACTACCCGCACTATATATAGGTATTTTTTTCGCGATAAGTTTCTTTGGGAAAAATGCTCAAATCCGTTGACTAAGCATGCCCTTTCAGTATTTCTTGGGCTTTCACTTATATCCTGCATTTTGTTCTCGCCTACTCTGGTAGATGTCGTTAGTTGACGACGACGGCCTTCGAAGCACAGGGTCGCAGGTTCTAACCCCGCCTAGACTAGAGCAAACATTCGTGTGATGAGCACATGTGTTTGCCTTGTGTCTGGATGATGTTTAGTTATATGTGTGTGTGTATGTACGAGTATATCAGCTCCCTGACACCCATAGTACAGGCTCTGCCTAGTTTAGAGTGAGATGTCCCCCAATATTTTATTTATTTATTTATTTATGTAGTAGTCTTTTTTTTTGGTTTGTTATTCAAGTTCAGAATCGGTGTTAAACGTGTTAGTAGAGTGGCGCAATACGCGAGAGAAAGCGATGCAGCAACTTCGTATTTTCGCCTAACGCCGCCGATCTAAATTGCACTTTATTATAACGGAGCTAGGGTTGCAATTTATTTGAATTATGTGGCCTAGTGGAGCTTCTATCTATAGGGACTACTATTTGGTATTCTGTGGCCTAGGTCCGAGGCTCCTTCGAGCCTTTTTAGCGTAAAAAATCTTATGTAGTTTTACAGTACCAATGAGTAGTAAAGGTTGATACCAATTTTGCAATGAAAGAACAAAGCGTTGTGCAGAAAAGAGACAAATTAAAATGCTCAAGCCATAATCCTCCCCAACCTGTAGCTATATCTTCGGAATTACAACGCGACCAGTGTTCTTTCTTTACTGAGCAATGAATAGCAATCTGATACTAACTTTTTGGATATAAACTAACCCGCCGCCTTTTGCCTAACGCTTTAGTATGTAAGTTATTATAATTTGTAAATTTCCTATTTGCGTGCAATAAAGAATTTTGTATTGTATTGTATTGTCGAAAGACCCCACCGTTTGGCTACACGAGAGGGGAGGATTATAGCTTGAACATCAAGTTACAATCCTTCCTAAACTATAGCTATATCTCCGGAATTATAATACCTAGTACTGGTTTTCTTGCAATGATACCAATGAATACCAAGGGAGTAGTAAGACTTAGCATTGTCAGAATGGAATTTCATTAAGGTTTTATAGGGGAGGATTATACCTTGAAGGACATGTTATTTCCACTGTCTCATTTAGACTGTAGCGATTCTTTCCCTGAAATGTTTTTCTCCTGGAGCGTATCAATAGAATATATCGAAGAAACCAAAACAATAAACAGTTTTCAAGAAATGCTCATTCTATTCAAGTACTCGTATAAAGCGAAAGTAACCTTTTATGTTAACGCAATTTATTATTTACTACTTAGCTTTTGTATAACCCGCACGCGTTAACAGCTTTTCTTATAGGAATGAGGCATTTTCCCGCGGTAAATGGTAGCCTATGTTACTCAGGGTGAATGTACCTTTCTAACGGTGAAAACATTTTTTAAATCGATACAGTAGTTTTTGAGTTTATTTATTACAAACATACACACACACACACACACACACACACACACACACACACACACACACACACACACACACACAAAAATACAAATCTTTCCTCTTTATAATAATAAGTATGATGATATGATATAGTAGTATTGACTAGCGACCCGCCCCGGCTCCGCACGGGAAAATGGTTATTGTGGGTTATCCTTAAGTATATTATGCATGTATTATACATATAAACCTTCCTCTTGAATCACTCTATCTATTAAAAGAAACCGCATCAAAATCCGTTGCGTAGTTTTAAAGATTTAAGCATACAAAGGGACATAGGGACAGAGAAAGCGACTTTGTTTTATACTATGTAGTGATTATAATAATAGTATAGAGTTAATAATATTATAGAGTTATCTGCCCCCAAAATTCTATCATAAAGCATTATTTTGTTGGAAATTCAGATTTTTTTTGTTTCAATCTAGCGTTTTACATTTAAATAGCTTTCTCTTTCAGACGTATCCGTGTGTTAGAAAGAGATGGAGGAACAAAAAAACCGATTTTATATCTATTGACAGTGAGATTAAGGGTGGTTTGATTCGCGTAAGGTTATTATGTGCTTGTGAAAATGTGTTTACGTACCTAAACGCATCAGTAGGCCTACTATGAAAGTAGCGACAGGCTCGAGAAGCTGTCAAACGCGACATATTGACATAACTACTATGGCTCTAATGTCACTATGTCGCGTTTGACAGTTGCTCGAGCCTATCGCTACTTACATAGTAGGCCTACAGAGTTAATAACACTAAATTAATAATTAAAAATACCCCGCCACAAAACCGTTACTTATTATAGATCCTTTCAACAACAAGAAAATGATAATCTTTAAATGGCTGAAGATATTTTCTCGGATCATAGCTAAGAACACTCTCGATTGTGACTAGATGAAAATTGGCGCATCCGTTCAGTAGCTACGATGCCACAGACAGACAGACGCACACCTCAAATTTTATAACCCCTCTTTTTCATCGGGGGTTAAAAAAATAACGTTTGGAGAAAATTGGCTGTGTACATAAAAAAAAACTGCGTGTATTACTGTGACAGACACATGAACTATCCAATAAGAATTTATTTTTTCCTATTGAGGGGACCCATAAAGAATTAAATAAGGTAAAAAAATTAGTTTTCTACCTCAAGTCAAAAGCACTCTAATATCAACCTTTTAGACTTGGCACTGTTCTTATGTCCATTGATTAAGGAGCAGAATCGCGGTGCATATGTTTAGCTTATATTGCATTAGACCGTATTACAATATTACATAAATTCATGAACTGTCAACAATGGAAGTGTTTTCACAAGCACACTATCTTACCGAACAGAATCAAACTTCCCCAATCCAATTTGTGCTTTAATTTCATTGGTTTAAGTTGCATTTCCACAGCCGAAATACAAAATTGTAGTTTTTAGGTACTTGTCAATTGGCGAATCTATTCTGGGCATGCGCTTTGCGTTGAGTCACAATACTTTAAACAAGCGTTCGACAAGGATCTAAATGGGCGTTGTCATACAAAAATGGCGTTTCGCAGGAAGCCTGCGTTAGGCACCTATTTCACTGGCGACGTAGACAAAAGACGAAAGGGACGCAGTTATGCGTTAGAATGAGATACAAATACACCGCGCTCACTCTTGCGCATAACTGAGTCCCTTTCGTATTTTGTCGCTGTCGCCAGTGAAATACCTGCCTTTGTTCCTTTTTTTGGCAACGTTCATTTAAAATCTAGATCTTTGTCAGACTGCGTAACGTTACTATTTCATAGCTTTTTTAATAAGGTCTTACATACTTGCAACTTCTTAGTTTTAATCACGATAATGCGCCGTCCGTATGAAATCCGGTGTCGCCGATTCCACCCCACCTTTCACCTCCACTACATCTGTACTTCAATAAAGATGAAGTTTACGCACATATTTGCAATTTCAAATCTAGCCAATCATAGCGCCGCTCAATCACGCGATTTCAAATGGAAACGAATCATACGCATGCACGCAAACCGATGTACATTTTTATAGCTATGTGTGAGTTAGACAGCGCGATCGCGTCTTTGCGTGAAGTATGAGCGTTTTGCTCATAGTCTTGGCGCGCCGGCCCCGCCCACATCGCCTTTCTAACCTCTTTTGAATGTTCTGTGGTTTTAGGGGTGTGCCTGCAGTATACATTGGTGGTAATTCTTATAACTTTACTAGCTTTTCGCCCCGCGGCCCCGCCCGCGTTAACAGGTTTTCCCGTAGGAATTAGTTATTTTCCCGCGTTAAAAAGTGGCCTAAATTCAAAGAGAGGAATGCAAATACGAGGTTACAAACCTTTATTTAGGGGTTTTTAAAATACCGGTTTCAAGCCTGATTATACCTGTACGTACTGTGGCATTGGTCATGCTATCTCTTTTACCTTTGGTACTGGCCGCGTTGTTCTAAATTTAAATGGTTTTCAAATAAACGAATTTTGATAGTTCAAGTCAGTTCTAACGCGATTATTCCTTGGAGTGCATATAAAAACGCTCCAGGAACCCGATTTCCCCTAGGATAAGTTTGTTACAGTGGATAAGTTATATGAAGTGATATTACTAGTTTGTGCAGCATTGTTGTGCACGCGATTCGTAAATAAATAGTGTTAAAATCGCATTTTGTGTTGATTATTTCATAGCACGGGCTCACCCGTGTTATACTACCAACCCTAATAATTAAAAAGTTGCAAGTGTGTGTACAAGCTTACGGCGAAACGACCTTGGATAGATATTTTTAATATGTCACGTATAACCTAGGTATCTGTGGAGGTTATCAAAACCATCTAAGATGAGTAACGTTCAGTTTAAAGTTTTGTATAAATTGAGTCATTGATGTCAAAAGAATTGTATTTTATTTCAACACTTATCCTCTTGGACTCCAGAAAGAAGGAAAATGTTTGATAAAGAAGCAGATTAGTTAAAGCATATACGCAGAATGACACATAAGCAAAATGGCACATACGCAAAATGGCATACTGGCAAACTGGGATATATCCTAAACCGTTTTCGAGGAGCACTGATCATCTTTATGCAGAATGACACATACGCAAAATGGCATAAAAGCACAATGAGATATCCTAAACCGTTTATGCTAGGGGCAGTCATCTTGACACAGAATAACACATATTATGCAAAAT
The DNA here is from genome assembly GCA_948473455.1 of Teleiodes luculella. Classification (NCBI taxonomy): domain Eukaryota; kingdom Metazoa; phylum Arthropoda; class Insecta; order Lepidoptera; family Gelechiidae; genus Teleiodes; species Teleiodes luculella. The sequence goes on along the minus strand of OX419609.1, from coordinate 1,186,499 downwards.
GGCATAAAAGCAAAATAGGAATTATATGACGTAAACTATAACCATATAATCATGTTTAAAATTCAATGACGACACGGTAGATTGCGATAGCATTTAGTTACGTTTCGCGTATTTGTCAATTTGCGAATGTAGCGTTTCGCCTATCACTTTGCTTACATACCATAATATGTCACAAAGTCAAGTTTTTTTGTTTATAATTGAACGATTAGTGTAGGTTCGAAATTCCTGAAAGGTTTAACTAGTTTTAATTTTAAATTATTTTGACATCGATGATTTTTTTGTGTGTATTCCCAGGTTGGTGTAAATAATCAAAATGAATGTAAAATGTTACAGTTATTTTAACTGACGAGTGCGGGTGAGCCTTACTTGTAGTTGTGTGCGTATAAACACGCGCTCTTGTGTGCGTGCTACTAAACTGAGCGCTACGCACACTAACACAATGTGCACACACAACACACACACAAGCATGGCTCGCCTGCAAGAGTGAGATAAGATATCTGTACAGTTATACTGTATATTTTAAGTGTATTTTTTTCGTTTCATGTTGATTTTGGTTTTGAACAAAGTTTATAATTAGGGACTAACGCAAGTGTATAATATTTTTATTTAAAAAACAAAGTTTAAAGGTATTATTTCTTACGTTAAAAATAAATATGTGGGGACCAAACGACAATAGATTCTTTATTGTACCTACACAACATAATAAGCAGTACAATTAAGCGGTAGTACCCAAGGGCGAGCTTATCTCTAAATAGAAATCGCTTCCAGCAATCCAACAATCGCAAGTATGGCTTCGTCGCAAAATGTCTCTTTCGCAAAATGTCCCTTTCGCAAAATGTCCCTTTCGCAAAATGTCCCCTTCGCTCTAAATGGCTTTCCCAATACAAACTTTGTTCAAAACGTTAGCCTCGTCACGCCATGTCTGATACCCTGATGTTCCACCTGCAGGAACCAGGAGTCAGACGAGACCCAGCGCTACTTCCTGGATGAACTGCTGCAAGAGATCCAGGCGAATGCGGACCTGATGATATCTCCAGACAATTTCCTCACTAAGATGAAGCTTCTGGAAGCTGCTAAGAACTTCCATATTCATTACAGGTGAGTTTATACACAAACATTATATACGGTGGTGCATGGTCTAAGAAAACAAGGTCTAACCATTAGCACAGAAGAAAATAATAGTACTAACCCGTACAGAAAGGACACTCACCCCCCCCGCGCCAAAATGAGTTCCCGCCCTATATAGCGCCCCACGCCCCGCACCCCGCAGGCGCCGCGGGACTCCGCCGGTGGTGGAGGGGGTGTTTTACATAGCGCCTAGCGCCATTGACTTGTAGTGGATATTCAGTTATTATTCAAAAAGAAGTAGGTCAAAATGCGTTTTCTGTATGGAGTGACCGCCCAGTGCCATTAGACCACGTAACTGACACGAGCCTACGTCATTTCTACGTCATTTTGCCTATTCATCTTTGTCTATTACACGCATTCGACAAAGATGAATAGGCAAAATGACGTAGAAATGACGTAGCCTTGTGTCAGTTACATGGTCTAACGGTTAGATCTTGTTTTCTTAGACCATGCGGTGGTGAAGGAAAACACCGTGAATAAAATAATAATAATAATTTTGTAAAATATTTTGAAAAGATGCAACGCCTGTGGAGTTTCTTCCGGCGAGTTCTTCTCCACAGAAGACAGCCAAATTGTGAACTCGCCTCGACGTCGAAAAGTGATTTGTAAAATCTTACTTCGAATAAAACATTTGACTTTTGACTTTTTGTGAGGAAATCTGCACACACCTAGCGTTTAAGGCTGCCACATTCCGGATACGTCTGCAGCACCGCGCAACAGAAAGCCGTTCACACAGTGTCGCAGACGCACGCAGCAGCGCGGTGTAAGTGCAATAGGGAATCTATCTCGTAATACCAGGCTTGTTTCACTCCCGGCTATAGGCAAAGCGCTGCAAATACATCCACTGCCCGTACGGACGGGCCGGACGATATAATAACCATGAGTCAGAAGAAGTGAGCAATAGCGATAGATGAGATGTAAGAACTGCGGTAGGTAATTTGGCGCCGCGCGATCTGAATTGCACTTTATTGCTATGGAATTAAAGCAGCATTTAATTTAAATTTTTATCCCAAGTGAATCTTCTGCTCCTCTGTATTCTGTGGTAATACAACGTTTACGTCCGCCTTCGCGCGTGCGACGTTGCCGTTCCGCTGCCGCGCGCGCCATTGCGGTTTGTGTCTCGCGGACTGCCGTGCGTCTGATGCACGCACACATGATCCAAGAAAACAAGGTCTTGCAAATAGACCACGTGACTGACACAAGACTACGTCATTTCTACGTCATTTTGCCTATTCATCCTTGTCGAATGCGTGTAATAGACAAGGATGAACAGCGCAAAATGACGTAGCATTGTGTCAGTCACGTGGTCTATTTGCAAGACCTTGTTTTCTTGGACCATGGACGCACACGTGCTGCATTGCGTCTGCGACATTTTCAGTGTGAACTTCGTATTTCTGGTTAATAGATTACAGATCGTGTCGCACGCAGACGCAACGCAATGCGTCTGTGATACCTTTTGGTAAGTGGCAGCCAGGCTGCCTACGACTCCACAATAAAGGCTGCCGCAGCCTTTATTGTGGAGTCGTACCGGAATGGGAGATTTTCCGCCCAGACCCAAATTGTAGAGCCGCCTATGCCACGAGACATAATTGCAACAATAAAAATTAATTTTAAAGTTTGTATTTCTAAAATAACAATGATAATTTTTTATCCATCTCGGAAATAACGCAGCTTTAGGCATAAAGCTACACACGTGCCGTGTTTGCCAAACAGAGCGAGACGCAGTTACGCGTTGGAATGAGATAAAAATCACCTCACTCTCTCTAACGCATGATTATTATGCGCTCTGTTTGGCAAACACTGCACGCGTGTGTAGCCGGCATTACGTGAAACTCCGACCAATAAAGCTGTTATTTAAATAATATTTTCTATTATCTGGTCTAAATACCACCATCGTTACATCACACGTCACATTGCGTTATGTTTTGTTTCAGTCACGCGCCCCACGAGTTATTCATATACATGCGCCGCTGTCTCGCTCTAGAAATGGAGGTGATACAAGCCGCCGGCGCAGTGTACGCCGCGCCTCACACAGAGAGGAAATATAGCGAGGTAATTAAAGGTGGAAATAAATAAATAAAAATAAATATGTGGGACATCTCACACACGGCCATCTGACCCCAAACTAGGCAAAGCCTGTACTATGGGTGTCAGACAGCTGATATACATACATATATAAATATACAACATCCAGACACAAGGCAAACACAAGTGCTCATCATACGAATGTTTGCCCTGGGCGGGATTCGAACCAAGACCCTGTTCTTCGTAGGCAGGTGTACTACCAACTAGGCTACGGGCGCTAATGCTTTGCCGTTTTAACAAAAAAACAAATAAAGAAAGGGTTGGCTGGTAAAAATTGCTACCTAAGCAATAAGGCCGGCTTTTGTACACCTGTGTTGCTTTAATTATGTTTGTTGTATTCTATTGTGTACAATCACTACAACATAGTATAAAACAAAGTCGCTTTCTCTGTCCCTATGTCCCTCCCTATGTCCCTCCCTTTGTACGCTTAAATCTTTAAAACTACGCAACGGATTTTGATGCGGTTTTTTTTAATAGATAGAGGGATTCAAGAGGAAGGTTTATATGTATAATACATGCATAATATACTTAAGAATAATCCACAATAACCATTTTCCCGTGCGGAGCCGGGGCGGGTCGCTAGTAATGTATATTCTATTCTATTCTAAATAAATATACATACACCGTGAAATTTAACTAATTGTTTATACGCAACATAGTGGCAGTAATAATGAAACTGGACAACTTTACCTAAGAAACATAGGTTGAAATATCAGAATTGAAATTCAACTTCTCATACAAAGTGGTTGGTCGCGTCGTTTAGGTGCAGAATGTCCAGGTTGCAAAATGTCCAGCGGGTGCAAAATGTCCAGGTCGCAAAAGGTTCAGCTTGTAAAATGATAATAATAAGACATTCTGCATCTAAAGGAAATATAACTTATGCTATTAAAATGAAACAAAAAATGAATAGCATAAAGTTATATTTCCTTTAGATGCAGGTCTTATAATTTCCATTTTACAAGCTGGACCTTTTGCAACCTGGACATTTCGCACCCGCTGGACATTTTGCAACTTAGACTTTCTGCACCTAAACGGCCATTTAAATGTCACTGCGATAGCCAATACCTGCCGTTGAAAAGAAATAAATAATTTTGAACAGTTTTTTTAATAATGTTTTTATGCCGTATTTATTATGCCGCCAATCCGCCATACACTATCTGTTTTGACGTTTTCTTAAACGAAAGTTGCCTGGTAGAGGTTGCTACCTTAGCAATAAGGCCGCCTGTTGACTCAAATTTGTCTAAGTACCCATTGTAATATTTATTTGTTTTCTATTGGTGTCAATAAAGAATATTTGTATTGTATTGTATTATTGTAATGTTGTTTTTTTCGTTACATCAGCTGATCACGGGGCTCCAAAGCGTCCGTCAGCAAGTGAACATGGTAGGCGAAGACATTCGAGCGCTACAGTCCAACATAGAGTCCTTCTCCATACAATACCACGAGTGCGTCAAGAACAAAGGTGCGTGTGGGGTGACTAGCATAAAATCAGGGCATCACTACATAGTATAAAACAAAGTCGCTTTCTCTGTCCCTATGTCCCTATGTATGCTTAAATCTTTAAAACTACGCAACGGATTTTGAAGCGGTTTTTTAGTAGAAAGAGGGATTCAAGAGGAAGCTTTATATGTATAATACATACATAATATACTTAAGGATAACCCACAATAACCATTTTCCCGTGCCGAGGCGGGTCGCTAGTGGACCAATATACTCGAGACGACTGTTTTTTTTCCTACTACAATGCGTGCTCCTGTAATTAGTACTAAGTAGTCACTACCATTCACAAATTAAATTACTTATTTCCACCGGGAAAAACAATCAGCTCCGATATCCATTTGATACTAAACGAACGCGCTGAAGATATTCGGACTGTTCATATCCGTGCTTACGGTTCATACTCGGTTAGGCGTACTCCCTCCCAGATTTTTTTTATGTATACTCTAAGCATACTCTATTTATTGTTATTGTATGTGTGTGTGTAGGTCACATCAACTACCTACAGCAAGCCGGCCCGACGACCAATGAGCGTCGCGAGCTGGAGGCGTGCCTGCGAGTACAGATCGAAGAGATGGAGAGGAAACTCAACGCACTGGTGTGTGTGTGTGTGTGTGTGTGTGTGTGTGTGTGTGTGTGTGTGTGTGCTGGAACTAGAGCTCTATTCTGAAACGTTCGTCAACATCTAGCTAGATAGTTTTTACCGCGGGCCGACGGCCAACCAATAAATAAATTATGGACTTTGAAATAAAAAAATCATCATCATCATCATTTCAGCCAGTAGACGTCCACTGCTGGACAAAGGCCACCCCTGTGATCTCCACAACGATCGGTCCCGCGCTGCCCGCATCCAGCGGCTTCCCGCGACCCTTACCAGATCGTCGGTCCACCTAAAAAAATTACTAATGCAAAAAGAGTGGTGTTATAAGTTTGACGTGTGTGTCTGTCTGTCTGTCTGTGGCATCGTAGCTCCTAAGCGGATGCGCCGATTTTGATCTAGTTTTTTTTGTTTGCAAGGTGTAACGATCGAGAGTGTCCTTAGCTATGATCCAAGAAAATATCTTCAGCCATTTGAAGACTATCAGCTTTTTTCTAGTTGAAAGGATCAAGTAACGGTTTTAAGGTTGTGTGGTTTTAATGTTTTTTTTTTGTTGTCGTAGGTTGCCAATATCAACCAGAGCCAGATGACGCTGGTGGACCACATGAAGGAGAACATCGCGAACCTCGGTCAGCTGCAGTCGCAGGTCTTGGATGAGGAGCTTATCAAGTAAGGAGATCCTTCCGATTATGTTTTACTAGCTTGAAAATGAAAATGAAAATGAAATATGTTTTATTCGAAGTAAGATTTTACAAATCATTTTTCGACGTCGAGGCAATTTGGCTGTCTTCTGTTGAGAAGAACCCGCCGGAAGAAACTCCACAGGCGTTGCATCTTTTCAAACTATTTTACAAAAAATATTATTTTATACAATTTGATTCATATATCAAAGAGTGCAAACGAAGTATGCAATTAGAGGCTTTCCTCCCCGGACCCGCGTTAACAGTTTTCCCGTGGGAATGAGGCATTTTCCCGTGGAAAAAGTAGCCTATGTGTTAATCCAGCGTCAGCTAACTCCATACCAAATTTTATGAAAATCGCTCCAGCCGTAAAGAAGTAACAAACATACACACAAACTTTCTCATTTATAATATTAGTGTAATTCTTGAAAAGTATCGAAAATTACCTGATATTCGCAACCATTTGCCAAAGAAGTAAAGATGTATATGTTGCAGGGAAATATGGAAATCAGGAATTTCACGAAATCCCTACTAGGGATATCACGAAATCCCGGTTAATGCCGAATTCTCTTGTTTATTACGTCTTCTTACTAAAATAATCAAATCACTAATATGACAAAATACTAATTCATCGTCAGTGATATGTCGTTCCACTAAACGAAATCTAGTAAAATGTTAGAAAAGCGAATACTGCCGAATACAAATCGAGCCATGCAGCTGTCTCGCTCGCTCTAGTATACACGGGCACTAGTGGGTAAAACCAATTTTAATAATGTCAATAAATAGTCACGAAATATTCATAAATAGTCACCTTGTATCTTTTCCTCCCAGATGGAAACGCGAACAACAGCTGAGCGGCAACGGCGTCCCGATGCAATCAAACTTGAACACCATCCAGGAATGGTGCGAGCTGCTAGCCGACCTAATCTGGACCTCTCGCCAGCAAGTCAACAACGTGGCGAGGATCAACAGCAAGACCATAGTCGAGCTGCGGCAGCCGCACCTGGGAGAGATGCTGGACGACATGAGCAAACAGGTGAGGTAACGCCGTAGCTGTAGTCTACTTAAGGTCTACGCGCCGTAGCTATAGTCTACTAAAGGTCTACGCAAAGTCTACACGCCGTAGCTATAGTGTACTTAAGGTCTACGCCGTAGCTGTAGTCTACAGAAAGTTTACGTAAGGTCTACACGGCATATTTATAGTCTATTAAAGGTCTACGTAAGGTCTACGCGCCGTAGCGATAGTCTATTAAAGGTCTACGTAAGGTCTACGCGCCATAGCTATAGTCTACTTAAGGTCTACGCAAGGTATACGCGCCGTATATATAGTGTACTATAGGTCTACGCCGTAGCAGTGGTCTACGGAAGGTCTACGCCTTGCTTTATTCAGCAGTCAGTCGGTGTGTTGTTGTCTCCCTCTCGTGTTGAATGGTGCGAGCTCCTAGCAGACCTGATCTGGACCTCTCGCCAGCAAGTCAACAACGTGGCGAGGATCAACAGCAAGACCATAGTCGAGCTGCGGCAGCCGCACCTCGGAGAGATGCTGGACGACATGAGCAAACAGGTGAGGTTACGCCGTAGCTGTAGTCTACTTAAGGTCTACGTAAGGTCTACGCGCCGTAGCTATAGTCTACTTAAGGTCTACGCCGCCCGTAGCTGTATACTACTTAAAGTCTACGCCGTAGGTCTGCTTAAGTTCTACGCCGTAGTTGTAGTCTAGAGAAGATCTACGTAAGGTCTACGCGCCGTAGCTATACAGTCGAGCTGCGGCAACCGCACCTGGGAGAAATGCTGAACGACATGAGCAAGCAGGTGAGATGACACGAGACATACTGCAAGAAATACAGAGCAGCTTTCATTAGATCCGCCACGGACTGTAACCAACTGATATATCATTTCGTAGTTCCTGCTACGTAATTGCTACGCCGTAGCAGTGGTCTACGGAAGGTCTATGCCGTACCTATAGTCTTGTGACACCCGCGGCTCGCCAGGTATGGGGCGAGCCAGCGAGCGCGCACAAGAAGATTGATGAGAAGTAGAAACACAAAAGTAGAAGTAGAATAATATAATAAGTAGAGAAGTAGAATAAACTTGTCGACAAGGTTTAATAAATAAAATCACAAAGAATTTAGGACTCGGCCGACATGGCCGAGAGGTAAACGAAAAGTGAATAAAAAAATGAATGAAATGACGGATGATTGTCGACTGAATTCCAAAATTGAATATATTCGAATTTAGGCGAGAATGGTAAATGAGATGAGAATGAGGCAACGAGGTGGCATGGTAATGCACCACGTTACAGTCTACTTAAGATCTACGCCGTAGCTGTAGACTACTTAAGGTCTACGCCGTAGCTATAGTCTACTAAAGATTACGCCGTTGGTCTACTTAAGATATGCCGTAACTATAGTCTACAGAAGACCTACATAAGGTCTACGTGCCGTGGCTATAGTCTACTTAAGGTCTACGCCTTTTAACCAAGTGATACGACATGAGCAAACAGGTGACACACCATACTAGATAGATATACCACACAACAACGTATAAGAGAAATTGACCTCGCGGCTTTTGTTTAGATCCGCCACGGACTGTATAACCAAGTGATACTACATCTTGTAGCTCCTGCTACGTAATTGCTACGCCGTAGCAGTGCTCTACGGAAGGTCTACGCCGTAGAGATTGTTCCCACTTCGCTTTACAGACCGACAAGGATCTAAATGAACGTGTCCTGTGTCGGAACTAATGCCTTGCGTGTTGCTCACTATAATAATATGTTTGCCAGTCTCTTGTATAGCTCTCAGCGCCCGAGGACACGCTCATTTAGATCCGCCACGGACTGTATAACCAAGTGATACTACATCTCGTAGCTCCTGCTACGTAATTGCTACGCCGTAGCAGTGCTCTACGGAAGGTCTACGCCGTAGAGATGCTCCCCGCTTCGCTTTACAGACCGAAAGGGGACTCAATGAACGTGGCCCCTTATTACAATGTCACTGTTTCTAAATGTTGTTTTTTTCCATTTTCAGGTGACAAGTCTGCTGTCCACATTGGTGACTTCGACCTTCGTGATTGAGAAGCAGCCGCCGCAAGTTATGAAGACTAACACCCGGTATGTTTAATCACTAGATAGTATAAAACAAAGTCGCTTTCTTGTCCCTATGTCCTTATGTATGCTTAAATCTTTAAAACTAAGCAACGGATTTTGATGCGGTTTTTTTTATAGATAGAGTGATTCAAGATAAAGGTTTATATGTATAATACATGCATAATATACTTAAGGATAACCCACAATAACCATTTTCCCGTGCGGAGCCGGGGCGGGTCGCTATCAATCAATTATCAAATAATAATATTATAAAGAGGAAAGATTTGTATTTTTGTGTGTGTGTGTGTGTGTGTGTGTGTTTGTGTGTGTGTATGTTTGTAATGAATAAACTCAAAAACTCCTGTGCCGATTTCAAAAATTCTTTCACCATTAGAAAGCTACATTCACCCTGAGTAACATAAGCTACCTTTTACCACGGGAAAATGCCTCATTCCTACGAAAAAAACTGTTAACGCGGGCGGAGCCGCGGCGGAAAGCCAGTAATATATCATCATCATCATCATCCCAGCCTGTAGCCGTCCACTGCTGGGCTGCTGCCTCCCCCTGTGATCTCCACAACGATCGGTCCTGCTTGGCCCGCATCCAGCGGCAAACAACACCTGAACCAGATCGTCGGTCCACAGAGTGGGGGGCCTGCCCACGCTACGTCTTCCGTCTCGCGGCCGCCATTCAAGAACCTTTCTGCCCCAACGGCCGTCGGTTTTACCAGCCCTCCGTCACTCTATGTACTTGCGCGCTATAACCGCCCGGCCGAGCGGTCTCGGGCCGACCCAGGACCAATTCCCCATTGTCTAAACGTGTGACGTAGAGTGGCGCAATACAAGAGAGAGAGAGATGCAGCAATTTCGTCGACTTTCGACTTGCACTTTATCACTACATGTATAAAATAAAGTCGCTTTCTCTGTCCCTATGTCCCTCCCTTTGTACGCTTAAATCTTTAAAACTACGCAACGGATTTTGATGAGGTTTTTTTAATAGATAGAGTGATTCAAGAGGAAGGTTTATATGTATAATATAAGCATAATATACTGAAGGATAACCCACAATAACCATTTTCCCGTGCGGAGCCGGGGCGGGTCGCTAGTTATAAGATAAGATAAGATAAGATAATATTTATTCATTCAAAATCTTAGTCTAATATAAAATTTGTATAAAATTATTATGTACTACACTATCTTATGTACTACATTATAACGGATCTAGGGTTGCAATTTATATGAATTATGTCGCCTAGTGCAGCTTCTGTAGGGACTACTATTTGGTATTCTGTGGTTCTACGCGCAAGTATTTAAAAGGTGTTGTTTTGTAACTTGTTTATTGTTGTGTAGGTTCACGGCAACAGTTCGTTTGCTGGTCGGCGGGCAACTGAACGTGTATATGACCCCTCCAAGAGTGAGCGTGAGTACAAACTATTATTAGTTACACGTGGACTATACCATGGTCCAAGAAAACAAGATCTAACAAGACCACGTGACTGACACGAGCCTTTATACGTCATTTTGCCTATTCATCCTTATCGAATGCGTGTAATAGACAAGGACGGATGCACACATTCAAACCGACAGCGGTACGTTTGTATAATAAATAATAATAATAAATAAATATGTGGGACATCTCACACACGGCCATCTGACCCCAAACTAGGCAGAGCCTGTACTATGGGTGTCAGACAGCTGATATACATACATATATAAATATACAACATCCAGACACAAGGCAAACACAAGTGCTCATCATACGAATGTTTGCCCTGGGCGGGATTCGAACCCGCGACCCTGTGCTTCGTAGGCAGACGTACTACCAACTAGGCTACGGGGCCGTCATGACTGACACGAGCCTACGTCATTTCTATTCATCCTTGCCTATTCATCCTTGTCGAATGCGTGTAATAGACAAGGATGAACAGCGCAAAATGACGTAGGCTTGTGTCAGTCACGTGGTCTAACTGTAAGACCTTGTTTTCTTGGACCATGGACTATTTCTTTTTTAATCGAAGCGAATAATGAAAATCATTGAGCTTGTACGGAGACAGCTGATATACATACTTATATAAATATTCAACATCCAGACACAAGGCAAACACAAGTGCTGTTCCGATCTCTGAGAGCCTTCCGGCTGGACATAGACTGCCATGGCCAATATGGAAGTCTTTAAATAGACTTCGGACTCAGGTTGGCCGCAGTAAGGAAAATATGTTCAGGTGGGGATTTTCGGAGAACACAAATTTGGAGTGTGTGTGGGACGGTGTAATCTATGGCCCACCTAGTGTCCTGCCCTGCTTTTCCTGCCACCTGCTCGCAGCAGGACCTGATGAATGCCACAGATAATGCAGTCGAAGTAGCTAGGTTCTGGGCCAAAATTATCTAAACAATTTGTCATCGACGCGATAAGAAGAAGTAGGTACTATTATTTTCTTCCGTGGTTTAATTTACAACCGTTGAAATGGCATGTGACAGGTGGTGATAATATCGGAGCAACAAGCCCAGCTGCTCCTCAAGAGCGAGGGTCGCAGTAAGCAGCCGGTGGAGTGCGGAGACATCCTCAACAACACCGGCAGCATGGAGTATCAGCCCACCACCAGGCAACTCAGCGTCAGCTTCAGGTATCATAGCGGGGGGGGGGGCATCCTCAATGTATACTAACATGGAGCAGCAAGCCCATACCAGGCCTCCGTCACTCTATGTACTTGCGCGCTATAACTCCCTACCGCCCGGCCGAGCGGTCTCGGGCCGACCCAGGACCAATTCCCCATTGTCTAAACGTGTGACGTAGAGTGGCGCAATACAAGAGAGAGAGATGCAGCAACTACTTCTTCTAGGGTTGCAATTTATATGAATTATGTCGCCTAGGGCAGCTTCTGTAGGGACTACTATTTGGTATTCTGTGCCAGAGCGAGGGTCGCAGCAAGCAGCCAGTTTCAGCAACTCGTCACTTTCTTGTTTCGTCGAATTCCCACTTTGACACATTCTCATTTTGTCAAATTCTCGATTCGTCTTATTATCGTTCCGTCCCTACCACCAGGTAACTCAGCGTCAGCTTCAGGTATCTTCAATATGGCATCAAGAAACATCCATCATGTTTTGCTGTGCCCGTCCATAATGTATTGTACCTTATTTATCATACATCTATATTTTACCATTGTGGAATGCAAATGATATAAATGAATGAATGAATCACAATTTCAACAATTTGTCACTTTCTTGTTTCGTCGATTTCTCACTTTGACACATTCTCGTTCAGGTATAGTAGCGTAGACATCCTCAACACGCCAGTTTCAGCAACTTGTAATTTTCTTGTTTCGTCAAATTCTCACTTTGACACATTCTCAATTTGTTAAATTCTCGATTCGTCTTTCGTCGTCCTACGTAATTTTCCCCATTCTTAATTCATGCATTATTTTATGCCAAATTTCCCTATTCGTCTTATAACCGTGTATCACTCTTAATTTTCCTCATCTCAAATTCATACATATCTTGTTTCCCGTTTAAACAGATGCGCCAATTTCGATCAATGTTTTTTTTGTTTGCAAGGTGTCACAATCGAGAGTCTTCTTAGCTATGATCCAAGAAAATATCTTCAGCCATTTGAAGATATTCAGCTCTTTTCTAGTTATTGAAGGGATCGAGTAACGGTTTTGGGGCGGAGTTCTTTAATTTTTGACGTGACAACGTCTTATAATTCGATGGAGCCGGCTGCACGCACGAAAAAACGTGACGCAATGCGGCGTTACCGCGCGGTTGAGGCGTTCCATTTAAGGCTTGAAGTGCAAGCGAGAGCGCGGAACGAGCGACAAAGAGGCACAATCGTTGTCACGTTCAACTATCATCAGTAAACCGACTTTACGGACAACCTCTTTTTAATTTAATGTTTAATTTAATATTTTGGGTAGTGTTTAGGGTGATGTACGTACGGGGTGATATCACCTTTTCGAAAGTAATAAGTAATATGATATTATAACGTACTGTTTTTAATTAATGTTATTATTCAACAGGAACATGCAACTGCGCAAGATAAAGCGCGCCGAAAAGAAAGGCACGGAGAGCGTGATGGACGAAAAGTTGACTCTGCTCTTCCAGTCGGAGTTCAACGTCGGCGGCGGCGAACTGGTCTTCCAAGTGAGTAGCGATAGCCCACTTGTGGACTAACATTATACAGGGCGTCCCACGGCTATGCCACACGGAGGGAAAGTACCTTAACTATTGTAGATAGAACATTTTACTGAAAGAAGACTTTATTTCATTGCTAAAAACTATTAAAACTGTATTCATAAATTTTTTTATAACTACATGGTTGAACCGGGAATCGAACCCGCTACACAAGAAAAAAAAATCACCCTGTAGTTTTATCATACCAATCGAAAGGCTTCATCATAACTACTATTTTTTGCTAAATAACATAGTGTCAGATATAAAAGGAAGACTATGAATTGTAACATTTTAATTTGGCTGCCGAGATCGCCAGATCCAACCCCGTTAGATTTTATTATGGGGTTATGTAAAAAAATTTAGTTTACAAGAACCGGTATGAAAGTGTTCACGAGCTACAAACAGAACTTAGACGTATTATTCTAAATATCCACCACAACAAAATAAAAAAATCGACAGGGAGTGAAATAATCAAGAGTGCGACTTTGTATTCAACAGCAAGGGGGTCATTTTGAGCATTTGATAAAATTGATAAAATTTGTATTAAAAATGTTAAAATACATAGTCTTCCTTTTATTTCTGACACTATGTTATTTAGCAAAAAATAAACCTTATGATTGAAGCCTTACAGGATATTTTTTTTCTCGTATAGCGGGTTCGATTACCGGTTCAATCATGTAATTATTAAAAAATGTATTAATGCAGTTTTAATAGTTTTTAGAAATAAAATAAAGTCTTTTTTCAGTAAAATGTTCTATCTACAATATTTAAGGTACTTTCCCTCCATGTGGCATCGCCGTGGGACGCCCTGTATTTTTAAAACGTCATAAATCGTATACCGCAGTTTATCTTTCACTATTATTAAAACATCGATCAAAGTTGCAACGAAATACAAGAACTTTTATATCATGATACTTGCTGATACAGAACCTTTCATGGGCGAGTCCGACTCGTACTTGGCCGCTTTTTATTGATTTCAAAAATTCTTTCACCATGAAAGCAACATTCACCCTGAGTAATATGTTACTAATGCCTATGGGCTACCTTTACCGCGGGAAAATGCCTCATTCCCACGGGAAAATCTGTTAACGCGGGCGGGCAGAGCCGCGGCGGAAAACTAGTAAAAAAATACAATAAAAATGTGTCTGAGAGAGTAATTGTGTGTGTGAGTGTTTTGTGAAGAAATGTGGTATGAAAGCGGGTAATTTTGCGCTGAAATGTGATATCATGCAGGGGCAGCGCAGGACCGATCATTGTGGAGATCCTTGGGGGAGGCCTTTGTCCAGCAGTGGACGTCTACATGCTGAGATGATGATGATGTGATATCATGAGAAAAATCGTGTGTTGTGTGTGACCCAGGTCACTGGGCGGTCACTCTATACAGAAAACGCGTTTTGACAAGCTACTTTTTTCTAAATAACAAGTGAATATCAAGTACTTGTGAATGGCGCTAGGCGCTATGTATGCACCCCCCCTCCACCCCCTCCACAGTCCCTTGCGCCTGCGGGGTGCGGGGCGTGGGGCGCTATATCGGGCGGGGGGGGGAGTGTCCTTTCTGTATGGGCAGGCCCTATGCACTCCGCGCCTCGCTCTAGAATGTCCCTCCGCCGGGCGGTCCCGATTTCGCGGCCATTTAGTAGGAAACGCGCGCGCTTGTGAAGACGCTATTATTTAGTCTGTGGTAATACGGACTCTCGCGGCGCGGTCTTAAGGTGCATTTTGTTTTAATACGAGCGCAACGACAAACGGTAGGCTATTATAGCCAGGGTCACGTTCGACGCGTTCAATGTAATTTGAACGTTAGTGGCGTGGTAGCTAGAATTAAATTGGCACGTTTGCTATCAGAGGGTGCGCCTTATGTACCTAGTACTATTATATATTCTGTGGTATGGGTTACTACTATTATTTTGTTGTGTCACGCAGGTGTGGACGCTATCCCTGCCGGTGGTGGTGATAGTGCACGGCAACCAGGAGCCCCACGGCTGGGCCACGGTCACCTGGGACAACGCGTTCAGCCCCCAGGGCCGCGTGCCCTTTCAGGTGCCAGACAAGGTGAGGGCTAGGTGCGAGCGAAATTACACTCGGGAAATTACACTTTCGCGTAATGACACTTTGGCAAAATGACACTTCCTCAAGACTACACTTTAGCAACATGATACTTCCTCTAGCATTGACACTGACATAAAATGACTCTACAGCTGAATGACACTTTCTCAAAACGTCACTTTCGCATAATGACACTTTGGCAAAATGACACTTCCTCAAGACTACACTTTAGCAACATGATACTTCCTCTAGCATTGACACTGACATAAAATGACTACAGCTGAATGACACTTTCTCAAAACGTCACTTTCGCATAATGACACTTTCACAAAACGTCACTTTAGCAAAATGACACTTTCACAAAACGTCACTTTAGCAAAATGACACTATTTCAATCAGTCCCTTTTGTAAAATTACACTTTCATGGCGCGATGTCACTGTTTAAATGCCACTATCCCTGCCGGTGGTGGTGATAGTGCACGGCAACCAGGAGCCCCACGGCTGGGCCACGGTCACCTGGGACAACGCGTTCAGCCCCCAGGGCCGCGTGCCCTTCCAGGTGCCAGACAAGGTGGGGGGCGTTGTGCCACGCTAGCACACTCCCGCTAAACACCACTCTCATCTCCTCTAAACTACACTTTAGCTATATAATACTGCCTCTAGCTAGCATAATGACACTAACACAAAATGACACAATTTCAATCCGTCACTTCCGTAAAATACGAATATATTATGTCACCTTCGCGTAATAACACTTTCGCATAATGACACTTTTACAAAACGTCACTTTAGCATACTGACACTTTCTCAAAACGTCACATTAGCATACTGATACTTTCTCAAAACGTCACTTTCGCATAATGACATTTCACAAAACGTCACTATGCTTTCTCTCAAAACGTCACTTTCGCATTATGTCACTTTCACAAAATGTCACGGTGTCAAAATGACCCGCAGGGCCGCGTGCCAAAATGACACTTTCGTAGAATGTCTCTTTTTGTAAAATGACACTTTCTCTAACCATCACTTTCGTAATGCGAAAGCGAAAATATCGCGAAGTGTCATTTTACCAAGATCGTACTTTCTTAAAGTGTCATTTTCGTAAAACGAACGTAGTTCTTGAAAAAGTCATTTTTTCAAAATGACACCAGCGCAATAACACTTTCTCAAAACAACATGATACTTTCTCAAAACGTCACTTTCGCAAAATTACACTTTAAAATACTTTCATAACGCGAATGCGAATATGTCGCCAAATGTCACTGTGAAATGAAATGAAATGTTTTTTTTACGGTGATAATTTGCGAAAATGACGTTCTGCCTAATAAATTTAAACGCCGGAATTCATGCATGGTCGGTCAACTTAGCGGAATGTTTACCAAACTATGATCGTGTTTAGGTGACATGGAGCGTGCTGGCTGAGACCCTACGCATCAAATTCCTGTCACAAACCGGCGGAGACTTAACTGAGGACAACGTTCGATTCCTGGCCGAGAAGATATTCAGGTAACACAATAATCTAGATAAAGCCCGACCAAAGAAATAAGAAGCCTCGCCATATTGCGGAATTTCAATGGAACTAATTTTCAATACTCAATATTTTTATTGCATTCCAAGATATAATACAATAACTAAATAATAATATTTTTAGTTGCTATGTTCTACCATGGACCTAGTCTTAGGCACAGCAATATAAGAGAGGGTGATTTTACTATTTAAATTTTGATATTATTATAATTTTTAAATTATTGTATTATTCATACATACATCCACGTTATAGTAACATTTTAAATAGTAAATTTTAAAAGGAAAATTGTTGCCATAGTCGTAAAAATATACACGTGGCGCCCCTAGAGCAGGCTTCTTATTTCTTTGGTCAGGTTTTATGTATATGCAACTCGGTTTGAGGAATTAGACATTGTGACAATTTTTATAGTTATACTTTAGAAGAATTTGGTACCTTTAATACAAATCAATAATTTTAATAGCTGTAAATATTTTTAATATTTGCACTTATGAGTAATGTCCGTCCGTCCGTCTGTTTGTCAGCACCAATTGTCTGCAAAATTACTGGACCAATTGATTTGCAAACCTTTTCTTTTTCAAATTTAAATTTTACCATCCTGTATTTTTGTGTGTGTGTGTGTGTGTGTGTTTGTAATGAATAAACTCAAAAACTACTGATCCGATTTTAAAAATTCTTTGACCATTAGAAGCTTTTGAATTAGCTTTACATTCACCCTGAGTAACATAAGCTACCTTTTACTGCGGGAAAATGCGTCATTCTCACGGGAAAAACTGTTAACGCGGGCGGAGCCGCGGCGGAAAGCTAGTCTAAAATAAAATTACTAGAGTTTGGCTATTGAAAGTAGACAATAAAAAAACGCGGCAAATTTCAAAAAAAATCATCTTGGCAACCCCGATTCTATGGATTTACCTAATTTGATACTTTTTTTTTCTATGTAACTTTGTTGCCAGTACAATGTTTTCCAATTTCATCGATTGTCTACTTTCATTATTTAAACTCTATTATGTTTGATGTCCCTTTACTTCAAGACAGTCGTGCCCCGGACCTTATTAAGTCGTTATTATTATTATTTTTCCACCCATCATACTAAATAACCCAAAAGCATCACCTCCAGGACGAGTCTGCCGATGAACGCGCTCGAACTGAACGCCATGACGGTGAGCTGGACGCAGTTCTGCAAGGACGCGCTCCCGGACCGCAACTTTACCTTCTGGGAGTGGTTCTACATGGTCGTCAAAGTCACACGAGACTTTCTCAGGCAGCTGTGGTGTGACAGGTGAGATAAACTGTCACTTGTAGCTTGCTTATCCCTTTAGGTGCGGAATGTCCCTTTCCCATAATGTCCCCTGTCCTGAAGTGTCTCCCATAATGTCCCCTTCCCATAATGTCCCCTGTCCTGAAGTGTCTCTCTCCCAAAATGTCCTCTTTCCCATAATGTCCCCTTTCCCAGAATGTTCCCTCCCTAAAATGTCCCTTCCCCAGAGTGGTCCCACTCTACCACGGCGGTTCCTAACGCCATGACGGTGAGCTGGACGCAGTTCTGCAAGGACGCGCTCCCGGACCGCAACTTTACCTTCTGGGAGTGGTTCTACATGGTCGTCAAAGTCACACGAGACTTCCTCAGGCAGCTGTGGTGTGACAGGTGAGATAAACTATCACTTGTAGCTTGCTTATCCCTTTAGGTGCGGAATGTCCCTTTCCCATAATGTCCCCTGTCCTGAAGTGTCTCCCATAATGTCCCCTTCCCATAATGTCCCCTGTCCTGAAGTGTCTCTCTCCCAAAATGTCCTCTTTCCCATAATGTCCCCTTTCCCAGAATGTTCCCTCCCTAAAATGTCCCTTCCCCAGAGTGGTCCCACTCTACCACGGCGGTTCCTAACGCCATGACGGTGAGCTGGACGCAGTTCTGCAAGGACGCGCTCCCGGACCGCAACTTTACCTTCTGGGAGTGGTTCTACATGGTCGTCAAAGTCACACGAGACTTCCTCCGGCAGCTGTGGTGTGACAGGTGAGATAAACTATCACTTGTAGCTTGCTTATCCCTTTAGGTGCGGAATGTCCCTTTCCCAGAATGACCCTTTCCCATAATGTCCCCTGTCCTGAAGTCTCTTTCCCAAAATGACCCTTTCCCAGAATGACCTTTTTCAAAATGTTCCCTTTCCCAGAACACTACCATGGAGGTACCGCGGGAAAATACCTCATTCCTACGGGAAACTGCACGGAAAAGTCAAAACAACGCGGGCGTAACTAGTTTAATGCCTGACCAAAGAAATAAGAAACCTCGCCATATTCAATGGAACTAATTTATAAGGGAAATTATTGTCTGTTTCGTAAAAATATACACGTGGCGCACCCAGACCAGGATTCTTATTTCTTTGGTCAGGGTTTACAGCTAGTTTTATAATATGGGCTCCAGGCCTGAAATACTAGACTTTTCATTTAATCAAATTAATGTATCCCATTGCGTGTTCGCCAGGCTGATAATGGGCTTCATCCAGAAGAAGCAAGCTGAAGAGATGCTATCTAAATGTCCTCCTGGAACCTTCCTGCTTCGCTTCTCCGACAGCGAGCTGGGGGGAATCACCATCGCTTGGACTGGAGGTAATATGTGACATAGGTTATTTATTTACTCACTTATCACTATCACTACATATTATAAAACAAAGTCGCTTTCTCTGTCCCTATGTCCCTCCCTTTGTACGCTTAAATCTTTAAAACTACGCAACGGATTTTGATGCGGTTTTTTTTAATAGATAGAGGGATTCAAGAGGAAGGTTTATATGTATAATACATGCATAATATACTAAAGAATAATCCACAATAATCATTTTCCCGCGCGGAGCCGGGGCGGGTCGCTAGTACTTATATAATTTCATCCGATAGACTTCCAATGAAATACGATAGTTGAACGTGACAACGTTTGTGCCTCTGTTGCTCGTTCCGCGCTCTCGCTTGCACTTCAAGCCTTAAATGGAACGCCTCAGCCGCGCGGTAACGCCGCATTGCGTCATGTTTTTTCGTGCGTGCAGCCGGCTCCATCGAATTATAACACGTCACGTAAAAAATTGAACACGTATATATTTTTTTCAATTTGATGAAGATATATCGCATCAAAATGTAGGAGAAGAGTGCTATGACGTCACATTTTCCGTACAATTTGTATGGCGGCGTGTCGTCACTGGAAATTTCAAAATGCAGTATCGTCGGCATTTTTCGTTTGCCAGACAAAAAAAAACGTGTACATAATTTTTTAGTAATCTGACTGACGGACTAATTAGATTTTTTAGAACACTTCCCTGTTCTTGCTCTGTCAATAAGTTCTATAGAATATTCGAAGTCATATAAAGCCTGACCAAAGAAATAAGAAACCTGCTCTGGGGGCGCCACGTGTATATTTTTACGACTATGGCAACAATTTCCCTTATAAAATTAGTTCCATTGAAATTCCGCAATATGGCGAGGTTTTTTATTTCTTTGGTCGGGCTTTATTAAAACGATTTACTTTGAATATAACAGCATTGAAAGAGACTATATTTCAATCCCCCGTGCTTTATAGAAGAGAAATATATACCTACTGAGTCCGATTACTTTAAATAATAATAGCTCAAGGTCACGACTCCCTGTACTACAAGAGAAGTAGGTAGGAATATTCTTATTTACCAGTTACTACGTTTAAAAAAACCTCAAAACACGAATATACAAATTGTAAAGAATAATCTTAATAATAATCATAATCTACTTACCTCACTCACTGACACACTTGGTAATTTAAAAAAATAATATTCTTTGGTCGGGTTTTTTATTCTGTTCGGGCTGAACTAATGAGTTTGTCTGCCCCACGCAGAAGGCAACGAGGTCTTCAGCCTGCAGCCGTTCACATCGCGCGACCTGACTCTGCGCTCATTGGCAGACAGAGTGCTGGACCTGCAACAGCTGCAGTTCCTCTACCCCAACACCATCAAGGACGAGGTCTTCGGGAAGTACTACACCAAGCCTGGTCAGTACACACTACACACTACACACGCTGCGCTCATTGGCAGACACAGTACTACACCAAGCCTGGTCAGTACACACTACACACGCTGCGCTCATTGGCAGACACAGTACTACACCAAGCCTGGTCAGTACACACTACACACTACACACGCTGCGCTCATTGGCAGACACAGTACTACACCAAGCCTGGTCAGTACACACTACACACTACACACGCTGCGCTCATTGGCAGACACAGTACTACACCAAGCCTGGTCAGTACACACTACACACGCTGCGCTCATTGGCAGACACAGTACTACACCAAGCCTGGTCAGTACACACTACACACGCTGCGCTCATTAGCAGACACAGTACTACACCAAGCCTGGTCAGTACACACTACACACTACACACGCTGCGCTCATTGGCAGACACAGTACTACACCAAGCCTGGTCAGTACACACTACACACTACACACGCTGCGCTCATTGGCAGACACAGTACTACACCAAGCCTGGTCAGTACACACTACACACGCTGCGCTCATTAGCAGACACAGTACTACACCAAGCCTGGTCAGTACACACTACACACTACACACGCTGCGCTCATTGGCAGACACAGTACTACACCAAGCCTGGTCAGTACACACTACACACTACACACGCTGCGCTCATTGGCAGACACAGTACTACACCAAGCCTGGTCAGTACACACTACACACGCTGCGCTCATTAGCAGACACAGTACTACACCAAGCCTAGTCAGTACACACTACACACTACACACGCTGCGCTCATTGGCAGACACAGTACTACACCAAGCCTGGTCAGTACACACTACACACTACACACGCTGCGCTCATTGGCAGACACAGTACTACACCAAGCCTGGTCAGTACACACTACACACGCTGCGCTCATTGGCAGACACAGTACTACACCAAGCCTGGTCAGTACACACTACACACGCTGCGCTCATTAGCAGACACAGTACTACACCAAGCCTAGTCAGTACACACTACACACTACACACGCTGCGCTCATTGGCAGACACAGTACTACACCAAGCCTGGTCAGTACACACTACACACTACACACGCTGCGCTCATTGGCAGACACAGTACTACACCAAGCCTGGTCAGTACACACTACACACGCTGCGCTCATTGGCAGACACAGTACTACACCAAGCCTGGTCAGTACACACTACACACGCTGCGCTCATTAGCAGACACAGTACTACACCAAGCCTGGTCAGTACACACTACACACTACACACGCTGCGCTCATTGGCAGACACAGTACTACACCAAGCCTGGTCAGTACACACTACACACTACACACGCTGCGCTCATTGGCAGACACAGTACTACACCAAGCCTGGTCAGTACACACTACACACGCTGCGCTCATTAGCAGACACAGTACTACACCAAGCCTGGTCAGTACACACTACACACTACACACGCTGCGCTCATTGGCAGACACAGTACTACACCAAGCCTGGTCAGTACACACTACACACTACACACGCTGCGCTCATTGGCAGACACAGTACTACACCAAGCCTGGTCAGTACACACTACACACTACACACGCTGCGCTCATTGGCAGACACAGTACTACACCAAGCCTGGTCAGTACACACTACACACTACACACGCTGCGCTCATTGGCAGACACAGTACTACACCAAGCCTGGTCAGTACACACTACACACTACACACGCTGCGCTCATTGGCAGACACAGTACTACACCAAGCCTGGTCAGTACACACTACACACTACACACGCTGCGCTCATTGGCAGACACAGTACTACACCAAGCCTGGTCAGTACACACTACACACGCTGCGCTCATTGGCAGACACAGTACTACACCAAGCCTGGTCAGTACACACTACACACGCTGCGCTCATTGGCAGACACAGTACTACACCAAGCCTGGTCAGTACACACTACACACTACACACGCTGCGCTCATTGGCAGACACAGTACTACACCAAGCCTGGTCAGTACACACTACACACTACACACGCTGCGCTCATTGGCAGACACAGTACTACACCAAGCCTGGTCAGTACACACTACACACTACACACGCTGCGCTCATTGGCAGACACAGTACTACACCAAGCCTGGTCAGTACACACTACACACTACACACGCTGCGCTCATTGGCAGACACAGTACTACACCAAGCCTGGTCAGTACACACTACACACGCTGCGCTCATTGGCAGACACAGTACTACACCAAGCCTGGTCAGTACACACTACACACGCTGCGCTCATTGGCAGACACAGTACTACACCAAGCCTGGTCAGTACACACTACACACTACACACGCTGCGCTCATTGGCAGACACAGTACTACACCAAGCCTGGTCAGTACACACTACACACTACACACGCTGCGCTCATTGGCAGACACAGTACTACACCAAGCCTGGTCAGTACACATTGCACACTACACACGCTGCGCTCATTGGCAGACACAGTACTACACCAAGCCTGGTCAGTACACACTACACACTACACACGCTGCGCTCATTGGCAGACACAGTACTACACCAAGCCTGGTCAGTACACACTACACACTACACACGCTGCGCTCATTGGCAGACACAGTAATACACCAAGCCTGGTCAGTACACACTACACACTACACACGCTGCGCTCATTGGCAGACACAGTACTACACCAAGCCTGGTCAGTACACACTACACACTACACACGCTGCGCTCATTGGCAGACACAGTACTACACCAAGCCTGGTCAGTACACACTACACACTACACACGCTGCGCTCATTGGCAGACACAGTACTACACCAAGCCTGGTCAATACTATTACGAACTAACGCGGACAGGCCCTAAATGGTGAACGGGAAGCCCTTCGGAATCAAACAAGGAAGGAATTTAAATAGAGCATAATTAGCGACTTAATAACGAATATCACATTTGTAATATAAAAACGTCTTCCGGCTCGCAGCGAGGCCTGCGGCCGTCTCCAAGGCATCAACCAAATTCAAATGAAATATTACTTTTCGTATTTAAATAGCTAAAAACGCGGAAATAGGCTGCCAGCACGAAAGCATGTAGGACGCATGCACGCCGCAGTACACACTACACATGGACTGTTTCACCCGTCACGCTAAAAAGCTCAATAAAAAAGAAAAATAGTAATAATTATTTTTGCAATCCCAATAAAAAAATTACGATTGCCGCTTTTTCCTTTCGGCACCAGAAGTCTGTTTAGCCAATAGCCGATTTCTCATTCCGACCAATAGGCTTGTGTCCAGGGTCAAAATAATTACATTCTATTTAGTCCGTATTTTAGATTATAAAAAAATATTGGACACGTATTTTTTCTTTTTTCGATTAAACAAAAAATAACAAAGATATAGCCCATTAAAGTGACGTGTGACGTCACTCCGTGCTACCAATCTTTGTAATTTTTGGTCCGATTTACAAATAAAAAAATACGTGTCCCTTATTTTTGAATAATCTAAAAGACGGACTAATTACATTTTTTAAGGACACAAGCCTATTCTCAAAGTGGCTATTTATCAACTGTTTTCGCTTCGGGTGTCCCTTATATTGCATAACATAAATATCCCTATTATGAAAATCCATAACAGACTTGCCATAACTTTAAATAGTATAACAATTAGAATCCATAATTCAAAAATACATACCATTATTTAGCATAACTATTAAAATCCATAATTGTATAATCTTTCAAAATCATAGATTTAAGATATTTTGGTAAAAAAGAAGATAAAAGAAACAGCATTTTTGGTGATAAAAATAATAATTTAATATATTTTTACTATATTTGTCTAATTTATATTTCTTAATTATTATACATACTAACAGTATTCATATTAAAGTTAGGGCTTTTAAATGTATGTATTTCAAAATTATGGATTTTAATCGTTATGACATCTATCGATTATGGATTTTCAATATATACATTTTCAATTATGGGTTTTAATATAGACCCTTTCGCTTCGTTTGTTCAGAGAACGAGGTGCTAAAGAACGGTTACGTGCGTCCCGGTCTGGTGACGACGCTGCCGTCGTACATATCGCCGTCGCCCGCGTACAGCGCGCACTCGCCCGACTCGCATCGCAACACTCCCAACCACCACAACAGGTGAGCGAACCATTTGCAAAATGACACTTTTCGCAAAATGACAGAATCTCGAAATGTCCAATTCGCAAAAGGTCGCTTTTCGCAAATGGCAATTTTAGCAAGAATGTCATCTCATCTCAGCCGAAAGACGTCCACTGTTGGACAAAGGCCAAATGACAAAGGCAAGAATGTCACTTGTTTTAAAATGGCACTTCGCGGAAAGACGCTTTTCGCAAAATGACAATATTTCTAGATACTTGTCGTTGAATGACACTTTCGCTACATGATACTTTGCGAAAAATTAGACTTGTAAAATGCCAAATTTGCGAAATGACACTTGTTGTATTAATGACAAAAATAAAAAAGTAAAACTGACTGATTGACTTAAATAAATAAATAAATGACACTTGGTCGTTACATGACACTTTTACCAAAATGTAACTTTCGCAAAATTACACCGCCTCGAAAGTACAAGTCGCTAATTGAAAAAGTGTCATTCGTGTAATGTTAATTTTGATTTTTTTACACATGTGCTTTAATCTTCGGACCCAAATTAATTATCACATTAATCCCACTTCGTGCCGTTTACTCACATTACATTCTCATTTAGTGTCTTTTGTAATTCGTGCATTTTTTTTTATAATTTAACCCCGATCACTCGATTATGCGTTTTTGAAGTGTTTATTGCATGCCTTTCTTGATAAGATCATACGCATTCTCATTATTTAATAAAAAAAAACGATTTGTTATTTTAATTTCTCAGTATTGTTTTGTTCATTTATGTATTTTTTTGCTTTAGGTACTTGATGGACTTTTGAACTGACGCTGACGTTGATAATGATTCTGTATTATCTTACTAGTCAGCAAATAGTGACTAAAATCCGTCAGCAATTTGAACGTAGTAATCTCGTCCGTAACCTTCTGGAACCTTTCGTCGGTTTAGGATGACAGTTAAATATGACCATTAAGTGAAAGAAATGGTAATTTCAAGAAGTGGCCATTTTAAAAAGTGGTCATTTCAAGAATTGGTCATTTCAAAAAGTGGTCCTTTTAACAACTGGTTAGCAAATGGCGTTGGTTTCTACATTAGCAGAGCTTTTTTTATCAGCATAATTTGCGATTTAATGTACTACTCACTGATTTAAAGAAACGCTCAATTTAACTCGGTCTGTCTCTTTCTTTCTTAAGGGGAATCTAAAGGACAGGAGATGTACGAATTCGTTAATTAGAAAATATATTTTTTACAAAATTTATTGATGTTTACAGAATTTGTAATAAAAAGTATAAAATGAATAAAAATATTTTTTCATAAAATATAGAATAGTATTCACACAAAAAAAAAACTATTCACAATAATAAAAGGCCTTATTGCTATGTAAACAATTTCTACCAGGCCAACGCAAAACGCATAGTTCAATCGGCGGGTCAATTAGGTTCAAATTTGATGTTTGACAGCTCCGAAATCACTTGTCCCTTTCTGATCATTAAAAAGTAAAAGAGACAAACGGATTTAAACTAAAAATAAGAGCGTTACGTACGTTTTAACTGTTTACAGATATTTTATCTCACTCTTGCAGGCGAGCCATACTTGTGTGTGTGTTGTGTGTGCACATTGTGTTAGTGTGCGTAGCGCTCAGTTTAGTAGTATGCACACAAGAGCGCGTGTTTATACGCACACAACTACAAGTAAGGCGAGCCCGCACTCGAGAGATAAAATAACTGTAGTGCGATTTGGCCCTAAACACGAAGGCTTTGTCTTAAAATTTAGTTTAAATTATAATTTATTTAAGTTTTATTTAATAGTCACATCCTTGTTTTCTTTTTATTTCTTTATTATTGTATTCTAAAGCCCGACCAAAGAAATATGACACCTCGCCATATTGCGGAATTTCAATGGAACTAATTTTATAAGGGAAATTGTTGCCATAGTCGTAAAAATATACACGTGGCGCCCCCAGAGCAGGTTTCTTATTTCTTTGGTCAGGCTTTACATAATATTATGTCTGGCTTTTAGTTGGTGGTATATCTTCCTTCGAAAAAGGGTCGCGGGTTCGAATCCCGCACAGAGCAAACATTGCGATAAGCACTTGTATTTGCCTTGTTGTATATTTATATATGTATGTATATCAGCTGTCTGCCACCCATAGTACAGGCTCTGCCTAGGCAGGGGTCAGATGGCCATGTGTGAGATATCCCACATATATTTATTTATTATTTAAGCATGTTCATTTTATTTATGTGCCTTAAAAGAGTGCTTCCTTCCTTAATACATAACCTAATTAGATTTAATTTAGTTATAAATAGACGCGATGTACACATTGAAATTTTTTTTCAAACCCTTTGGAAGATTTTAGACGACCGTTAAATGTGTGTTCAACTATGTGCGAAGACCGATTTTATTTGCTTTTTTTCATATTCATAATTCTTAGTTACTCAATAATTATGTAGTTTAACAGGTCTCTCTATTCATCTTAAATAATAACTTATTTATTAGTTACACAGATTTTTCAGTTTTTATTTCAACAATTTCTAATAGTACAGTCAAGATTAGACTTGATCTTGACTGTACTATGACTGTATTAACTGAACACTTTGTCGCGTGCGAGGTCCGTGCTCAGATTAACCTGCTCTCGACTAATAGTCCAACGTGATTGTTTTGATGAAATGTCAAAACGATAATTTGAAAGAAAGAAAGTTGTTCAGTTTAATGAGTACTACAACTGTGTTGCCAATAAACAACTAGTTAATCACGGTGTTTTGATGACAGTCAACATTCCCATTTTCTCTTTAAAAATGTGACGTTCCACGTGCAAAGGTACCTTATGGTCGGTATTGAGTCATGTTATCAGCAACTTTTAAGCTTTTCAAATCCAAAAAGATTATATACGTACTAAAACGCGCGATAAGACACTTTTCACGTGGATATGTGACGTGACGACATATCTATTATTTTGTAGTTGTGCGCCGACTATCCTCCAACTCTAAGAGGCTTCAACAACAAGAAAAAAAACATCAGGAAAAAACAACAAAACGAAATTATTCAATCGGTATTAATGTATTATTTTCTTTCACAAACTGTCAGTATTACTAATTGCTAAATATTTTTAAAAACGTAATTGGATTTTTAGTGATATTTTTAGGTTAATAAATAACCAGTATTTTAATGCGTTTAGTGGAGATCTTTTTATGCAACTTTCCACGTTACGTAAATACGAAAACGATGAGTTGATTAAAATTTGTGTCGAAAGCAGATATTTTGCCAAAGCAAGCAGATAACCGGTATTAAATCGGTTATCGAAATGGCCATTCCATGTTTAACAAAATAACGGTTCACATTTTCGTGTTTTCAGTGCATAATACATACAATTTTATTTATAATTAATTGGTGGTAAATAAAGACTTGTTTAAAATTCTGCTAACGACACATTTTATGATTTTAGATAATGAGTGTTGTATTAATAAGGTATTAAAATAAGGCAAGTTAGATAAAGTATGTAGATCAATGTTGTAGTTAAGCAAAAAAAGAATATAATATAGGACTTAAATATGAGTTAATATTTATGTATTATGTAATATATATCTTTCTCTTTCTATTAATTGAGATAGTTTATTTCCTTGTAACAATTTTTTTAAAAGTGTTATTTAGGTTCTCTTATTTGAATATTCGGTAGTTATCAATACTTACTCGTATTTCTTCTATATATTTTTTTGCTAATCTGTTTTTCTCGTCTTAGAGTAATAATAATTTAATATATCTATTTACAACTAACTAGCAAAATTATATGAATTATTGATACGTCAATTCCATATTTAAAAAGATTACGACATATCAAATATCGGTTAAGAATATGTTAACCGGTAAAATGTGGATTGTAACTATTAGATTAAAGTAAATCAATTAACGTATACAATAGAAAGATATCGAATTATGTATACGATAAAATGGTTCAATTGGTACAGGAATAATAAAGAATAAAGAAATGGGTCATCTTGATCGTATTTTATACCTATATATTAAATTTACATGATATATATTGATTTCATCAAATGAATTTCAAATATATATAACGCGTAAGTTACTGTATTTTCCGCGTTAGAGATTTGAACGTTGATATTTTAAAAGAAATAAGTGATTTTTCTTTCCTACTAAAAGTCCAAACTATTTAACAAACCAATAATTGAATATTCGTCAAGGTCAATGAACTAAAACCGTCCTTTTTTATTATTAACATCCAGATTTTTATATACACTTTGTAAATTTATTAATAAATTTTCCTTTTATTATATTTGGGTCCACACAATGCATTTCTAACTATTATTAAATATACTATATTAAGTATAATGTTGTTGTTAGTGATGACTTAGCAAATAATAATTGTGAGCAACATTCCCTAAGACACTTAACGCAGAAAAAAAAATTCACTTCCATACAAAATGGTCATGTTAATTTGACAGATTTTTTTATTCGGGGACTTTGAACTCTATTGTACTAGTGTACATAGAAAGTTATGTAGCCTCAGGTTGTACTGCCATCCTGGGCTACTATATCTTGCTATAGCTAAATAACTGTGTACAATAAATCGGTAAGTGCGGTTCACTGGTATATCATTTCATGTTTTCATCGCGAATACAAAAGTACGTTCTATTTTTACGGTTTTTTCGGTTTTGTTTTTTTATTATAATGATTGACAGACAGCATGACTTTTCAAAAAACCGATTTCAAAACTCACTCAAAGACTCCTTTGAATAATCGTATACTCATACGATTACCATCGACAGAAAGGACACCCGCGAGCCGCACTCGTGCCATTTGATATCGACTTGTAGTCGTCACGTCAGTAAGTCAAAAACAAAACACAAATAATGCTCATTCCCCCGCCTCTCGCTGCCATGCCGCCATGTTGGCGACGCTATTATTTATTCTATGGTAATACGGACTCTCGCGGCGCGGTCTTAAGGTGCATTTTGTTTTAATACGAGCGCGGCGACAAACGTTAGACTATTATAGCCAGGGTCACGTTCGACGCGTTCAAAATAATTTTAATGTTAGTTGCGTGGTAGCTAGAGTTAAATTCGCACGTTTGTTATCAGAAAGTGCGCCTTCTGTACCTAGTACTATTATATATTCTGTGGTACTTGTACGTAATTCCTCAATGTTCCGATTAATTCAATTTCTTATTGTATGGCGCTTCTAAGGTTTCGTAAAAGAACAAGCAAATATAAAAACTAAGACGAATGTATCAGTAAGAAGCTTTATACCGCTGCCTGAATCACCTAGAATAAAAGACAATCATGTTTATCTATAAAGTTTGCAGGGTTAGAGAGAACAGACAATTTATAGTGTAATATTATTTTTGTAAATAAAATCGCCTAATAGACGCCTAATGTTTACATTTCTCCAAACAAATAATTCTGTCAAAACGTTGAGGAATGAGTGTCGGGGGAGCGGTAAATACAGCACGCTGATTGGCTCAAGCAAGGTTACGCATGACGTAAATCACAACTAGTGATGGGTAGCGCAGAAAGTTACTGTTCGTCAAAAGTACTAATACTGATACTAATAATTATTGTAATTGTTATTGATACCAATTTTGTTATAAATGTGAGAGTGATATAATCAACGAGAATGTTTGTGAGGATGGATGTATGAATGGATGTTTGTTACTTTTTCACGCAAAAACTACTAATTTTAATATTAAAATATTTTATTTTAAAACAAACGCTAACAGTATTCCCTTCTTTTTATTTCTTTTAACGTGGAACCTTCCACAAATATTAGAAAACAGTAAAATCGTTCCCAAGTTATAACGTGACCAAGAGAAATTGGGGTTTATATTTAAAATAACTAGCGTTAATTTATAATTATACACATATTAAAAAAAACAAACATATTAGTAGTAACATTCTGCTATTAAATTACTTGTACTAGTTTTACCGCGCATCCGTTGAGTAGTTGTACAACACTATTTAAGTAAGACTTATACGTCTAACGTGTGGCCAGAAAGTGTTCGCCTTGCATGCGGCGTCTATTAGGCTATGTCGTCGTTGGTATAAACAAAGGGAGTAGGAGGGATTTAATATTAATGGGGCGAGGAAATTCGTACGGGAGAACATCATATAGAGAGAAAGAAATTTCGGGGCAAATGAAGATCAATTTCTTACAGTTTTTGTTAAGTTGTCACTATCACTCTATATAAGATAAACTGTCAACATTTCTCGTTGAAACGAATTGATAGAGTACGTTAATTGGTCTGATTTTAACAGGGTATTGCAATTTCTCACATTTCGCATAGACATAAAATTTTTAAATAGTGAATTTGTACTTTAAGAATGATCTCATAATAAAATTGATTCCGATTGGTTGTCCGAAAATACCCAAAGTATTTCATGTGTTGACAGCTACCTACTAAAATTAGGTTAAGAGATTATAGGCTTTGTTGAAGGTGAACCAAATTTTTAATAAATAAGATTATGTTATTGCTTACTCTTAGTATAAAACCCGGTTTTATATATCTGTATTCAATCCGAGTTCCAAAATTAAACAGACTGCAATAGGGTTAACCGGTTAACCGGTTTGTATGCCTGAAATAAAACAATTTAGGTCTGTCCTTGCTGTGCTACACTGAAATAGGTCAATCAAAACTACTACTAGATAGATCTCTGTGAGATAGATAGATAGATAAACACAAACAAAACACACGGACATGTCACAAAAAATATCGTTGAAACAAACAAATAAATACTACAGTTCACAAGAGCTTTTCTGCTGGACTAAGGCCTCTCCCTAACAAGGGACAGAAACATTAGGGAGGTGTTGTCATAATCCCCACGCTTGCCAGGCGGGTTGAGGTTCGCAGTTGTTGTTTAAAAACACATGCCTAGTTAACGATTTTGAGAAAATCCTCTGAATTCAAAGTTACTTCGCTCACCCACAGGAAGAGTTGGGTTTGTACAGAAACCAACACATGCGGATGGACATTCGAACTACGAAATTCACCCCTACCGCTACGGAATACGGGCGCTCTCAAGGTCGACATGTCCAGCCGCATGTGCTGACTAGACTACTGTACCTACATTCTAATTCGGAAACTATTTTTACCATCACATTATCGGATTTGTTGTGTATTTTCTGTGCTAGTTAAAAATCCGTCGTTTTTTAAAATACCTTTAGCTAAGATTCAAAGAGGGTTTAAGCTTGTATACAAACAATTATCAATTCATATAATTGTTGAAATCACTCGCAGTTAGACTAAGTAGTTTTATTTTATACTTTAAAATAATTTCGCAACCACATCGAAAGCTTAGCGAAGCAAAATAAATATGTAAAATTTCAGAATCTTTTATTTGTAACAATTTTTATTCGATCATAAATACTGAATAGGTTGTTATTTTGCATTTATCATGACAAACGCACAATAATTTCGCAGCCACATCGAAAGCTTAGCGAAGCAAAATAAATATGTAAAATTTCAGAATCTTTTATTTGTAACAATTTTTATTCGATCATAAATACTGAATAGGTTGTTATTTTGCATTTATCATGACAAACGCACTGCTATTTAGGCTATATCGTTTAGAAATAAAATTAAGTGTGTTAGTAATATTTTTTAAATAAGTTTATTATTAATTTATTATTATTTATTATTAAGTTCTTATAGTGCGAAATGCGACAAATCTTTCAAATCTCATTTAGCAACTCTAAATAGACAAAATTGAAAGCTTATAAAAAATGTGATTTCTTTTGTATAAATTCGGTGCTACAGTATTTTTATTTCCATTTATTGTCATTATATTTTTTAAGTATGACAAATTAGCTGTTAAGTACGTTATTATGTTAATAAAATCCATGACTATAAGAAAATTCACACTTTTTATATATGTATTGCTATATTAACAAGAGTCTATTACAGTAAAATTTATATTATGCCTATCGTTTTCATTTGTCAGTGTTAAATCTTATATCGGAGAGTATTATATTTTATTATTTTACCGACTGATATAATTTTTTACATAACATATATTCTATTTAAATATGTATTTCTGCTTATTGTATTTAGACTATTTACTATCTATACGATTACGAATTTAAAAGTTTAGGATATATAAATGGATGTGACTATTATAGTTAATATGAATTAAGAAAGTAAGTTACATACTTGTTAGAAGTTACAGGAATTTTCCACATTTTTACATTCTCAAGTAAGTAATTTTGGAACAATGCCGGGCTGAATAATAGGATTTATCGTACAATTATGACACATTAATAAATAAAAAATGCTAAACCGCAAAATGACAAGCAATTGTATGCTATGAAATATTTCATACGTCCATTTTGTTTGAATTTTAGCGGCGCAGCTATAGCAATACAAAACAATACAGATTTTACAATGTTTTTCAACATGACAAATATTGTGTAAAACTGTGTTTTGTTTATTTTTGTCACATTTATACGGTACAGAGAGCTGGGCTTGCTAACTTGGTGAAAAAGAAAAGACTAATTGCGTCGAATATTCCTAAAAAAGAAATCAGTTTTTAATTTCATTAAATTTTCATACCGGTTAACTTTTTAACCGCTTTTTGCTGATACCGGTTCGCAGCCCTGAATAAAAGGATAAAAATGGGAGCAGAAAACCGTACAACGGTTACACTTAGATAGTAAATACTCCCGAAACTTTCAGTAATGGTCTTAACCTTAAAATAATGAGTGATACTAGCTGTCCGGCCGCGTCTACGCCTCTTTGGCTTGATAAGCTCGCGTTTGACATAATTACTCGACATGTACGCCATCTATTTGACGTCAATAGAACCATTTTTTTTTAAATGCCATCTTGAAAACCCCTCATTCAAAGGGTTGTGTGTGAAGTCGACGACCTTACAATGGGCCAGCATCATCGTCACATCATCATCATTAAGTCCGCAGTGTCTTAAGTCTAAAGTCTTTGACCAATGTGAGTTTCCTTGCGTGATCGAATCAGGAATGATGAGATCCGCTGGCGAACCAGAGTCACCGATATAGCCCGAAGAATCGCCAAACTTAAGTGGCAATGGGCTGGGCACATTGCGCGTAGAACCGATGGCCGTTGGGGAAAAAAGTTCTCGAATGGCGGCCACGCGCCGGAAGACGTAGCGTGGGCAGGCCCCCTACTAGGGTACTAGGTGGACCGACGATCTGGTGAGGGTCGCGGGAAGCCGCTGGATGCGGGCAGCGCGGGACCGATCGTTGTTGTCAAATGATATCTATGTCTATTCGTCCTTATTTCAAGGGAGGCTCGAACCCCTCGGTGGGGGTTTTTGATGATAACTAAATATCTATCTCATTCCATAAAGGTTTTGACTGCTACTGTAGGTGTCAGGGGTTTAAAATTAAGAAGTAAGTCCTAATTATAAAAGTGTTGAATGTTAAAATTCCTAAATGTACTTTTTGCTGTATTTATAATACAATTATATGTGAACAAAAAGGTTTTTATTTTTATTACATATAAAAATTTCTTTGGTATTTTGTTCTTTGAATTTTTTTGATGACAAAAATATTGATTGTAATAAATTCTCTATTAAAATCTAATTTATTATCAAAGAGCGTTGTGACGGGAATTAAATTTACATATACCTGATTGGAAAAATTGCGTACTTTTTGAAAACCCGTATTTTTTTTTTCGAATTTTAACAAAACGTGCCAAAGAAAATTTTATTTTAACCTTTCTAAGCGAAAATGCAACACAGACGACGGTCGTACATATTTTTTTTATTATTATTTTGTAACAAATAACACATTTTTAACTTAAAAAAAAAACTTAAATTATACCAATTTAAGCCGGGCACACGGTTCTGCCATTATTTGTCTGTGCTGCCTTTTTGGCGATAAAGGAACTATTCTCGTATTAAATTCTGTTTTTATTTCTTTACTACTTTAACGACCGTCTTCGCTCGTCTAACGTGTTGCATTTTCTCTCTTTTCCGATTCCTTCATCGTTGGCGTCTGCGCGTCGGATGCTGAAAACACCACAACACAATATCAACACAACAACAAAACAACAATACAATTAAAAATTTACTCAACAACATTAAAAATAAACTAACTACCATTATAAAATAACAATTATGCATTATTATCATCAACAAAATCAATTGAACTAACCGCTCGTTTGATTATGAAAATTTAATCATAATAAAAACATATTTTGTCGTTAAATTGCTTTATCAATAATGTATTTGCCATTACTAAACATTAATTATTTCATCAAACTACAATCAACACTATTATCGAACGTATAACAACAATAATTCAACACAACAACATCAATTCAACACAACAACGCCTCATTTCAACATAACAACACACGAATTCATCATAACAACATTCATTCAACACAACAACAGTTACCTAGGCGCAACGACGCCTGCGCCCTCCGAAGTGGGCAGTTTCATGGACACAGATATGCTGATGGATCAGATCAGGAATTTCGACACGGACGTCACCTTCGATTTCGATATCTACAATCCGGGACAACTCAACTTGAAGTAAAGTGAGTATCGTCTATTTTTAACCAGGGATCGGAACCGATTTTGAAATACCTGTTAATATAGTTAGAAAAACCGATATAATTCCGTTCTTTATCAAAAACCGGGTAACCAGAATGATTTTGGTTTGTTTCATTAAGTTCCATTTATTACCTGTTAATTGGGGAACGGAATTATATCGGTTTTTTCTAACGATATTAACAGTATTTCAAAACCGGTTTCGATCCCTGTTTTTAACACACTTTTTAATAAATACTTTTTTACTTAATAGTCGACCTGTATGTAACTATGTAATGAAATCTAAGGTAATAAGAATAGGAAAGAAATTGAAATATCGCTCTAGTTTTTGAGGTGACAATCAAAATTTAGATATTGTTTACTCCTAGTCTCGTCCTAGGTAATTTAGGTAATAACTAATTTAACCATCTTCCAAGGGTCGTAGCGTAATGAAAATTGGCAGTTGTATGTAGTTCTGATGACAATACAATAATATGGTACTGTCGAACTGATCTGATGATGGAGCCGGAAGATATGAACTGGAACTTCATGATGGAAAATCGTGTCATAGCTGTTTTGCATTTCTTAGAAAAGTCTTGTATTGAACTTTGACCAGGAATTAGGTTTCAAGGTCGATAGCGTGTTTTTGTAGTGTTTTTCAAACTTAATTTATTAATCGATAAAAGTAAGGATGCGAACGATTACCAAGTTTATTTGCAGCCAAGAGCCAAAACAGTGACATTATTATCATGTCGTATGGCAGCTAAATTATGGCAGTAAAATATTTCGAAAAGATGCAACGCCTGTGGAGTTTCTTCCGGCGAGTTCTTCTCCACAGAAAACTCCGCTAGGTTTGAGGCTCCCAAGCTTGAATGGTCTCACTTTTTAGACAAGCAATCTTATATATAAAAATGGATTGCTGTTCGTTAGTCTCGCTAAAACTCGAGAACGGCTGAACCGATTTGGCTAATTTTGGTCTTGAAATATTCGTGGAAGTCCAGGGAAGGTTTAAAAGGTAAGAAAAAATAAAAAACGAAAAAAAAAAAACAACGCGTGCGTACAGCCGCGGGCGGACAGCTAGTAGTTCAATAAAAAAAAGTCTTTACAGCTTAGGCAATAATGCTTTCGTATGTCACTTTCAAGCCCATTACTCCTTCATAAATCGCATCTTTTCAACCAATTTTAATAATTAAGAGTGATTATTAATTAATAACTATAGTAATGTTACATTACAGGTGACAGATCGTCCAAAAATTAATATTGTACAGTCATTGTCATTTTGTAAGTACGATACCATCGAGGCTGTCAACAAGAGGAAACTGGATAGGACAATATATTGTGACATTGATTGTACCATTACTTAGTAATTATAAACATTGGTTTTAATTCGCACAGTCACGTTTTAAAATTTAAGTCCGTCTTTTTCATTCGTTTGGGGATCGAAAAGGACTAGATATTATGTTATAAAATGCAGACCAGCAAAGATCTAAATGAACGTGTCCTGTGTCGGAACTAACGCCTTGCGTGTTGCTCACTATATGTTTGCCAGTCTCTTGTATAGCTCTCAGCGCCCGAGGACACGCTCATTTAGATCCGCCACGGACTGTATAACCAAGTGATACTACATCTCGTAGCTCCTGCTACGTAATTGCTACGCCGTAGCAGTGCTCTACGGAAGGTCTACGCCGTAGAGATTGTTCCCACTTCGCTTTACAGACCGACAAGGATCTAAATGAACGTGTCCTGTGTCGGAACTAACGCCTTGCGTGTTGCTCACTATATGTTTGCCAGTCTCTTGTATAGCGAGCAGCGCCCGAGGACACGCTCATTAAGATTTTTTACGATCCGTAAAAAGGACAGACGGACTTAAGTATTAGACCATTATTTTTATATGTAGACATTGTACTAACAAATACGTTACGAAATTTATGAAGTAAAGAGTCAATTGTGGGATTAATATACGTAGGGCACGATTATTATATTCTAAAAGAAGAAAATATACACGAATATACATAATATAATTTTATACAATAATCATTGCTATCTGATAAAATGTAGTCAGGTAAATATCGTGGAAGACATTAATTGGCAGCCCCGTTCGATATTCAACCAATCATTGTCACTTAGATAATTTAGTGTTGCTATTAGAAAATATATTTTTCCATCACATCAAATTATAGATATAGAGTTAAATGGCAACACTACAGATCGAAACGGATTGGTTCTATTATGTATTAGGTATTGTAGAATATGATCATGATTGGTTGAATTATTAACAATGTTGCCAGCATTTATTGTTTTTTTTTTCGTATTTTACGTCATAGTTCTACTCTGTGCCATAGTGATATGTTATTTATGTATGAATAATATGTTGCATTCAATAGACTCAACAATTTTTCTGTGTACTTCGAACTGTCAAAAATGTCTTAGACATAGGCAGTATAGAAACGGATGATGGCTGTCCAAAATAAATTGGTTTACCCTTTTCAGTAAATCAAATATCTAAACAAGTTCGGAAACATCTATTCTTTTGCAAATTTAACCGAAACTAAATTTACTATCGACGTATATATTATTTCAAATGTGCCATTTTTATATTCTGTATTTTATTTATTTTAGATTTGTGATAAAAAGTCAAAATTTTATATTCGAACATCATGATCCATTACTTCGAAGAGAAATAGATAGGTACAGTGATTTTATCTCATTAGTGCAGGCGAGCCTTACTTGTAGTTGTGTGCGTATAAACACGCGCTCTTGTGTGCATGCTACTAAACTGAGCGCTACGCACACAAACACAATGTGCACACACAACACACACACAAGTATGGCTCGCCTGCAAAGGGTAAGATAAAAGTTGATAAAACATTTGTAATTTTTAATGGTAGTATCAACTTGTTACTGGCCCAAAGCTGCGCTAGTGCTATAAACAGGAAATATAAGGTATCACAGTAAAACCAGTAAGTTACCTTCATACAAACGTGCCGCTGTCGGTTTGAATGTGTGAGTCCGCGCCGCGCGCCGTGTAGGCACGCGCTGTCACGCACACACTAGCATACAATAAGGGGGGGGGGCAACATGGGCTCAATGCAAGCGTGTGCGTGACGGCGCGTGCCTACACGGCGCGCTCACATTCAAACCGATGCGGCCAGTTGGTATGGAGATAACTTACTGTTCTGAGTCTACATTGTAATATGTAGGTATGTGTTCTCTTTTGGTGTCAATAATGAATATTTGTTTTGTATTGTACTGTCTCTCTATCTTCATACTCTTTGTTATTGCATTATTATCAAATGTAGTCATCCTGCAATACTAAACGAATTACTTATTAATTATTACTGTAAGTACTACTGTTGAACCGTATTGGTTCCACCGATTTAGGACTAAGCATTTTATTACTATTTTTTATGTTTAGTTATAAAAAAACTAAATATTGCTTGTTACTTTGCGATCGAATAATGTACCATTTTCAAACAATTACTTAAGTTTTTTAAAATAAATATTACACTTTTTTGTACGTATTTATATACAGTACGACATAGACGAACAGATTAAAGCCATATGTTGGCAACACTGAACTTTCAGCCAATCGCGTGGACTTCCGGTGGCCATAGAACCAATCACTGCAGGTTTATGTGGGGTGGTAATGTGGAGACAATATAAATTCCATATTACGTAGTTAGGTACTTACTACATATAAACAAATAAGTAAAGTCTGGCAAAAAAGTCGTGAAATTAATAGGGGCGCCACTTCCTATACGGTGTTGCCATTTTATATCATGCTGTCACGCTCTAACTTATGGATATTTCTGAGATATAAGATTAGTTCCATTTCAAGACTTTTTTGCCAGATTGTAACTTAATACAAAATAACGAAATTAGTCTCTTAAAATGAGCTTAAAGTATCTGATCCGTAAAAAAATAAAATAAACATAGGTACCCCATTCTGTCGGTATTTTATGCCGTACTGTTTAAACTCATTTGTGACATTAATCAGAACAATTTATGACATTATTAATGTATTTTTTATTGTTATGCATTTTTTTATAATTGAGAATATTGTGGCTAAGAAGCTGTGTTAAATAAGATGTGTTCAAAAAGTGTTCGTTAAATATCCGACAAGAGATTGATGCACGCACGAATTGCACTATATCTAGCAAGTGAAATACATTGTTTATGTAATAATAATATTTATGTATTTAAGATAATTACAACACAACACGGAAATTAGCGTACTGGTACTGCACGAAGTTAATATTGCAAGTTGCAACAGTTTTTATTTTTCGATGTGAGAATTATAATCATTTTGTAATTTCCTGGCAACACTGTTAAATTTTTGGCCTATCACTGTACGTTTTTGTGGTATGGCTATTGTTTTTTTTTTTACTTTTTTTTTAATTCTTTTGCGTCACGTTTTTTTGGGAAATTTTAACTTAAAATTTGGTCATAAATATAAATTGTTTATTTCAAAAGTATAGAATTAAAAAAATTACGGACGATTACAAATATTAAAATGTAAGTTAAGCTTGTTGTTGTGATAGATGTGGCCTTAATATAGAAAAAAAATTACGCGGATTCCGATCATCTAAGCAAATAAAGATGAAGTTATTATAGAGGGAAAGATGAAGTAAAAACAAAATAAAAGTATTCGCCATAGTTTCGACTTGTACCTAATGGAATTGTCAATTTAATTAGAAAATGTCTTCAAGCATGAATGTTACAAGATTTTAAATAACGTCATGTAAAATTTGAAAGATCGCATTTTAGAACTAACCTCGCTGTAAGAGAGCCCAGTTTTCTCTGTCCCATATTATTTTCTAAGTAATTCGAGAAATCTGGAACTTAAATGCGCTAAAATCTATTTATAAATTGAGTTTTGAAACACAGTCTCCTGCAAAGAAAACGGACCCCCTATTGTAAGCGGCTGGTTGTCACGGGGGTCCGTTTTCTTTGCAGGAGACCGTACATCGCTCTAGTTAATTCAGCCTGTGGCGGAACTGTATTTTTTTTATTCGTGATGTTTTTAAGACGTCAGCAAGACGCAAGGCATTTTTTTTGTGCTATTTTAATAAAAAAAATGTCTTGCTCACGTCTTAAAAACATCACAAACAAAAGAAATACATAATCAGTGGGTTCAATTCTGCCGTGGCCGCTAAAATATCTAAATTTAAGTTGTTGGTCTCTTTCATTCATATGGGAATCGAAAAGGATGGGAAGATGAATGAATTTAATTTTGAATGAATGATATTTAAAATAAGCAGCGCAGCTGTCAAATTCAGCTTAATTTAATCGGGATATTTTAAAATTCCTGCTAAATTACGCGTAAAATCGATGTTTGACGTGTCTAAATGTAGGTTGGCAATCACCTGTCCCTTTTCGTTCTTAAGAACGTGAAAGAGAGGTAACAACTTAAATTTAGATATTTTAGCGGCCACGCAGAATTGAGCCCAATTTCCTACTTCATAAAAGACAGATTTAAGGTGTCTTCCGAGACTTGCTAATAGCGATATTTGTGCCCGTTCAACCGGGTCTATATTAAAACCCATAATTGAAAATGTATATATTGAAAATCCATAATCGTTAAATGTCATAATGATTAAAATCCATAATTTTGAAACACATATATTTAAAAGCCCTAAATTTAATACGAATACTGTCAGTATGTATAATAATAATAATAAAAAAATTGACAAATACAGCACACATGTATTAAATTATTATTTTTTATCACCAAAAGTGCTGTTTCGTATGTATTTTTAAATTATGGATTCTAATTGTTATACTATTTAAAGTTATGGCAAGTCTGTTATGGATTTTCATAATAGGGATATTTATGTTATGCAATTTAAGGGGCACCCCTATCAACCATTTCGATCAAGATTAGATGACTATGTTTCTCATGTAGTTATTACAAGGTTTCTATTAAAAAAAAACATATCATGATGATATTTAACATGCCTCGGAAAGCAAGGTTTTTGTGTAGGTACTTTTTGTCAGTACTTTAAGTTCCAGTCTTCTATTAATTGCTCTTTATTTATAAAGAAAGTAACATGAAGGAAAAAAAATAAAATTGCAAATAGGTTTGTTAATAACACGTTTATTCAAAGGATGTGGGTAGTTATGATATAAATTGTAAGTTAAGAAGGTAATGGACTCAGCATTCATCACAAAGGGCCATCCAGCAATGGGAGATTTTCTGACAGCTTGAAATTAAAAAAAAGAGCGTTCTTTAAGATTTCCATAGATGGCGCTAGTAAAATAGTGACAACTGTAAGATTTATTGTAGACATTTTGACTTTTTTGCGTCAGATTGTACATGGTTCTGACTGAGATTATTTTTAGGATAATTAGTTGATTAATTTGAAATGCTTTTTTTTATAATCCAATACTTCTGTATTTATTACCTCACTTTTTACTAGTGCCATCTGTTGAACCATTTTGTACGGATATTTTTTCCTAATTTTCTACCGGAAAACTTCCCATTACGTCACACGTTACGTTACGTGACGTTGTGTGACGGAGTATATCACTAAGTTTGGGGAAAGTATAGTACACGTAAGTTTTGTGTCGTCGCGTTTTAAAAAGCAAAAGAAGAAAAGAAAAATGGCTCCTAATTATTGCGATAGATGGCGTTAGCATAAACCGGACAGGTGTGTTTCCCAGATGGAAAATAACGAAAATTTATGACATTTTGATTTACGT
The DNA here is from genome assembly GCA_948473455.1 of Teleiodes luculella. Classification (NCBI taxonomy): domain Eukaryota; kingdom Metazoa; phylum Arthropoda; class Insecta; order Lepidoptera; family Gelechiidae; genus Teleiodes; species Teleiodes luculella. The sequence continues at coordinate 1,144,348 of OX419609.1, read as the reverse complement.
AGGTATATCACTGTCTCCGACACTATCGTTGACGAATTACATATTTGAGATGTAGATTTTGCACTACTGCCATCTATCGGAAAATATTGTTACTACTTTTTTTCTTAATTCCAGCTCTCAGAAAATCACTCATCAATATTAAGATCTAACGCCCGATCAGAAAAATAACCGCGCAATATTACAGAATGTCTATAATTTTACAATGACAATTGTGGCCAGACATTTAGAAATACATTTTGATTAAACTGACGTAATTTATGGATGGGCCTCATCTAGCTATTGTGACAATCATTTTAGACCAGTCAATACAATCCGCCGTAGTATGCTGACTGTGACAAACTATATATCCCTTACCGAGCTGTCAAAATACCAAGAGTATACGCACGACAAAATTATGTCTATCGCGCGAGAACGGTCATGCTAGGGAGGCGGTACCTGGATATATTGTTTATTGCATACATTTCTTTCAATGAACACTTCCATTCGCGAAAACAAAAATAGCAACGTTTTAATATTATGAATATGTATTTAAATGCATTAGGTAAACTGCTTTTGCACACTTAATGATAAATTATAACTTGAATTGTCAATTTTATTAATGTAGAATAATAAAGGTATAGTTATATTGATGTTGTGGCATTCGAACGGTTTGGCTTAGACTTACAGCTTGAAAAGTCGCGAATTCTCTTCAAAACATAAATGTACACTTCGAAACCCATACGATAAGTAAGCAAGCAGTAATAAACAACTAAGAGTCGTTAAAAAAAATACAAAAAGAGTATTCCTTCCCACCCGGGATTAAACCATGACTAACATATTTAAGTTATCTAACCTCGCTACGAACAAAGCTACACTGCTTTCTTCTTATTCCCTCATAGAGTACGAAAAAAAATTATTTTTTGCAGTTTAAAGACTAATACACCTTTGGCGACCCGATCCGATCAACACCTCAGGGATCTGTCACTGAGATATCTTTGTTTTCCGTCAGTTTCGACCAATAGAAAGTCACTATTAGAAAGCTGCATGCCCTTCGGAGCAATCACAACCCCCCCGCACCTCACCTAGTAGACGGAAGTTGTTTCTTTTAGGTTTGCTTGTATTACGTCACTATATTGTTCAATACTCTTTGTATTATCTCAATCATGTGGGATATACGCACGTTTTCTTTAAAACTTAACGCAATTAAATAAAAAATGCATTTGGCGAGCTTAAAATACGAAGATAAAAATTCTAGTGAAAGATGATTTTACTTAAGCTGATTAAAGTTCTAAGCCACATAGTTCGACATATTATATCGCTTTACCATTATAGTTTAGGGTATTTAGTTAAGTCATATGATGTGTAATGAAATAAATATTATGACTGTTATTTGGTACTTTTATTTTGAAGAGTGAGGTAACACCCCGGTATAACGGCTGAGGCTGAAAGGACTTGGATCGAATCTAGAAAAAAAAACAGATGAATGGACGTCGGATTAAAAAAAATATTATGTCTAGAGTTATTTTTGGTCAGGAAGCCCCTCAATGAGCGTCGCCGGTGGCGGTGGTGTGTCGCAAATGTAGCACGGTGGTATCAGAGATTGAGAAACAATTCACAAGATGGCGTTAGTTTCTTGGTGTTACTGTCGTAGGATATGTAAAGAAGTCATCAACTCATATTTCGACGTAGTTACAGAGAGGAGTATTGCCAAAAGGCTTTTTTAACATCCTTTATATATCTTTAACGACAGCCGTTACCCTCAAACTATGTTTAAAATGATCTAACAGATTTTCGAAACAATGAGGGATTTTCAATGTGGCATTTAAAAAAAAGGTTCTATTGACTCAAATAGATGGCGTGCATGTCGAATAAAATGTCAAAAGCGAGCTTATCAAACGGGCAGATAAAAAACTGGCAACACTATTGTTGTCACGTCAATCGTCACGCACTTTGTTGTGTTTTATTTTTGTTTCGTGTTTTTGCGAGCTGACTTGCGTTTTTTTTTATTCGTTTTACCAGTGACCTTTTTACGACTAAATGACTTCTTTTCCTACCTTCAATGTAAGAGTTAATGCAGCGCCATCTGTTATGACCATAATGAAACCTTTTTTTTTTTTTTTAGTTTCTTTCTCCCTTATGGGGACCCGAAACCTTTTTTGTTTCTAGAACTGTCAAAATGAAAATCCGATTTCACTAGCGACAGCGACAAAAGACGAAAGGGACGCAGTTATTTGCAAGTGTGAGCACATCCCATTATAACCCATAACTGCATCCCTTTCGTCTTTTGTCTTCGTCGCCAGTGAAATAGATGCCTTACTCAGCCAGCGAGTACAAGGTTACTTATCTGTGCTGGTCCCATATTGATTTTATATCGGTATTTACGTAGGTATATACAACAAAAATCTATTGAAAATGACAGGCATTTTAGTGTGTAGTAATTATTATTTATTTTATTAGATTAGGGATTAAATAATGACGATATGTGGATTACATAAAAAAATATTTTTTAGAGTAGAGGTAAAGCCTGACCAAAGAAATAAGAAACCTACTCAGGGGCGCCACGTATATATTTTTAGGACTATGGCAACAATTCCGCTTATAACATTAGTTCCATTGATATTCCGCAATATGGCGAGGTTTCTTATTTCTCTGGTCGGACTTTATCTATATGTTTTTTGTTTATTTATTAATTTGAAACATTTTTGTGTCCTTGTCCGACTACTGACTTTTTATTTATCACTTCATTGTTTAAACTAGCGCCAAAACCAGAAAAAAAAACTATATTAATAGTGCCATATTTCGTGCCGTTTTGTTAACTATTATTCAATTAGGGCCTCCGCCCATTGGCGACAAAGACAAAGTCGTGCAAAAACGAAAAGGGACGCAGTTATGCGTTAGAATGAGAAACAAATACACCGCGCTCACTCTTGCGCATAACTGCGTCCCTTTCGTTTTTGCATGACTTTGTCTTTATCGCCAATGGGCGGAGGCCCTTAGGTATCTACCCATGGTCTAAAAAAACAAGGTCTAACACTCCGACCACGTGACTTGACACAAGCCTACGTCATCTGCTGTTCATCCTAGTTGAATAATACGCATTCGACAGTTTGACAGTCCGAGTAGAAGACCTTGTTTTTTTAGACCATGTATCTACCGGAAGCCTCTTCTTGACAATTGGGCTAAAAACTTGGCAACATCAGAATCTTCGTTAGCTAGGTGCAAAGCGGTATTGTGCCATCTGTCTCTTAAGTCTGGATTTGCTCCCTTTTCTAGGAGATATTTGACAACATTAAAATGGCCACATTTTACTGCTGTGTGTAAGGGAGTTCTCCCTACTAAGTTCTTTGCATTCATATCAGCTCCATATTTTATTAACAATTCAACCATATCCTTTTCACCTCTAATACAAGCTTTATGTAATGGTGTATTGTTAAATTTCTCAGACACATTAACTAATGCTCCATTCTTTAGTAAATATTCAGCTATATCCAAATATCCCTTCGCCACCGCTTCGTATAATGGTGTCCATCCATTGTCTATCCTTTTTATGTTTATATATTTCTTCAACATTTTTTCTTTTATTAGATACTCAATCAGTTCAAGACACCCGCTGTGAGCTGCTAAATGCAATATAGTTCTATTGTCAACGTCTTTTTGGTGTAAATTGGATCCTTTTTCATCGATCAAATATTTTGCTACGTCTATGTTACCATTTTCTACTGCCGTGTCTAATGCTGTCAGTCCGTAAACATCAACTGACTCTATATCTAATTTAAACTGTTCAAGTATATATTTCATAAGATCTAGTTCTCCTCGGTAAGCTGCCGCGCTTAAAATAGTTCTACCTTTAATTGTACGCACGTTTGGACTAGTCCCATTTTCAATCAAATAATTGATTGTATCAAGATCACCCCTACTAATGACAGCCAAGTATAGGGGAGTGAACCCATTCTCATCATCGGGCTTTGAGAAATCTAAATGCAAATTTTCAACAAAATATTTTACGAGCTCTAAATGACTACGCACTGCTGCATAATACAGAGGTGTCATTCCTTCACTATTTTTGACGTTGGGATCAAATTCCATCTCCTCTATCAAAAAAGTAACTATATCTTTGTGGCCCTTCTTAGCAGCTATGTGTAAAGGGGTACTCTTTGAATTATTTAGAACATTACAATTGGCACCTTTGCATAAGAGGTATTTCAACAATTCGAGATGTCCACAATAACAAGCAAACAAAATAGGTGTCCAACCTCTTGAATTCTTGATGTGTGGTGAAGCTTTTGCGTCTTCTATCAAATATTTAACTACATGCATATGTCCGCCATAACAAGCAAGGTGTAGCGGAGTATTATTTTTTATGCTTAGAACATTTGACTCACTCCCCTGTTCTTCTATTAAGTATCTAATTACGTTCAAATGACCATTAGCACTTGCTAGATGCAACGGCACTATGCCGTCCTGATCGCAAATATGAAAATCTATCCTTTTTTTATTGATCAAGTATTTAACTATATCGAGATGCCCATACGCTGCTGCATAGTGAAGAGTATACAATTCACAATCGTCAGTAAAATTATCAACGCCGAAAATTTTGAATGCGTCATCAGTATCAGTATTCGCATCTAGAACTTTCGTCCATTGTTTATTAACAGACGAAATAAAGTCTAAATTTTTTTGCTCAATTAAGTATTGGACAAGTTCCAAATCGCCAAATCTTATTGCACTGTGCAAGAGCGTGAAACCAGATTCAGTACAACTGTTAACTAATCCCTCGTCTTTTTGTATAAAATACTTGACTATGTCGAGATGTCCTTCGATCGCAGCGTACATAACAGGAGTGTAGAATGTGTGTGTGTCATCTTCAACGCCATGGATAGGTACATTCATACCTTTTTCGTTGACAAGGTAATCTACCAAATCTAAATTACCACCAAAGGCAGCTGCATGCAATATGGTTTCTTTCGTTAGGTCAATTTCATCGAAGTATTTTGATTCAAACAAGTACTTAACCACATTTAAATGTCCTTTACTTGCCGCGTAGGATATCATATTTCCTTTTATTTCTTCAACATTAACAATGAGACGTTTGACCAAATCCAAATTTCCTTTCTTACATGCATGATGTAAAGATGTTCTACCGTTTTTATCAGGTTTATTAATGTCAGCACCTTTTTCTATAAGTAATTCGGCTATTTGCGTAAAATCTTCCATTATTGCTCGACTTAATGGAGTAATGCCTTCGCTATCGGGTAAATTTAAATCAATTTCGTGTTGAACCATCATATTTACAATTTCATAGGACCCAAACTTAACCGCCATGTTCAATAAAGTCGTCTTGTATAATATCTTGCCATCAGTTTTAACTTCGAAAAGATTATTTTTATCGAAACCGGTAAGTTCCCATTTTTTTAACAGAGTTTCATCCACAGATTTTAGTTCTTGCTTAAGCTTTTCAAATATGTCTTCTTCTACTTTAAGAGTCTCAAGCAATTTTAAAACTATCAACCATTGCCCTTCTTTAGACTCCATGATTATTTCTTTGCTTCCACGACAGTAGAAACAAGGATATTGGTATTTATTAAGTACTTTTGATTTCGAAAAATGATTTAGTAAAATCTTACTTCGAATAAAAACCTATGATTTGATTAGTAATATCTTGACGATAGGCTGTTATTTTATTTGCTAACTTCACATGGCCATCTAAAACAAAATAACAATTATTATTTAGAAGAAAACAAACAGTATCTGTAGCTAAGCTGAACACTGGATTGGACTTCGTATTTCATTATTATTTTCGTTCAATAAGGCACATAATCGCAATTCATCATCATCATCATCATTTCAGCCAGTAGACGTCCACTGCTGGACAAAGGCCACCCCCAACTCCACAACGATCGGTCCCTCGCTGCCCGCATCCAGCGGCTTCCCGCGACCCTTACCAGATGATCTGGTAAGGTCGGTCCACCTTGTAGGGGGCCTGCCCACACTACGTCTTCCGGCGCGCGGCCGCGATTCAAGAATCTTTTTTCCCCAGCGGCCATCGGTTCTACGTGCAATGTACCCTGCCCATTGCCACGTTTCACGATTCTTCGGGCTATGTCGGTAACTCTGGTTCGCCTGCGGATCTCATCATTCCTGAATCACGCAAGAAAACTCGCAAACATCGCTCTTCAGACATACCTACATGTATCTCTTATGTGGTGGCCAGGGAAACGTGCACTGGGTGGTGACTCTGAGCCTTTGCAATTATAATTGTAAATAATGAAATATGTGTGGGGATCTCACTCATTACACGGCTTTCTGACCCCAAACTAGGCAGAGACTGTATCATGACTGTATTTACTATGAGTGTCAGCCATGGCCTATCTGGAAATCCCTCAACAGACTCCGGACCCAGGTGGGTCGGACTAGGGATAACTTATACCGATGGGGTTTCATAGGGGACTCTAACTTGGAGTGTAGGTGTGGTATGGTTCCCCAGAAAATGGACCATCTCATTAGCTGCCCATCTTGTCCTGTCACCTGCACGCGAGAGGACTTGATGAAGGCTACTGACGACGCTATTCGTGTGGCTGGTTTTTGGGCCGAGACTGTCTGAGTTTTGCTGTCGACTCGAAAAGAAGAAGATGGGTGTCAGACCAACTGATATACCTACCTACTTAACTACCTACAAGGAAAACACAAGTGCTCATCACACGAATGTTCGCCCTGGGCGGGATTCGAACCCGCGACCCTGTGCTTCGAAGGCAGAAGTATAACTAGGCTACGCGACCGGCTTGCGTAGGCAAGTGCGTGTTTATCTTGTTTACAACACCTACTCTTTTTAGTTTGACCGTTTTCAATAAATTATTAACCTAACTTAATAATCTACTCTGTGACCTTACTCACCTTTTCTTATTCCGTTTACAAGTGAAACAAGTATTTGTATTTAACTTTACGTAATGATAATTTCACAACAAAAAAATATATAGAGTGGATGACTAACGCTCGCCAAGGTTAACCGTACACTAGTCACTACAGTACAACACATACAAAAAAAAAGATAAAAACATCAATCTTGATAGTTATCAAAGAGCGCCTAGTAGACGATCAAACTATTCCTCAATAATAAATGTGGTGCCTCCAGATCAGAGTTTTCTTTGAATAAACTGATTTATTTTCTTTCCGTTCTTACGCTGGATTTTGAGGTTGATTGTGAGGATGGATGTTTGTTACACTTTCACGCAAAAACTACTGAATGGATGTAATGAAACTTTACAAAAATAATAGCTTATACCTACATCAAAATAACACACAGGCTACCTTTTACTGCGGGAAAAAGCCTCGTTAAGCTAGTTTGAAATAAATAACAGTTTGAAAGTTTCATAACCGTTTGCAAACGCAACATAAATAATATCCACATTAGTATATTAGCTCCACCAGAATACCTATCCTAAATTCAGCATCTATTAAGTTCCCTAATTAGGACCAGAAATTCAGTCGTTGTTCGTTTCTGATTACACATTCACTGGTTCAAGACACTGAATCAGAGCGATATGCGAATGTGATTGACGGTCGTTGGCTAACGCAATTTTTACTCATTAAAGCCCGACAAAAACAAATAAGAAACCTCGCCATATTGCGGAATTTCAATGGAACTAATTTTATAAGCGAAATTGTTGCCATAGTCGTAAAAATATACACGTGGCGCCCCCAGAGCAGGTTTTTTATTTCTTTGGTCAGGCTTTAATTATAATTATTTTTAATTTAAAACTTAAAAGAAATATTGTAAATGACATGCAACACTTTAATGTGAAATGTGTGTATAAGTTAGTACCTACCATTTGAATGCTAATATATGAATACGAATATGAATGTTCCCAATTTTATCGGAACGGGATGGGTGAAAGAATATTTTATTATAGCGTAAAAAGCTAGCAAGCATGAACATTGTGTCCATTTGTGGGGTATTACACAGTTTATCGGGTAATATGTGGGGCCGTCGGGTCCCCTTGGTGCCTTTTACTTTACCATCAATCGATCAATCAATACTGATGGATTGACTGTTGTCTACATGGTTGTCTATGTCATTCAGAGTTCAGAGTTATATCTATGGTATGGAATAACCGTGAAACCAGTTGGTGATGTTGCCATTGAATAAAAATAATTTCGATAGTCATCTATAATTTATTATTATACAATTATGTACCTAAACATGAAGATTTGATTTGATTTGTTTGCATTGAGCTCTGGTATTACAGAACCGATTTCAATGAAACTTGGTACAAAACAAAGATAGAATAAACCTTGGGGTAGGACATAGACTAAATCTTTTACCGCAGGAAAATTCCTCATTCCCATGGGAGAAACTTTACATATTATTACGGGTAATAAATAAATAAATTGATAAAGTGGCTTGAGCAGTTATTATCTCACACTAGTACACTACACTACGCAAGAAAAATAAAAACTAGTAAGTACCTAATATAACTTATTTTGGGGCGATTTTTACAAATTTATTATAGCAAATCACCAGTAAAAATTTCCATAAAAATATCAATACTGTCAATACACGAGTATAAGTTTGTTTTCTTACGGGGCGAGTAAATAAAGAAAAAAAACTGTTATTGATAAATTTTTTTTATTTATAGCATAGATATTTTATTTTATTAAAATAACTTAATCTAATAATGACTAGAGATCAAAAACAATGAAGACACTGGCCTTAGCTGTTTTTGCTCCTCATATAGGTACTTACATAATGTTTAAGGTTTTACCCCCCCTTTATGTAGGTACTTATGCACCTATTTCACTGGCGACAACGACAAAAGACGAAGGGACGCAGTTACGCGTTAGTATGAAATACAAATACACCGCGCTTACTCTTGCGCATAACTGCGTCCCTTTCGTGTTTTGTCGTCGTCGCCAGTGAAATACCTGCCTTTGAGGTGGAAATATTTGCTAATGATGATACTCGTATTATGAATGAGGTCGGACTTACCCCCTGTCCAAAATCAAGTGTTCAAAAAATATTTTACATTTCAGAACGTTATCTATAAATGATGTTGCCGGCAAATTGTAGCACTCGTCATTTTACAGATTGCATCAGCATTTTAGAAACGCACGCATTTCTCAGAATGCCGAAGACAAAGTACAATGCATTCCTCTTCTAAATGAGTATATCGTGGCATAATGGAGTTAAAATGGCTTGTAATACAAGAACAAATGAATAATAAAATTAAAGTTGATATTATTATGTAAAGCCTGACCAAAGAAATATGACACCTGCTCTGGGGGCGCCACGTGTATATTTTTACGACTATGGCAACAATTTCCCTTATAAAATTAGTTCCTCTGAAATTCCGCAATATGGCGAGGTGTCATATTTCTTTGGTCGGGCTTTAAAGCTTGCTTGGAGTTTCCTTGCGTGACGAATCAGGAATGATGAGATCCGCAGGCGAACCAAAGTCACCGACATAGCCCGAAAAATCGCTTAACTTAAGGGGCAATGGGCTGGGCACATTGCGCGTAGAACCGACGGCCGTTGGGGCAGAAAGGTTCTTGAATGGCGACCGGGCGCCGGAAAACGTAGCGTGGGCAGGCCCCCGACGTGGTGGACCGACGATCTGGTGAGGGTCGCGGGAAGCCGCTGGATGCGGGCCAAGCAGGACCGATCATTGTGGAGATCCTTGGGGAAGGCCTTTGTCCAGCAGTGGACGTCTTTCGGCTGAGATGATGATATGTAAAGACAGTTATTAAAATCAATTATTTCACGCAGTGACTCCACTGAATTTGCAGAATTGGAATTGGTTTATTAATTTTCTTCAAAAACAGCTGTATTACGCCGCCATTTAAAGTTATTGGTCTCTTTCATTCTTGTTGGAATCGAAAAGGATAGATGAATGAATTCAATTTTGAATAAATGATAATAAAAATAAGCAGAGCAGCTGTCAAATTCAGCTTAATTTAAGTGGGATGTTTTCATGCCTGAAACTAGTGCGAATTACGCGTGTAAAATCGATGTTTGACGTCTCTAAATTTAAGGTGACAATCATCTGTCCCTTTTCGTCTTTAAGAACGTGAAAGGACAGGGACAATCATCTGTCCCTTTTCGTCTTTAAGAACGTGAACGTGAAGCCTGTCGCTACTTAGGTACATACATAGGCTGGCCTACTGGTATTTCGCTGGCGACAAAGATAAAAAATGAAGGGGACGCAGTTATGCGCAGGAGTGAGCGCGGTATATTTGTATCTCATTCTAACGCATAACTGCGTCCCTTCTCCCTTCTGTCGCTAGTGAAATAAGGCCCTAAAGCGTTAATGTAGAATTGGGCCTATTGTTGTTATTTTGGAACAACAGCGCCGCGCGTGGACAGATTAGGAAATAATTAGATAATTTGCCGCGGTATTTTAGAATTCCCTCGACTTCTTCTGGCTTTTTATAAAATGACAAGGCATTTTACAGTTTGCCTTCGGCATGTTGTAAATTGGCGAGCGTTTGTGAAATGCCGGTACATTCAGTAGAATTAAAGACGCATTCTACAATTTGCCAACGACATATAGGATTAATTAAGTACTTAATCACTCTATCTAATCAATCACTAACCCAGATTAGAAAAATATGGAGGCAGCACATGGTCTTTTAATCTTTGTTTGTTGTAAAAATATGTTGGTCTAAAGTTAGTTTATAGTTTAAACATGTATCTTAGTATACCTTACTTATTTTTCCTCAATTTATTTCATACTAGCGGCCCGCCCCGGCTCCGCACGGGAAAATGGTTATTGTGGGTTATCCTTAAGTATATTAAGCATGTATTATACATAAACCTTCGTCTTGAATCACTCTATCTATTAAAAAAAAACCGCATATAAATCCGTTGCATAGCTTTAAAGATTTAAGCATACATACATAGGGACAGAGAAAACGACTTTGTTTTATACTATGTACATAAAGACACTCACAACCTGTGTAAACATTTGTCTAGTCTAGTTCCATTGAATTTCCGCAATATGAGGACGTTTTTTACTTTTCTGATCATTTTGTACCTGATATATTATTATTAAAATAATAACTAAATAAAAGTAGCCGTTTTCCGCAACTGTTCCATCTTTAACTACTATCGAGATTATAATATCCTACGGAACACCGTTTAGTTCCTCGCCGATTTTTCAAACGGTGGCGGCGCCACTTAGCTCCCATAGGCCCCTTAATTCCGTGATCGGACATAAATCAAATCAATAAATATTCGGCAACGTTACAGCTTAGCAATATCATATTACTGTTAGCTAATATTTATGTCACATTAAAACTCCTCAATCGTTGCGAATTCTTCAAGTAGTTCTGTGTTGGATAAGATATCCGTACTTGGAGTAATATTGTTCGGTGCCACTCTTTGTGAACGTTTTGAGTACCAATATCAGAAACCATTCTTTTGTGTGTTATCCTCAAAGCTTGTTTGCGTTTCAGCAGAAATGCTACCCAGCATCACATCGGACTTGACTGAAGACTTTATATCATACGTCTGTGTTTCTGTTGTAGTAAAACTGCAAGGACTTGACGTTACACTCTCAAAGAGTCGGTAGTTTGGTTTAGGAGAATCGGTGCAATAGCAGTATGTTTGCGTCTCTTTTATACTCAAATCTGGTATTAGATCTTCAGTTAAGGTTTCCTTATTCGACTTGCTCAGTCCAAATTCTAATGGGAATGTCTGAGTTTGAATATCAGAAAGGGAAACGGTCTCGGAGAAAAATATTGACTCTTCTTCACTTGCCTGTGATTTTAAAGACAGTAAATCTTCAAAGACTGTTTGTGTTGATATTTCATCAGTTTTTGTCTCATAATTATAATTTTTTATCTGCCAAGAAGGTAGTGCTACATCATTTTTTATACGATCCTCTACTGTCTGTGTAGCGAAGGATCTCTTTGGACTATCACACATAAATTCGGTAAATTCCTCATTTTTAGCTTTTTTCGATTCGGTCACTGTACTGGTTTTTCTCTTAAGCATTTTCTTTTCGTCTTTATACTGTTTATGTAAGTCTGGATGCTTCCTCATGAGATGCACGAGTAATCTTTCGTTTGTATTATATTTTGATTTGCAAATTTTACACTTAAATACCATGTTACAAGACTTCGCATGATATTTTAATTGTGATTCCGTTGCAAAAGCTTTGTCACAATCAAAGCATTTGATTATTTTGCTCATATGAACTTTAGCCATGTGTTGGTTTAAAAACTTTCTACCATGAAAGAATTTGTTATTGCCAGAATTCGTAAAGTATGAACAGTTAGTTACGGAGCAATAGTACTGCACCTCAATTGAGAAATCGTTGTCATTTATATGGTGATTTTTTACTAAGTGCAGCATCAGATCCTTCTGTTTTATGTAACTTTCTGTGCAATACGGACATGACAGGTATATCTTAGCTTCCATGTTGGGTGCTGTTACCATAATAATCAGCTTCTTGTCATACAAAACACATGATATTGTGTTTTCAGGTGAGTTTACTTGCTTTTCTTCATTACTCTCAGGGTTTATCTGCAAAATAGGAAATATTCAATCTATAAGATTCGTATTTGTGTGTGTGTATGTAAATAAAATAAAATGTTTGTAATGAATAAACTCAAAAACTACTGAACCAATTTCAAAAACTGTTTCAGTAGTTTTTGAGTTTGAGTGAGAAGCTACATTCACCCTAAGTAACATAGGTTACTTTTTACCGCAGGGAAAATGCCTCATTCCCACGGAAAAAACTGCTAAAGCGGGCGGAGACGAGGCGGAAAGCTAGCAGGTATTATATAAATTTGTGCCTTTCAATGGATGTAAACAAATTACCTTGGCCATGTTCCGTATAAACTGGTCAGAATTTTGACATTGTGATCGGAACCTTTTACAAGTAGCCAGCAATTCCTCACACGTCACACAGAGAAGCTCCGACGTGCCATCAGACTGTTGTAACTGTAAGGAAGAAGATTTATGAATAAATACATAGACTGCTAAATTCATTACCCTTCCTTTTTGGCTTCGCCGTAGTCGGGTAAAAAAAATAAAAATGGACTGATTGATGGATGGATTTTTTGTGGACTTTAGAATGGATGCACATAAAATTGGTTTAACCTATGTTTGTTAGATTATTACAGGGATATTGACGAAGACAACCTTTTACTGAGGAAAAATTCTTCATGATAATTCACGCAGGAACTTAAAATATGTTATTTTAAACTTTAAATTGTGTTGTTCAATACAAAAGCTGTGATTTCTGTGGGATTTTTGGCAGGTTTTATTCAAACTGATATTGCAGCACCACACAAGAGCTAGCTACCTGAGTATATTTTTTTTATAATTTTTCATAATCTATGGTGAATTTCATTAATTTTATTAAATTTTTCACATTGTTATAATTTCATTTTCTACAACCTATATAGCGAGGACTCATTATTTTCACAAACATTGAAATAAAGATAGAATAAGTCTCCAAATAGAAACTAAATAATACGCTTTCTCCAAATTGAAATTTGAACAAACCTTGATGCTAGTGCACTGGTAGAAGTCGTCGTCCAGCTTCCATTCGAAGATGCTCTTCATCTCTCCAGAGCCCGCGAGACAGCCCCGACAGAGCAAGGCATGTTCACCTAATGGTTTATCCAGTGCAGTGTACGGGGCACTCATACTTAGTTTATAACCTAACCACCGCTGCCATCTACAAAACTTCTCAGCTAAGCTAAGCTAACTACTGCTAACACTCTAACACCACTGTTTATGTAGAAGAAAAACTTGTAGAAATCGTAAAAAAAAAATTATTAGAAATTCGCACGCAAGGAAGGAAAAAATTGTTTTGACTTTTGTTAGTTTTGTTTATTTTTTATATAAAAAAATAGCAAATGAATTTCCGAGACACAATAAAACTGATTTCATCCTTATAATAATTGTTGGTGTTTTTCACACTAGACTATTTAATACCTTATCACGTTACGATAAAGTTCTTTACTGAATGCCAGATATCAGTAGTACCAAACCAATATCGCTTTCAGTTTATCTCGGAAACTTCGAAGGTATTTTTTGTTATTTTTAAGAAAAGGCAGAAGTAATAGCACATAAAGCCTAGCCATTGTTAACTTTAGGCTGGCGGGCTGGCTTAATAATTTATTTATTTGGACGCACGCAATACATAAATAAATAGTATGTACTAGTACATACATTCTGTGGCAATACTGCTTTTCGAAGAAAAAAATAGTCTTCTCCTCAGTCTCAAAATTTTTAGAACCTACAAGAAAAGAAACAATTTTGTTTTCTATATTCCCGCCGCGTAAGGAGCATGCTATAAATTATCATTACACATAAATAAATAATTGCTTCAGCTTCAGCATTAAAATATTTTTTGTATTTTAATTTAATATTTATGATGTTAATTCGTGCTCGGGCTTAGAGCAACGCCGGCCTTCCGTAAGGCCGGCGTTGCTCTAAGTGCTCGGGTACCTATTTAGCTAGCAATAGAAACTTTGTGTGAATGAACAAAAACAAGTTGGTGGCCATTTAAAATTATTTGAATAAAGAACAAAATTGACTTTTGACATCTATTTTGGCTCACCTAAATTTACAAGAGTATGATTGTCTCTTAGAAAGGTAATTTTTATGTTTATTTCACGCATTTTTACCCTAAATACACGTATTTCTATTAAAAGCCGGTATTTACATTGACATGAAGTAAGTTTATTTTTTCTTGCACCTCGGTTTCTGGACGAACTTCGCTACGGTCGCCATTTGCGCCACGAAGGCTGGCTGATCGTTCTGAGTGTAGAATTGTGAAATTGGAGGTTATAGTGCTTTTTTTCCAGTTATTTGTGTGTTAAAATCACGATAAAAGGTTTTTAGCACGTCGGCCACTCGTTCAACGTATGTTATTCACTAGGAATGCATTAAACTTGTGAGTATTTTGGTAACCGTCTTCGTTACGTAGAACGTAGCATAACACGTGCTAGAAATAATGTTTCATTTTTTCTGTAAATTGCTTATGCACGGTGCAGTGAAACGATTTGTCTTGGACTTTACCCCTCGTTGAACGTGGGTATACATTTATTACTATGTACCGTGGCGTGAGAATGTCGGTTTATTATTTTCAATCTAGGTGATCTATTTTAGGCTTGGCTAGCAGTTTTGTTCCTAGTTCGAAGTAGAGAAGACTGCATACAAGTTTTTTCGGTAGAAGTAAATGATAAAGCTTATATTCAACCTTGTTCTTTGTTGTTTGTTGTACTATAATCTATACTTTAAGATTTTTTTCCCATGGTACTTGTTGTCAGCAATCTTTATAAGTATTTGATGACAATTTTGACAAGTATTTTGTTATCTGTTTCCTGGGTAAGGTGCAATCTTGTACAGTCAGGAGCACACAAACCTAAATACTTTCTTAATCATACTTATGTGTATTGGTTAAGGCACAGAATTGCAGTGTGTATTTAGCTTGCCTTGCACTTGACTGTATATCACTTTTTCAATTACTACTGTTTACTAGTAATTTGTATGTTGACGTTTGGTCATATTATGAGCATCATCAAAGATTGGAATAGTAAATTTCTTTGGACAGAGCGTCAACTTCTGTTTTATTTGCAGCATGATTCATGATGTGTCCATGGACAATTAAATTTATTTTATTTGATTCACATAATAAGCACCACATTGAATGTTAAATAACTAACATAATTCTTGTGTTTAAATTTTTTTCTTATTATAATATAATATATTTGCTGTCTTTAGTGAGCTGTTTTTGTTTTAATCATCATTTCTTATGTTATTGTCCTGTTTGGTAATTTTTCATTGTCAATTGAAACATTTTTAGAAGGTACAATTAAAATGGTTGTTGTTGATGGTAATCGTATACTCCTTCGAGTCAAGTTTTGGAATTTAGTTTTTTGAAAAGTCAAGCTTTCTGTCAATCGTTATTTATTTATTTAGTTCTACTTCTGTATGTATTCGTAACGAAAACATCCGAAATTAATAAATATACCAGCGAGTCTTTTTTCCAGTCATAGTTTCGTTCATTGTAACACAGTCATTTAGCTGTACAGTGCATTCAAGATATTATAAAAGTTCAGGGAGTTTAACCTGAACTTACAAAAATTGTATCATTTATTTAATACTATTTAACTTATGGACATTCTACATCACTTTTTATTTATTTATTTATAGCTTACAAATATATACATATAATTTCATTTCTCCCTATCCATCTCTCTCTGTCCTTTGCCTCTCTTGTCCACATCGTTCCAGCTATCACCTTTACATCATCTTCCTATCTTCAAAACTGTCTCCCCTTTTTCTTCTACTTCACCATGTCTGAATGTAATTTGCAATGACAAACTTTAATGGAATAAGAAGTTGGAAAAACAAAAGTTTTTGATGCAGTCAGGTGTTTTTAAATTCTGCAATAATAGTTATTTATTTATTATTTTGTTTCAGCTGCCGAGAACTCCAGAAATGAAGATAGTCCGAATCAGTCACACACAACTCTTATATATATCTACAGTGCTCAAAGGAAAACCCATTAACTTTTAAACCGTACTAGAATTAATTTCTCTATAAGCTCAAAAATAGCCGATATTTTTATTTTATAGTTGGGGTAAAAAGTAAAAAGAAAAAAAAAAGTTTGTTTTTTCGTTTTAATTTAAGCGGTCAGTGTCGGTGTAGGTATATTTGTTTTATGGAAGAAAGTTGGATTAAGAATTGGAAGCAAGTATGAAAATACCCGAGACATCAGCAAACATTGGCGCTTACTACGGCAATGAGGAAAATGGACAGTGGCAGGTTGGTGTTACTTATTATAATTTTAATTTTTTTTTAGTTGGCCAAAAACATGCTGTACAAAACTGGTGTGGTGGAAACTGGCTGCGTAAAACTTGAACGGCTAACCCTTCTCTACATGGCCTGGACAGCCCAGAAAAAACTAAAATTTTTATTTTTGCTTTTATTCAAAGTCAACATGTGCTGACTACTGTACATTTTTATAGCAGGACTAGATATAAAGTTAATTTTCATATTGTTGTGAAAATTATTAAAAACATTAAATTCTTTTCATGTTATCTAGAAAAATATACCACCGGAATTAGCAATCGATTAACGGACGCGAAATTAAATTATGTAATGATTCAATTTTTCAATTCAATTTATTTATTTGCAACCATATGGTAACTTATTAAGGTCTAAATTATAATATAGTTTCACATATGAGGCCCTTTGAGAGCACAGCAAACATTATGGTACAATAATTATTGTTAGTAATTAAAATAATAATAGTATTGTAAATAATTGTATGGTCAAGTAAATAAAAATGACACACATACGACCGACGAACGATTTCTGTTGTGCCGATTTAAAATGTTGTTGTGGTATGTTACAGCCAAACGGCGTGATCATTGACAGCGGCGTCGGCGGCGGCGTGGTAGGTAGCGGCGACGCGGGGCTCCACAGGCCGGTCTACCCACTGCACATACCCAGGGGGCACGTTTCTGGTAAGACTTCAAAGTTGAAAATGTGTTTGTTTGAAGTAAGATTTTACAAATCACTTTTTGACGTCGAGGAGAGTTCACGATTTGGCTGTCTTCTGTGGAGAAGACTTACTTCACTTAGCGAGTGGGTGGCATTGTAAACTCCACAGAACATTTAAAAGAGGTTAGGGCGGCGCTGTGGGCGGGGCCGGCGCGCCAAGACTATGAGCAAACGCTCATACTCCACGCAAAAACGCGATCGCGCTGTCTACCTCACACATAGCTATAAAAATGTACATCGGTATGCGTGCATGCGTATGATTCGTTTCCATTTGAAATCGCGTGATTGAGCGGCGCTCGGACGAAGAAGAAACCCCACTTCACATTCTCTGTGAGTGTGATGCACTTGCCCCATAAGAAGCCAGAACCCTAAATCCCACCAAAACCGTCAGCTTCTTCAAAGCGGTCGGTTTGGAAGAGGCTATGTAGCCTACGAGGGTTAACTACAATAGATCCACCATGGTCGCAGTGGTCTTGGGTATTTAATTTAGTGCCCTTCTCTCTCCATCCAAATCATAACACATACTTTAGGGACTTGCGAAATTTTGTTAACGTGTTAGAAAACTGTTATAGTCCAGTCAAATTAGTAAGTTCACCTCGGAATTCGAGATACCCAGCTGTAAGTCTGTAAATACTTGTATATTGACACCCTAAAAGTTGTCTCAAAACCTACATAATATGGTGGGTGTAAGCTATTAAATTTCATGGTCAAAGGTCACAAAAATCGGTTTTTTGCGCTTTTTTTTGTAAATATCTCATTTCCTATGGGTTTTTTGCTATTTGTATGTTTACCAATATTGTAGAATACAAAATTCTCTACAAATTTTGTTTAAGTAGTTTTTTTTGTTCGGTGAACCGTTTTCGAGATAGAGGGCGGAGAGCGCAAGATCACAGGATCACTTCAGGTCAACCGGTGCCTCCGGTCGAAAACGCGCCATGTATAGTTGATGAACTATCGATAAATCAATGATTATAAATATTTGTAAATTTTTGGGTATGCTCGCTTTGGGTATTGCTGGGTATCACGAATTCCGAGATTCTTACCAAATTTAACCTTAATTGACTGGTCTACTGGTGTAATCGAACTTCATTTATGAAAATAGCAAAACTGTTAGTCTCTAAAGTTGTGTTTAATAATAATAGCCTTTATTCCAGAATCTTTTTTACAATGTTTAAATTTTTTTTTAATTAATTATTTTTTTTACAATATATCTCTGCATTCTGTGTACCTTTTGGCATAGGCCTCCTCCAACTGCTTCCACTGAAGTCTGTCCCGCGCCACTCTTGTCCAGAACGGTCCCAGAGTTACCCTTAGCTCATCCTCCCATCTTCTCAAGGGTCTTCCACGTTTCCTGGTACTGTCTCTTGGGTACCATAGTGTTACTTGTTGGCTACGAGTAATCAAACTTTTTTCAGTGTGGTCATTAAAGAGCGTCGTGTTTTTGTTTGCAGGGTACGTGATGGCGGGCCCGTACTACGGTCCGGCGGGCGGTGGGGTCGGCGCGGGCGCGGCGGGGTTCGCGCAGGGCGCTCCGCCCGACGACTTCGCAGACTACATGTGGATGGAGCACGAGGAGGAGTTTGATAAGCAGGTCGGTGGGAGGCTCAATTTATTGGGTCTATATTAAAACCCATAATTGAAAATGTATATATCGAAAATCCATAATCGATAAATGTCATAACGATTAAAATCCATAATTTTGAAATACATATATTAAAAAGCCCTAACTTTAATATGAATACTGTTATTATGTATAATAATTAAGAAATATAAATTTGACAAATATATTAAACATATATTAAATTATTATTTTTATCACCAAAAATGCTGTTTCTCTTATCTTCTTTTGTACCAAAATATCTTAAATTTATGATTTTGAAAGATTATACAATTATGGATTTTAATAGTTATGCTAAATAATGGTATGTATTTTTGAATTATGGATTCTAATTGTTATACTATTTAAAGTTATGGCAAGTCTGTTATGGATTTTCATAATAGGGATATTTGTGTTATGCAATTTAAGGGGCACCCCAATTTATTATTATACTAGCGACCCGCCCCGGCTCCGCACGGGAAAATGGTTATTGTGGGTTATCCTTAAGTATATTATGCATGTATTATACATATAAACCTTCCTCTTGAATCACTCGTATCTATTAAAAAAACCGCATCATAATCCATTGCGTAGTTTTAAAGATTTAAGCATACATAGGGACATAGGGACAGAGAAAGCGACTTTGTTTTATACTATGTAGTGAAGCAGGGGGTCACTTATTATTAAAAAATAATCAACATTCTATTGCTTCGTTGTGATCTTTTAGCGGGCCCTTTGTCCAGCAGTGGAAATCTATAGGCTGAAATGATAATGATGATAGCTGACTCCGAAATGATATTGTATATTGTAAGTAATGATTATATCCGTTTATGTTTTCAGGTGATGCAGCAACTAGAAGAGGAGGCTCTGATGGAGCAGTGTATAGAGGCGATGCTGGAAGACGAACAGAGAGAGAGGCACGGCCACGACCACCCCACGTGAGTACCTCTCGCTCTAACACGCTTACACCTCTCACTCTAACCAAGGCCACAGAAGTAAATAATAGTGCTAACTCTACCCTGCAGGCCACTCCCCCCCCGCCCGATATAGCGCCCCACGCCCCGCACCCCGCAGGCGCAAGGGACTGTGGAGGGGGTGGAGGGGGGGTGCATACATAGCGCCTAGCGCCATTGACAAGTACTTGATATTCAGTTGTTATTCAAAAAGAAGTAGCTTGTCAAAACGCGTTTGCTGTATGGAGTGACCGACCAGTGCTAAGGCTCGAAAACTAGGTTATATTCATAATTTGGTTTCGCGTTGCTCCGTACAATTGCAAAAGAGCGTTATGTATTTCGATTCCGCTCGGTGGCCTAATGGCTAGGGCCGTTGACTTCCATTCCGAAGTACGCCGGTTCAAAGCTCGACACGTACCAATGTGTTTTCGATTTTCGAATTTATATATACTATCAGCAAAGTTCCCGCTAGCCCAGTTTAAAAATATTTTCCTTGCACGCGACGATCTTCTTTAGCCCCGCCTTTTTATTTGATTTACCAATTACTGATGATTTTTGAAGTATATTTTTGAAGAAATGAAGACTCAAAAAAGAATGTTAATAGTTGAATATGTCAATATAACGTTTATGACGAGAAAAAAAATAGCAAGGCGGGGCCTAGCATACTTTGTCTCGAGCCACTGCACACAATATTATCCCTTAAGGTGGGCTAGCGGGAACTTTGCTGATAGTACGTTTATTCAACGCTCTTACGGTGAAGAAAAACATTGTGAGGAAACCTGCACACACCTGCAAGGTTGTGTGTTCGTGACCAACCCGCACTGGGCCAGCGTGGTCGACTAGTCTATTCACCCTGATATCAGGGTAGGCTCCATCAGGAGGCCTACTATGTAAGTAGCGACAAGCTCGAGAAGCTGTCAAACGCGACATATTGACATTAGAGCCATATCAGTTCTGTCAATATGTCGCGTTTGACAGCTTCTCGAGCCTGTCGCTACTTACATAGTAGGCTTACAGTGGGGACGTATATGAGCTGTCAATTGAGTTTGATTTGAGATATATCGTCACTGTAATGTTTGTTTCTTAGAGAATAAATATACATAGAGCACGCACATCGCTCCGCTGCCTTTATGTCAAGCGTAAGCAAATTTTGGCAGATTTTGTATGGGCGGTGAAATCAATAACATTTTTCTTTTTTTGATTTGTTCCTCGAGTCATGTTTGCAACTTATCACTGCACATTTCAAAATGTTCTCCTATTAAATTTCTTATTTTCACCGGGAAAAACAATCAGCTCCGATAACCATTTGATACTAAACGAACATCATCATCATCATCATCATCATTTCAGCCAGTTGACGTCCACTGCTGGACAAAGGCCTCCCCCAAAGATCTCCACGACGATCGGTCCCACGCTGCCCTCACCAGATCGTCGGTCCACCTTGTGGGGGGCCTGCCCACGCTACGTCTTCCGGCGCGTGGCCGCCATTCAAGAACTTTTTTTCCCCAACGGCCATCGGTTCTACGTGCAATGTGCCCTGCCCACTGCCACTTAAGTTTCGCGATTCTTCGGGCTATGTCGGTGACTCTGGTTCGCCTGCGGATCTCATCATTTCTAATTCGATCACGCAAGGAAACTCCAAGCATAGCCCTCTCCATCGCTCTTTGGGTGACTCTGAGCCTTCTTATGAGGCCAATCGTAAGCGACCACGTCTCAGATCCGTAAGTCATCACTGGCAACACACATTGGTCTAAACGAACGCGCTAAAGATATTCGGATTGTTCATATCCGTGCTTACGGTTCATACTCGATAGGCGTACTCTATCCCTCCCAGAACTTTTTCTATTAATACTCTAAGGTTTGTTTGTTTGTTTGTTCCAGCACTAGTAACGGCACGTCGCTATCTTTGGAGGAGACGGTGTCTCGGTCGACCCTCAACCCGCTCGCTGCAGAGTTCGTGCCCACAAGGAGGCCGCCCAAAGGTATGCCCACTGCCCACTGCTGGACTAACCCAAAATATATTGGGCTCAATTCTGCCGTGGCCACGAAAATCTCTAAAGGACATGGCTTTTTTTGGTCTTTTATTCACAGAAAAATCTAACCACTATATAGAAAAAATATATAGATTCTAGACATAAAACTGAGTCCACATGTCCAGTTGTGGAATTTAAGTGCCCCCCATTTAGGAGATATTAATTTTTTTCAATGTGAAAAAGTTGTCCACTCAGCAAGTCTATAAAACGCACCTGCCACTACCTATCTCTTTCTAACACCTAGCTAAGGCTACTCTTGTCTTACAACTTTTTCACATTTAAAAAAATTAATATCTCCTAAATGGGGGGCACTTAAATTCCACAACTGGACATGTGGACTCAGTTTTATGTCTAGAATCTATATATTTTTTCTATATAGTGGTTAGATTTTTCTGTGAATAAAAGACCGGGCCCCATACGATTTTTTACCTGTCCTTTAAGTTGATGGTCTCTTTTATTCATATGGGAATAAGGATGGGGAGATGAATGAAATTAATTTTGAATGAATGATATTTAAAATAAGCAGCGCAGCTGTCAAATTCAGCTTAATTTAGTCGGGACGTTTTTAAATTCCTGCTAAATTACGCGTAAAATCGTGTTTGACGTGTCTAAATGTAGGTTGGCAATCACGTGTCCCTTTTCGTTATTAAGAAAGTGATACGAGACATAACAACTTAAATTTAGACATTTTAGCGGCCACGAAAAATTGAGCCCAGTAATAATCCTACAAAAAAATACAATACAAAATACTTTATTGACACAAAAAAAAACACAATGTAATGTAACACCCTACCCAGTCTTAATTATATTATACTAGTTTTCCGCCGCGTTAACAGTTTTTCCCGTGGCAATAAGGCAATTTCTAGCGGTAAAAGGTAGCCTATGTTACTCAGGGTGAATGTAGCTTTCTAATGGTGAATGAATCTTTGAAATCGGTTCATTAGTTTTTGAGTTTATTCATTAAAAACATACACACACACACACACACAATATACAAATCTTTCCTCTTTATAATAAAAGCGAAAGTTTGTGTTTGTTTATGTTTGTTTGTTACTCTTTCACAATATTGGTATAGATTTTATTTATCACTAGCGACCCGCCCCGGCTTCGCACAGGAAAATGGTTATTGTGGGTTATCCCTAAGTATATTATGCATGTATTATCTATCTATACTAATATTATAAAGAGGACAGGTTTGATTGTTTGTTTTTTTGGCATCGAATAGGCTCCGAAACTACTGAACCGATTTTGGTGAAAGAAAACAAAACTTAGGAAAGAACATAGGCTACAATTTACCGCGGGAAATTTTCTCAATCCAACCTCAATCCCACGGGAAAAAATGTTAAAGCGGGCGGAGTTGGCACAAAGATAGAATAGACCTTGCGGAAGATCATAGGCTAACTTTTACCGCGGGAAAATTCCTCATTCCCACGGGAAAAACTATTAACGCGGGCGGAGCCGCGGCGGGCAGCTAGTACATAATATAAACCTTCCTCTTGAATCACTTTATCTATTAGAAGAAACTACATCAAAATCCGATGCGTAGTTTTAAAGATTTAAGCATACATAGGAACATAAGGACAGAGAAAGCGACTTATTATTTCAAATATACAGGGGATGTTTAAAAATTGGTTTTAATGTAACTTTCAGATGATAAGACGGAGCGGCCGGCCGAGATTGAACCCGAGACCCCCGCAGAAGACACCACCACAGACACCACACAAGCACACACCACCACAACAGAAGGTGAGATGCAAATAATTGCTACTTTTTCATTGACCAAGGAATTTGTGTATACCACAGGTGGGAAACTCCAAACTTCACTTAGCGTATGAGTTTCGAGGTTAACCTACTCCACAAACCCTGGTGTCGGAATCATGGAGCCGCCTAGGGCTTCTGACATGGCTCATGTAACGACCACATCCGTAGATAGTAGGGACCAACGGCTTAGCGTGCCTTCCGAAATACGGAATCATCTTTATTTTCGGACAATCAGGTGATTCAGCCTGCAATGTCGTAAAGTGGGGAAAGTCTCACAAAGTGATATTTGTTCGACGAGTCCCCACCGGGATTCGAACCCGGAACCTCCGTGTTTATGGCAACACAAGTTTTTGTATTATTATGTTGTCATTATTGACGGCTCGACGCCATCTTAGTCTTATTCTAATTTCTCTACGAACTCAATT
Organism: Teleiodes luculella; assembly: GCA_948473455.1. Lineage (NCBI taxonomy): Eukaryota > Metazoa > Arthropoda > Insecta > Lepidoptera > Gelechiidae > Teleiodes > Teleiodes luculella. The sequence continues at coordinate 1,120,076 of OX419609.1, read as the reverse complement.
CTGTACTTTCCGTGTGCTTTTCTGTTTCTGTGCGTAATAATAATAAACGCTCAGTGCTCCTCAAGCTGCCGTGGTTTTACCTTATAAAACCAGCACCATATCTACAGTCCAGAAATCCTTACAAGGCCACGAACCCAACACTCCGTATCGTGAGGCGAGTATTTGGACTACTCGACCACAGAGGTTGTTTGTTACTCTCTGGGAACTCCAAAAAACCAACGCTATTTAAAATGTAGCAAGACAACTGCCTGACGCCAAAGGAAAACAGTGTTGTATGTTTCATCGAGTATCAAAGGACATCATTCACGTTTCATACAATGTTGGACCAAAAAAGTGAAAATGCCGGCCAAGGAAAAAAAGTGTATTTTTCTAATAGAACACGTCGTAGTTTCTATATTTCTTTACTTTTTTTTTACATTTTCTTTATAATATTATTTTTATTATTTTTACTTTTTTTTCTTAATAATAAACAAAAAAGTCGATGAATGATCATTCTTATGCATCATAATAATACTTTCATAATATATTTTTTAATTATATTAAACAAATACATATTTAATCCATGTGGGCCCCTATTATAATAATAAAAAAATAAGTTAAACTACATAAAATAAAGAAATATAATATATTCAATACAATATGACTACATGCTCTGTGACATGCGTCAAAATAATACTTTTATAACAACATTTTTATTATTTAATTAATAGCTTCTAACAATACAACCATGGGGTGTACAGGATTAGTGTCATAGTAAAAGAATACAGGAATTGTGTGTTCTACCCGAAAGTTATACTTTTTTCTGCTGGCCGGCACTTTTACTTTTTTGGTCCAAAATGAATGATACCCTTTGTGTTTAATTTTAAAAATATTTAGTGAAATGATGTTTCGACTACCCGTTACTTTTGAGATGCAAACCTTTTAACTTCTGAAATGACGTCATTAAGTGTTATGTAGGACTGTGGGAGTCTATATTGAATAAAATATATTAGGATTTTGAATTTTTGAGATTTCAACCTTTGTTTCTTAGGGAAAGTTGTTCAGTTTCAGTTCTTTTGCGTATAAACAACCAGTTAATCTAACGGTGTATATTAATGCTGCGTCATGTGTAATGTTGTTTCAGTGACAGTGACGTCACAACCGCCGCAGGAGCCTCCGGAGGTGAGCGCCGCGGACGTGCAACCGTCGGACAAGAGACGCGACAAGAGAACAGACAAGAAAACACCGCACAAGGACAAGAAGAAACCGCAGCCAGCGCGCAGCGACACAAAACTCACGCAGGTAGGTACACAAGTATAGGCACTGGGCGGTCACTCCATACAGAAAACGCGTTTTGACAAGCTATTTCTTTTTGAATAACAACTGAATATCAACTACAAGTGCGGTGCCTGCGGGGTGCGGGGCGTGGGGCGCTATATGGGGCGGGGAACTCATTTTGGCGCGGGGGGGTGAGTGTCACGCAGGGACACTAGTAACTCACGCAGGTACACAAGTAACTCACGCGGGTACACAAGTAACTCACGCAGGTATACAAGTAACTCATGCAGGTATACAAGTGACTCATGCAGGTATACAAGTGACTCATGCAGGTATACAAGTGACTCATGCGGTAACCTATTACATTTTCGAAAAACTGAAAACCGAATTTCAATATTCCGTAAACGATTCATACATTTTTCAATTTCCATTGTATGACTTGACATATTTTTAAATCACCACAATAACACGTTACAGAATTATTCTTTTTCCGCACAACGTTATTCCGTTTTACGATTAATCTTTTTTACTAAATACCGTAATCTCACTTGGTCTTTTTTTAAACGCTAGAAATTTTTTTGTTGTGTTATTTTTATTATTCCGAAGTAACAATTATTATTTTTTATAATTACGACACATAATGTTTTTTGGAGTTCGGGGCACCCCGACATCTGTCGGTTAGGTTAGAAGGGTATGGCGGGCGTGGTGGGCGAGCAAAGCGAGCCCACCTCGCCCGCCATACCCTTCTGTTAGGTTTGACATGTATGCATGCCTGCTTGTGCTTGGTTGCATGCTTGCTTGCTTGCTTGCATGCTTGCTTGCTAGCTTGCTTGCTTGCTTGCTTGCTTGCGTGCTTGCTAGATTGCTTGCTTGCATGCATGCTTGATGGAGTACAGAATGTAAAATGGAGAAATTAAATTTGACCTTGCAATATAATGGTTCAATTGAGCTATCGCACATGTAAAAAAATGGTTAACGTTGTCATGGATTTTCGGTATACTGGTAAATAGTTTAGCGGAAATTTGAAACATCGGTGAACAAGTAAAAAGGTAAATTAAAACACGGAAACATGATACAATGGAAAATGTTATTTCGGATAATAAATAAATTTTCTAACTGATAAATGTCAAAAAGTTAGCGGAATAACAATATTCGGAACAAAAAATATCGGAAATACGATAGGTAACCGACTCATGCAGGTATACAAGTAACACACGCAGGTACACATGTAACTCACGCAGGTACACATGTAACACACGCAGGTACACATGTAACACACGCAGGTACACAAGTAACTCACGTGGGTACACAAGTAACTTACGCGGGTACACGAGTAACTCATGCAGGTACACAAGTAACTCACGCAGGTACACATGTAACACACGCAGGTACACATGTAACTCACGCAGGTACATATGTAACTCACGCAGGTACACATGTAACACATGCAGGTACACATGTAACTCACGCAGGTACACAAGTAACTCACGCAGGTACACATGTAACACACGCAGGTACACAAGTAACTCACGCAGGTACACATGTAACACACGCAGGTACACAAGTAACTCACGCAGGTACACATGTAACTCACGCAGGTACACATGTAACACACGCAGGTACACAAGTAACTCACGCAGGTACACATGTAACACACGCAGGTACACAAGTAACTCACGCAGGTACACATGTAACACACGCAGGTACACGAGTAACTCACTCATTTTATGCTGACAACAAATCCCGCAATATGGCGGCGGCGGCGAGGTTTTTTATTTTTCTTGTCGACGGGTCTTTAATCTTAATTCTAATAATGTTTACAGCAACCGAAGAAGAAGGAAGCGGTGAAGGCGGTGAAGAGTGAGAGTCGAGTGGATGACGTCACGCCCGAGCCCGCGCCCGCCGCCCCCGCACACCCCGCAGCCCCCCAGCACCCCGCGCCCGCGCCAGAGGTGGTTGACCCCGCGCCCGCTGCTACAGACCTCGCTAAGGTCAGCCCTCCGTCACTCTATGTACTTGCGCGCTATAACTCCCTACCGCCCGGCCGAGCGGTCTCGGGCCGACCCAGGACCAATTCCCCATTGTCTAAACGTGTGACGTAGAGTGGCGCAATACAAGAGAGAGAGAGATGCAGCAACTACTTCTGCACGCCTAGCGCCGTGCGATCTGAATTGCACTTTATTATAACGGAGCTAGGGCTGCAATTTATATGAATTATGTCGCCTAGTGCAGCTTCTGTAGGGACTACTATTTGGTATTCTGTGCTAAGGTAAACATTAATTTTAGCATGCTCGACATTGATTTATATTATAACAGACCAAAGATTCAAAAACGGGACGACAAAGAGATGTTTGAGCATTACCACAATGAAAATACAACCATAGATTTCACTTCCCAGTTATAGGGAATATTTCAGATTTTTTTTTACATCTTGAGTTACATTATTGAAGTTTAAAAGCCGCACTACACTCTCCACAAAACTAGACGAGACATGGCCAATACGAGGGACGCACTTATGCGCAAGAGTGAGCGCGGTGTATTTGCATCTCATTCTAACGCATAACCTTGTCTCTTTCGGCTCTCGGGTTTTGTCGAGAGTGTAGTGCCCGCTTTAGTAAGGATCCATAAGTTTTTGAAAACAATATAAATATACTGTTGAAAAGCTACATGATCCCTGAGTAACGTAGGCACTCGGGGATCATGTAGCCAAAATAATAACAATACATTATTGATGTAAAAGAAACATCAAAATTTGCACGGTGATTTTGTTCGGCAGAATACAATGCTACGTAATGTAATTTTATTTAAGACCTTGTATTACTTGTACTCTTGCAAATAAAGGACATGGATTTTTTTGGGCTATTATTCACAGAAAAATCTAACCACTATATAGAAAAAATATATAGATTCTAGACATAAAACTGAGTCCACATGTCCAGTTGTGGAATTTAAGTGCCCCCCATTTAGGAGATATTAATTTTTTTCAATGTGAAAAAGTTGTCCACTCAGCAAGTCTATAAAACGCACCTGCCACTACCTATCTCTTTCTAACACCTAGCTAAGGCTACTCTTGTCTTCTCTTTCTTACAAAATAGTTACTAAACCGCGAAAACGATTTATTCTGTATTCAAAACTTCAAAAATGAGCATAGCATGTGCTGTAAATGTCTCACATAATGTCACTGAAAATCGTTTTCGCGGTTTAGTTAACTATTTTAATAACCTTGTAAGAAAGAGAAGACAAGAGTAGCCTTAGCTAGGTGTTAGAAAGAGATAGGTAGTGGCAGGTGCGTTTTATAGACTTGCTGAGTGTACAACTTTTTCACATTGATAAAAATTAATATCTCCTAAATGGGGGGCACTTAAATTCCACAACTGGACATGTGGACTCAGTTTTATGTCTAGAATCTATATATTTTTTCTATATAGTGGTTAGATTTTTCTGTGAATAAAAGACCGGGCCCCATACGATTTTTTTCCTTTCTTTATCTTTATCCATGGTCCAAGAAAACAAGGTCTAACCGTTAGACCACGTGACTGACACGAGCCTACGTCATTTTTCGCTGTTCATCCTTGTCTATTAACACGCATTCGACAAGGACGAACAGCGCAAGATGACGTAGGTTTGTGTCAGTCACGTGGTCTAGTGGTTAGACCTTGTTTTCTTAGACCATGATCTTTATCTTACCTTTTCCAGCCAACACAACCGTCAACAGAAGACCTCCCAGCGGGTCCCAAACCTATCAACTATGCGGCGGCTGCCAAGGCCAACAAACCAAAAACGAAACCCACCACACCGCCCACCGCCGAGAAGACGCCCCCACCGCCCCCACCAGACAAACCCAAAGACAGACAAGCAGACAAGAACCAAATCAAGAAAACAGACAAGACGGCGGCTAAAGAGAAACCGGTGCAGAGGAAGAACTCAGCTAAGTAACTCGTTTGGGGTCCAAATTTGATTTCGTGTTATTTTGTACATTGTACAGTTGTTCAGGCTTGCTTCGTCACGCGCGAGAAACTCTTGTCACACGCGATATAGTGATATAAGTCGTAGTACTGTCGTCGTAATAAGAAGGCGCAATGATTTGTTTAAAATTTGGTATTTAAAAGTCAAATGTTTTATTCAAAGTAAGATTTTACAAATCACTTTTCGACGTAGTATTAAAACCGTTATACTGTGAAAAGTATCATATTATGTATTATTGTAATTTTTGCTGTTTTTATAATAGGTCTTTCTTATATACATACATACTGTCACATAATATAGTCACGCCTCTTTCCTTGGGGGGTAGACAGAAATTCCTTTCACTTGTTACGATCTAATGACTGTCTCAAATGAGGATGCGCACGATTACCAAGTTTATTTGCGCTTGTTATACTCCTTTTATAATACATTGTGTTTGTAGAGCGACAGCAAAAAAACTTTGCAATACAAAAGTATTTTTGCCGCTTCGATTGTCTAATTTGCTTTCGCACTGTTTCGAATGTTTGTGCTCTTGGCTGCAAATAAACTTGGTAATCGTGTGCACTCTTACTTGAAACAGTTCATAGAGTACTCATGACTAGCTGAAAAGGATATTCTCGAGTTAAATGGCCCCTTTTTTCTTTTGAACAGTTTTGTCATTATGTCGCGTGTGACTTGTCGGTGTTTCTCGCGCGATACCTAGTGACAGGAAAGCGTTGTTGCTGGCTATTGCTCCACTGAACACTAGAACTATGCCCCTAGCACGACCATTCACGCGGGATAAACATAGTTATGTCGCGCGTATACTCTTACCGTAAGAGTATTTCAAAATGGCGGGTTTCTCACAGCTAAACGTGAGATATACTCTTGTCATACCGCTTTATGATACGGGGGCAGGTAGTTAGGCAAATTTGACATGATCCATTGTGGTCCTTTAGTGATTAAGTTGTGCACACCATGTAATAATGCAACATCAATAACATTATTAAAAAAAGATAATTTAAAAAATATATAAAACCGCCTTCAAGGTCCCAATCTACACTAAAAAGTTAAAAATAAACTATAAATCTAGCTGAAAGCATAGAAATTTAATATGGCTATTATTATACCTTATTTACATAAATTGTAACATCATATATAAACATGTGTAGACATTGTTATACTCTTCACCTTGGAGTCGGTGCCAGTTGAGGCTAGCTATTTAATCGGAACCACATGTGATCTCAAAAGCTCAGATCGTTGAATATAAAATATTAAAGGACGCGGTCACAGTACTAGGTACTGAGCCCACTATAGATGACTGCTAGCAGTTAGAAGTCTTTTGGTCGAAATGATGGTGATGATATTAGCTGGCACCGACTCCAAGATGAAGTGTATAACAATGTCTACCTATACATGTTTATATTATGATGTTACAAATTTATGTAAATAAGGAATATTAATAGCCATATTATTAAATTTCTATGCTTTCAGCTAGATTTATATTTTATTTTTAACTTTTTAGTGTAGATTGGGACCTTGAAGGCGGTTTTATATATTTTTTAAATTATCTTTTTATTTTACCCTTTTTAGTGAAAATTTACCATGACAAGTAACTCCCACAAAACTTTAATTTGTTTTGTTTAGTACATAATTATATGCAGATTTTCTCACTATGTTTCCTTTACAGTCTTACGTTTGAATTTTAAATTCTAAAACTTTGCTATACTTGATTAGACTGTAACCTAAGTTTTTCGAATGGCGAACAACTGACCAAACCACTACGTTACCGACAACGCTAGCCCGTTTAGTCCACGGAAAAAATCTTAAGTTGTTGTCTTCACTTGGGGTTTTCAAATCTTTAATATATGACTAGTTTACAGAATATATGAACCAAAACCGCATATTTCTTGTTGTTTCAATTATAACAAAAGCAACGCATTGAGTGTGCTGTTGTATATTGAAGAGTTTTCGTTTTAGTCTTCTACTCCGCCATCAGATATAATCAAAATTTATATATGGAACCATTTTGAGTACAAGTTCTATCTATAAAACAAAAAAATATTGAAATCGATTGATAAGAAGCCGAGATATTGCCAAAACAATTTACCGATCGGGTATAACGGCATCGTCAATTGAGGAGTTATTTCCTCATATCTTCAAATTTAATCATCCGATATTAGCGAAATTTTTATGGACCCTGCAAGTAAACCTGGTCTATTAAAAAAAGAATTTTGAAAATCGGTTCACAATTGGCGGAGATATCTTATAACAAACACACAAAAAAAAAACATACGCGTCGAATTGAGAACCTCCTCCTTTTTTGAAGTCGGTTAAAAAGAAGCAAGATGGGTAAATAATTGAAAAAACCCATCCCATCCTATTACATTGGGTGTCGTTTAGATTCGGAATTTGGTTCGCATAGGCAACATTTCACCAGACTAGTTACTTACTAGATGCATCGGACACTTTGCTAAAAGGGGTTTCAGTTACTCGAGTGAGCTTAATAAAACTGGTCACCCCGTTAGGTAATACGGGGTTCTTTTATGTCTATGTGTTATGTAATACATAGCCTATTTAACCACTAAAGAGGAACAATGGAGCATCCGAATTTAAATAGATAAGGGGAATTATCCGGGTGTTTAGTGGAGCTGTATTGTCACTGTATTTGGGGTGTCTGTTTTACTTTAGGTACAGTAGTCAGCACATGCGGCTGGATATGTTGACCTTGAGAGCGCCCATGGTCTAAGAAAACAAGGTCTAACCATTAGACCACGTGACTGACACAAACCTACGTCATCTTGCGCTGTTCATCCTTGTGGAATGCGTGTTAATAGACAAGGCTCAACAGCGCAAAATGACGTAGGCTTGTGTCAGTCACGTGGTCTAACGGTTAGACCTTGTTTTCTTAGACCATGAGAGCGTCCGTATACCATAGCGGTAGGGGTGAATTTTGTAGTGCGAATGTCCCACCGCATGTGCTGGCTTCTGTACAATCAAGAGTGCCAGTTGAATACTTGAACCGTTCTTATGTCGTTTTAATAAGGGAGGGAATCGCGTGCAAGTGTTTGGCTTACTTTGCACTCGATTGTATATCGGATTCTTTGTTGAAAAATTTTAAAATATATTGTTGCGAAAAATTCATAACGAATTATTGATTTATTGAAACATTTTTTTTCTAAATTAGTTTTATGTAGGTTAAATTTGGGTTAGATTTTTTTTGTAAATTCCATTTAGTTTATTTTTCAATGATAACTCGTAACGACAAATGAATAGCGATTTTAGCGTTGACAAAATAAAGCTCAATTCAACTTGCATGTCTCATTTCACAGTCTATCTTTTTCTATCGCATCTCTCGCGAGTTGTCTCTTTCTAACTTAGTATTATTATGAATTTATCTGAATCTAGTAGTTCCTTTTTGTCTAACCATGCTATTACATGCGTTTTTAGGGTAGGGGTGAATTTTTTAGTCCGAATGTCCAACCGTATGTGCTGGCTTCTGTACGTCGCACTGTAGCTACTTTGTCTGGTAAATACAATTATATTTATTTTTATTTTGAAAATAACAGACACCCCAAAAACAGACAAAACTTCAGCGTATAAAAACTAAAATTTGTACAGCAATTTTTTCGCGTGGTTTGTATTTGTATAGTTAGAATTTGCCTCACCAAGGTGCTTGCTAAAGCGAGTCTTATGTGCCGAGCAATAAGTTCCATAAGCTTAATGACGGGAATGTTACAAGTTCTAAATGAGCGTGTCCTCGGGCGCTGCTCGCTATACAAGACACTGTCAAACATATAGTGAGCAACACGCAAGGCGTTAGTTCCGACACAGGACACGTTCATTTAGATCCTTGTCGGTCTGTAAAGTGAAGTGAGAACAATCTCTACGGCGTAGACCTTCCGTAGAGCACTGCTACGGCGTAGCAATTACGTAGCAGGAGCTACGAGATGTAGTATCACTTGGTTATACAGTCCGTGGCGGATCTAAATGAGCGTGTCCTCGGGCGCTGCTCGCTATACAAGAGACTGGCAAACATATAGTGAGCAACACGCAAGGCGTTAGTTCCGACACAGGACACGTTCATTTAGATCCTTGTCGGTCTGTAAAGTGAAGTGAGAACAATCTCTACGGCGTAGACCTTCCGTAGAGCACTGCTACGGCGTAGCAATTACGTAGCAGGAGCTACGAGATGTAGTATCACTTGGTTATACAGTCCGTGGCGGATCTAAATGAGCGTGTCCTCGGGCGCTGCTCGCTATACAAGAGACTGTCAAACATATAGTGAGCAACACGCAAGGCGTTAGTTCCGACACAGGACGCGTTCACTTATCATTGTCGGTGAGAAATAAGCTCACGATACCACAATTTAAATTCCGTTGCTCTTTTCCTATCGCTTGATGCATACATCTCTAATTTAGAGGCACCATTAAAATTACATGTTCAAATGTAAAGAGAAAATTAAATGCATACATAATTCAATTAATTTTAATTTTCGGTATAAATATACTACGGTCATTCTGGCAACATATCAAAATGCTAAACTGGTCAATTATCTCTCTTTCTGTTGTTTTTTCTATCTCTTATTGCCTCGAGTTCAAATTTTTACTCGGCGTCATGGCGCGTTTTCGAACGAACCCCCAAAACTCTAATCTGTGTTGCCAGATTGATCGTTAAAATTTCTACCATTTGCAACATGTCGTCGAGGTAACAATTTAGTTATAGTTAATTAAGTAGGTATGTGATATTTCCAAGTAAAAGTTGCATTTTCTCTTCTTTTTTGTAAAGTGATGCAAGAAAAAAAAGTGTATAAAAAGTCGTAATTTTAACTTTCAAAAGTTATTTTAAGTTAAAAAAATATATATATGCTTAGATTAGGGCCCGCAAAATAATATAACTATTATATTATTATAGGTATCTATATAATAACGGGCTAGATTTTAAAAATCAAAGCTACAGAACTGGCTTTTAGTTCGCGAAAAAAGAAAGAGGTGGTAATAATAATAATTTAACTCGATAAGTGTTTTTTTTTGTGTATGGCATCCCAGACAGTTATTTCACAATAGCTTTTTTCGTCTAATTCAAATTTAGAAATTGTTTGGCTTGACCAATATTGTTTATTTGTATATACAGGTCATACTTATTTAAATAAAATTGAGGGTAGGTTGCAAATTATAATATGCTGTTTGGAACATTATATACAATAACTTTTAGGTACCAAGATACACATTTTTAAAAAAATATTATGTATGTTGTTCTATATTAAATACTATTTAAAAGTAACCAATATTTTATATATTAAATACACGTCAATAAGTAGATTGTTTTGATTTTCAAGAGTTAATTGTGCACGTTTTAATATTTATTATTGGAAAGTTAATATTCAATTAATAGTACATGTGTACTTTGAGTGTACCTTGGTAATAAAATAATTGCTTATAGTGAAACACAAATTGTGGCGTGGCTCCCATTTTTCTTGTAATAAACGTTTTATAACTTACTTCGTTGTGAAAATACATTTGATTTAATATCAAATTTAAACATGGCTAGCAGAATCCTTTTGTTAAAGGAGGCCGCGTTTATTGCCCCAATGAAGTTCCATCCATCATTATTTCTGTCTCGGCGGCGGCGGTTCAAAAATTGACGTATTACACGTTTTCTTTTTAAAAATGTTGCCAGGCGTGATAAATTACCACTTTGGGAGAATTTCGAAATTACTAGTATGGTTAGAAGATAGTTTTTGTAAGCAGGGAACGTTATTTTAAATTTTAGTTTAATATAAAAATGTTATGTTTTTTTTTAATATAAGTTATCTGATTATGATTATTTTAGTCGTATTTAAAAATTTAACTACAATTAAAATTTAATTTCGTTTTGGCATTAGTAGTGCTAATAGATAATATAAACATTTATTTTTTTGTGATTTTAAAACCATTATTTGTTTGATGACATAAAACGGCCGCCATCTTGAATTTTTTGTACCGCCATATTGGAATAAAAATTAGTTGATTTGATTTTTCAGTCATACCATACAATTATTAGCATTCGCCATTAATTCATTCCTTTGTTTTACTTGACAAAATGGCGGTCGTTATTATTATTATTCAACACCCTAAGTCATGTTTTACCACAGATTCGCAAATGATTAAATTTTTAAGCTCCTTTTAGGTTAATGTTTTTCGATATTTCCTAGTTTTGAAAATTGTTGTTTTCTAGCACCTTATTCTGGCAGCATGCCCGCTTCGCTTATTTTACCCTGGTCTCGCGTTTTTGAAAACAAATAAAGTAGGTATCTAATTAATAACTAAAAGTAATAGTCGCAGTAGTGGATAAATTTTGAAAGATTATTAACCTGACAAAATTAATCTAGGCCTATCTTAATCTTAACTAATTTAAACCAAAGTACCACGGTTTGTGAGGTAGGTTAATAATAATTTTAAATTCATTTATTTCAGGCAATATTTACATAAAGATGTTTAATATGTAAACAGAGGCCCATACCTTACAGACTAACATACAACCTCGCAACCTACGCGATAAGCAATCAGCATTGAAACTTACTGTCTGGTTTTGTAGTAAATATTTTTTGGGAATACTCTGACCTCCGGCGGTCTTTATATTGCTGCCAGAATCAGGGACAATATCATTAAAAGAACTTTCTCGATAGCCCACTTTTGCTATACCTTCACATTTAGATGAAATTATAACTTGTTGCAAGTAGAAGTTTAGGTTATGCATATTTATATTATTAAATACCTACATATGATGTAACATAGTCCATTAATTAATAAAAATATAGCTTTTAAAATTCATCATTATGATTAAATTTAAATTGGAGCCTGATTTTAAATTTTAGTCTTTTAATATTGGCCTAAACAAATTGTGACGAAATTTTGTAAGTAGTTAAGCCGGCTTACAGTTTTTGAAGTAGCATTTTATTAATAACAAAGTTTGAAATTAAAACTAGATAATTATGAAAAATATTCACTGCCAAGTTGATCGGTATACATTAGATTATGTATTTTAAAGTCTAAAGCGTTTAAAATAAAAAGTATTACAAAACTTAGCAAATACATTTCCTTTATGCAAAATACATAAAAGTAATCACAGAATGTTTACTCCGCAACTTCAAATAAAGAGCGACTTTAAATCTAATACCGTAACCTCTAATTAGATTGCACAGTTCCTTTGGCTCTTTTTGTCGCGTAATTTGAAAATACTTTTTGCTTTATACGCTTTATGCTAAACAGTTAAAAAAATAGGGTCACCTAGAAATTTATATTGTATAGTGTGAAAAACACAAATAATGCGAATTAATAATTGAATAACTTGTTGTAAAAAAATGGCCATCCCGACATTAACGCAAGTCCATCTGTCCTTTACATGTTTTAGACATTAAAAAGGGATAGACGATGAAAACCTTACTTTTAACCAATTTCACATCGATTTTGAACCTTAGGATAGGATAGCTTGTATATTGACAGCTATGTTCTATTAAAACAATCTTTTATTTTCTATCCCTTTCGCTTTCAATGTAAAAAAAGACTTTGTGTTTGGCCAATAAATCCGCGAGAGACTTTATTATATTATAAATTAAAACAGATATACTCACAGATTCGGGATGACTTGGGCATATATTTATATATATATAAACTCAAAATATCCATAAACAATAAGCGCGTCTTGTTCCTAGCCAAAATTGTGCATAACTGAACGCATTTAACTAATAGTTGCAATGTGTTTTGTGGTAGTTTCGTGTAAGGTATTATTATCGGAATGTCAAATTATTACATTGTATTTAATATTTTTTAGATGTGGACTTGCTTGGGCACGTTTAGCTAATTATGTAATTTTATAATAATAATGTTTGGGTGTGAATCGTATATAAATTGTTTTAAATAAACATTAGTTAATAAATGACGGTAAAAAATGGCAAAAATTTTTGAGACTATTATCGATTTTTTTCAATGGCAACCCGTAAGGACGCTAAAGTTGGCCATTTTCATAATAATTAAATTTATTATATTCTGCGATGTACGCCCAAATGTATGGTTGAAATAAAAGCAATGTATAAGTAATTTGGTAGCCCATAATCTAGGTGACGCTATGATCCATAAGTGCCTAATAAATATAACAAGTGCGTCTCCATAATGTATAAAGCTCCCACATTTTGAAACTATGACTAAAAATTAATAAAAAAAAGATACCTAGTTCTAATATTATAATGAAAAAATTAGATGTAAAAAAATGGAGTTGGGATTAATATCAATGCGAAGGGCCATAGACAAAAATCTTTTTTTTTTTTCTTTTTTTGGTTTTGGATTCTAGGTGATGGAGGGAGGGAGGGGGAGAAAATTGTAATAAAAATATCTATAAATAGCCCACCGGAACACCCTACAGTTTTTTTATGTTCATATAATTGTGTACCTTCATATTGATATTAAGATCTACACTCACTGTATATGTGTACATTATTAGTATGATAGCGAGCTAGATTATTATTACAAATAATTATTACATACTGTTTAGACAATTAAATAATTATGGTATTGACAAAATCATACAGATCTTTCATTTGTCCTTATATTGTCCGTGGCGGATCTAAATGAGCGTGTCCTCGGGCGCTGCTCGCTATACAAGAGACTGTCAAACATATAGTGAGCAACACGCAAGGCGTTAGTTCCGACACAGGACACGTTCATTTAGATCACTGTCGGTTTGTATGTAAGTGGGAAAAATCTCTACGGCGTAGACCTTCCGTAGACCACTGCTACGGCGTAGCAATTACGTAGCAGGAGCTACGAGATGTAGTATCACTTGGTTATACAGTCCGTGGCGGATCATATTAAGCATAGGGAAAGAGTAATAGAAAGAAACAAATTATTTAAACAATTTAATAAAATCAAAGTGTAGTGACATCATTTTCGTAAAGTTATATAAATATTGATAAATAATGATAATGATTATAAAAGTACGAATTGTGCTCGCGGCGATTGCTTCAAGGCTGGATTTGTTGTGCCAAGCGTTCAGGGCAGGGCGTCATGGACCGGCATTTCTGAAACGAATTACAAAAGATTAATGAAAATGCATTTATTTATCAATAACTAGCGACCCGCCCCGGCTCCGCACGGGAAAATGGTTATTGTGGGTTATCCTTAAGTATATTATGCATGTATTATACATATAAACCTTCCTCTTGAATCACTTTATCTATTAAAAGAAACCGCATCAAAATCCTTTGCGTAGTTTAAAGATTTAAGCGTACATAGGGAGGGACAGAGAAAGCGACTTAGTTTTATACTATGTCGCATTCCACAAGGATGAATAGGCAAAATGACGTAGGCTCGTGTCAGTCACGTGGTCTAATGGTTAGACCTTGTTAGACCATGAGCTAGGAGTTGTTAGTGTTTTGTGATGACTGGCGACCAAGACAAAAGACGAAATGGACGCTGTTATGCGTTAGAATGAGATACAAATACACCGCGCTCACTCTTGCGCATAACTGCGTCCCCTTCGTCTGTTGTCGCTGTCGCCAGTGAAATACCTGCCTAAGTAATACAAATATCCTTAAGTTAAATACCTAAATACTTTATAATGCATGTGGTCGAAAAGAGCGTTTTCTAAGCAGCCAAACACAGCGGAAAGTAGCACTTTTCCGCACTAGTGCTTTTTACTTTTCAGTTTTTTTATATTTTTGCTCAGCCTGTCATTCAGCCACAACCTGACATTTCAGTTTTTGAGATATTTTTACAAATTACTCAATTACCAATTGTTACTAATATAGGTACAGGGAACAATTAAAATAACAATTCAATAATTCGTGGCTGAATACATTTTATTACTCATGCCTTATAGCTATTTGCACATGCGCAGTAGATAATATTTTCAGCGCGCATGTATTTAAGAAGCCCGCCATTTTATAACCTCTTTTTAATATACATATTTAACTGTTTGTTTTCTTGCACAATGCATAGTAAAATCTTGTATGATACACGTGCGAAAGATGATTTCCGACTCGTGTCGGCTTATACACTCGCTCGCTTTGCACGCTCGTGAATAAAATGACACTCATCGGAAATCACATACTTTCCGCACTAGTATCATAAATAGCTATTGTACTTTGCGTCCTCACCTCTCTATAATCGGCCTCGGCGATCACCGGCGTCAGCATCTCGACTCTCTTCGGCTGCACCATCTCCATGTTGTGAATCATCTTGTACACGTCGGAATCCTTTAGGTGGTCCAGCGACACGGGCGGCTTTTCGTATTTCATGAAGTTGACCCTGTTTTAAGCAGTTTATTGAATCTGTAGGCCTACTATATAAGTAGCGACAGGCTCGAGAAGCTGTCAAACGCGACATATTGACTGTATGTAGGCCTACTAAGTATATAAGTAGCGACAGGCTCGAGAAGCTGGCAAACGCGACATAGTGACATTAGAGCCATAGTAGTTCTGTCAATATGTCGCGTTTGACAGCTTTATATACATATATACATAGTGACATTAGAGCCATAGCAAGAGTTATGTCAATATGTCGCGTTTGGCAGCTTCTCGAGCCTGTCGCTACTTACATAGTAGGCCTATTGGTGTCGATCGGAGGTGTATGGTAGGTACAAAAGCCAGCACATGCGGTTGGTCATTCGCACTACCACAGAATAAATAATACTACGAAGTTCGTCTCTACCGCTACGGAATACGGGCGCTCTCGAGGCCGCATGTGCTGGCTACTGTACATACTAAGATGTGCAAAATTTTTAGCTATTTTCAACATTGACTTCTAATACGTATAAATAGTGGCTCTGTGTGCTGTAGCCCTCGCGAGGCTGTTATATAAATCAAGCTTCAGTTGTTTTTAGTTATACACAGCAGTTTAATTTTGCATATATGTAGGTACCAACCCCGCTCGAGGCTTCTTGTTTTTTTTTACCCCGCGAGTTACTGAGCTTGCGAGTTTGTCAAGAATAAAGCACATAATCGTATTCTTTATTAAAAAAAAATACTTGTAGCTAACGAACTTGCTAACGAAAAAAGCACAATTATATACTTTTTACAACTTTCACGGTGGTTTTCATAACTATTAAGATGTATTTGTTTTGTTTGAGTGCCCAAACTAATACTACGGTAAATATCCCGTTTTAAATATTAATAAGCACGATTATGTTGAGAAATGCAAGCGACCTATTATCGAAGCGAAAATGAAATAAGTTTATGAGTAGGTAAGGTATACCTATCTTCGCATCTTACATTTATTATTGTATTATCCTCAGTGCCAAGTGCGAGTTTTTTACTCACGAAACGCGCTCGATAACGACGACGTAAACGTGTATTTAGTATGGAGAAATTTTAGTTCTGCTAACTGTCCACAGATGGCGTAGTTTCAATTCCATACAAAATCGCGTTTACGCTCTCGATTTCGAGCGCGTTTACTTTGGTTGCAAAACTCGCACTCGGCACTTACTTAATAAGGTTAAATGTTGGTTGAGTGTTGGTAAATGAATCAAGTGACATTATATTTCGTCAGGATGAATATGTTTCAAAGTTATCAAAGTAAAATGGTAAATTGATAAAATTCTCATATTGTCATGCTATTTCTGATAATGGCGCTTGCACACAATGCCCAACTCACAACTCACTTCAATTAATTTATCATACTCTACGATAAAATTATCTCGTAGAGTGTGAAAGTCCACTAAGTGGCAGTTCGACTCCCTGGAACGGTTGAAAAATTAAATAGGTAGTAAAACTTAACTTTTATTAAGAAAATAGTATTGAGGTATTGTAATAGGTACCTAGGTATTGTTTGAAATTTTACTAAAAACCCGATGTCCTTCTAATAGGACCAAATCAAATCCGATTGGTATTTATTAAAAAGTACGACATTAAACCGCAGAAATCAAATAAAATTAAAGAGAAAATTAAATGCCATTTATAAACTGGCTATAATTGTTTTTTTGCAGATTTTCAATTTCAAGTTTTTAAGGCAACCAATATCAAATTTACTCCATGAAATTCAAATGATTACTTAGGGTAATGTCATCATTTGAATTGGCGCTGCAAAAATAACTTTTACTTTTATTTTTGGTTGGTTTACCACTAGACTAACACGATAAGCAAGCATTTTGTTAAGATTTTCTTTGCGTTTTTCAAAGTCATTAAAAAGAGGCGTTCCATATTTATAATAAAAGGATAAAGACTACGTACCTATACGGCCTATTATACGATTTGTTATTCCCCCAGGGCCATATTTCGTTCCAGACTTCGATCTGCCACAGGACATGCAACAAACAGACGTGCACGCATTTAGTTACATCACAATATGAATGAATATTACTTCAGTCTGACAAAAAATGAGGGCACTGTTTAGGTAACTTAAAGCAACCCATTTTTTTCGTTTGCAAGAACATTCTGCAAGAAAAATTGCTGATACGCCTCTTATCAGTCAGACTTTATTGATGAAGAAAGCAAATTATATTTCGAAATTTTAAAAGAACCTCTTAAAAATAATATTCCCGCAGAAACTGTTCATCACGTTTTTTCCCTCTATCGCTCAGAATATTGTTGTGGAACTTGAGTGACGAAGAGGTAGGCATTTGACTTAAGAAATAAACTCTAAAAAAATATGATGATGCAAACAAATACAACAAATAAGAATAATAATATTTTCAGCTATTCCACACATAATCCAATGGTTGTAGGTACCTACAGTTAATTCCTTGCTAAGATAATTAACTCTTCTGTTTGTAACACCCGTAACTATGTGATTATATTTTTTTGGTTCTTTATATTTCGAAATTAAGCATGATTTAAGTCCTACAGTTAAAACAATATGTATGATAAAAAGTATAACAAACCACTAAATCACTAATCAAAAACATTAGAGTAAACAACAAATGTAGCGAAACAGCTAAAAATGGGTATTAATTAGATTAATATTACTTTATTTAACAATGGCACATTTGAAGTAACGATCAATCAAAGATGTGTTGGTCGTGACTCCATTACATTATAATTTAGTTAACAAAATAAGAAGCATTAATGGTTTTGCACAAATATGACATACTAAACTATAAAATAAACTGTATAAAGCCCAACCAGAGAGTTAAAAAACCTCGCCATATTATGGAAATTGTTGCCATAAAACAGTGGTGCCCCCAGAATAGGTTTTTTATTTCTTTGGTCAGGCTTTACCCTATACAACAATAAAGCAGCGTGAATTATGTAAAAAGTGGAACAATTTTATGAAATATTGTTTAGTGAGTGTTTTGTATGTTTTTATTTAAAGTACAATAAGTAGCACATGCGGCTGGACACTCGAATTA
This sequence comes from Teleiodes luculella, assembly GCA_948473455.1. Lineage (NCBI taxonomy): Eukaryota > Metazoa > Arthropoda > Insecta > Lepidoptera > Gelechiidae > Teleiodes > Teleiodes luculella. The sequence continues at coordinate 1,101,557 of OX419609.1, read as the reverse complement.
TGAAACTCGCTTCTACTGCTATGGAATAACGGCGCTCTCATGGTCAGCATGTCCAGCCCTATGTGTTGCCTACTGTACCTATTCGTATGTAACCCAATGTATCAAAAAAGAGCTATTTACAGCACTGTATATTTTCTGATTAATCACTGGCTTTCTCATCCAGTGACCTATTCTGCCCCCGTTAGTTGAAAAGGCGCATGTAACAAAAAGTGAAAACGGAGAAAAAAATGTTTAAATGCGTCAAATGGGAAATTGTGTGCTGTCCTTAAATTAAATGAAATAGCTTAATGTTTGCGACTGTAAATGATGGCAATAATAATAGATTTTCAATTCTGACTGATAGAAAATTTAATTGTTAATTATTTATTAATAAAAACATTAAAAATCCGTTTCATCTTAGGAAAAAAATCGCAGAAAAATACTACTTACTAAGTTGAAAAGGCGCAAATACGTAGATGCGACCTTTCTATTTCAAACGTCTAAGACACTACTTTTATACTAAGCTTGGCAGTAAATTATTGAACTTTATTACTTAATAGAATGGACGTATTTGGCTATAAGCGCCTTTTTTCCTAAGTAACTAACTCATGAAATTATTATATAACTAAGATAAAAAGTACATAACGTTTGCTTGAACTAAAGCTGTTACAGGCTGTTACTTAAAATAATTCTAAGGTTAGGTACTAGGATTATTAAAGGTAGATATTAGGAGGTATTTCAAATAAGGAACATCATATATTGAAAAGGAAATCATCACCACATCGTGTAAAACAAAGTCGCTGTCTGTCCCGTCCTGGTACGCAACGGATTTTGAAGCTGCTTTTTAATAGATAAAGTAATTCAAGAGGGAGGTTTATATGTATAATACATCCATAATATTGTAGAGAAACACCGATAAATTTAGTACTTAGTTTTTAATGTGAAGTCGTAAATAAACACATTTTTGCGCTTACATTACAAATGCTGGCTGAACCGCACGAGCTATATCAAAATAATGTACAACAGTACACCTACACCTACACCTTAAAAAGGTCAACAAAAAAGTTCGCGATGTTATATGTCTATCTCTTAAATATAACCCACAATAAAAAAAAATCATCCTTTACATTTTATGGGAAAAAATGGCTTATTTACGAAGTTATTTTAAGCAATACAGCATTAATCCTTATCCAATTATGTACCTTAAAAATTATAGATCTATATAGCCTTTTACAGCATGTAATTTACAGATTTAAAATGCAGGGACATAGCGTTGCAGCGGTACCAGCCCGACCGGTGGCACTTTATAATAACAATATTAACTAATTTATTTCAGGATAATCCCATATTAAATTACACTTTTCATAAAAAATTAAATTGCAATTAAAAATCATTATTCAAATTAAAATACAAAACATAAAAATATTAAACCATTTTGATTGATGCGTTTATCGGAGCTCTTTACTGAGAAAAATAATAACTAAATAAAAACGTGCTTTACGTTACGTTACGATAAATAAAAAATTAAAATCAGAAATTGTATAATAGTATTCAAGAATTCAATTTCGTGCTTTTCAGCGTGAGATTTTTTTGTTGTTGTTAATATAAGTATTGATTTCCTTTTGTTTTTAATTGAAAGAATAGTAGTAAGTAAAATATTTTTTACTGCAGCACTAACTAATCATTTGTGCAATTTGTTCATAATCATACGTATAGTTTTAAGATGTATTATTGTGTATTAAATTTTGTACAGAAATTATAATCATTCTGGAAGACGTGGTCCTTCGAACATAGGTCGAAGTACAGTGAACGACAGAAGAGCACATTCAGCAAGAGCTGAGGAATCATCAACAGAGCGTTAGGCTCCCCTCAGCCAGCTTCGGGATACCTATCCCGAGCTGAGATAGAGCTGATAGAGAAATAGAATCCTCAGTAGAGCACGAGGCTCGCCGCAGCCAGGATCGGGATAGACATGGAGTTTCTCCAGAGCCAGAGAATCTTCTGCAGAGCGTAAGGCTCAACTCAGCCAAAATAGGGATAGACATCGTATACAGAGAGCGAGAGAATCGTCCGCACAGACACACACTCGTACACAGCAACGCCGAACAAAACGGACAGCCAAACAGCCACAGATGGATAAATAAAGAAAATTCTGTCATGAATTAGGATCCTTCGATTCCTTACAAGGACAATCGTATAGTGTCAATAGGTACCATGTCAGTAGTGTGTGAACATTGCTTGGCATTGAAATACACGGATGAATCGAAAGGCATGTGTTGTTTACAAGGAAAAGTAAAATTTTAAGAAATTCTTCCTTCATACACGTTGTATTGTCTAATGACAAAAAAGCTGTAAACTTTGTTTATAATGACATTATTTATTAGGTAGTTATATTTAGTATCAGCATTGCACCCGTGCGAAGTCGGGGCTAGTCATACTAATATTATAAAGAGGAAAGATTTGTATTTTTGTGTGTGTGTGTGTGTGTGTGTGTATGTTTGTCTACACTCTACACTAATATTATAAAGAGAAAAGATTTGTATTTTTGTGTGTAATGTTTGTAATGAATACAGTCAAAAACTACTGCGCCGATTTCAAAAATTCGTTCCCCATTAGAAAGCTACTTTCACCCTGAGTAACATACGTTACCTTTTACCGCGAAGACATTCCTCTTTCCACGGGAAAAACGGGAGCCGCGGCGAAAAGCTAATAATGAATAAAATTTAAAAACCACCGAACCAATTTCAAAAATTCTTTCACCATTAGAAAGCTTTATTCACCTTGAGTTACATAGGCTACCTTTTACCGCGGGAAAATGCCTTATTCCCACGGGAAAACTGTTAACGCGGGTGGAGCCGCGGCGGAAAGCTAATATTATAATAAGTTGAAAAGGCGCTTGTGCGTACAATGCGCCTTTTCAATTAAGAACTATGCATTATTTTCTTTGCAATAGTAGACATTTAAGGCGCATATACCGGATGCGCCTAATGAAACAACTAGAAATTTAAGTAGAAAGGGCGCAAATGGTTACTTGCGCCTTATCAATTTCTTCTTCGAAGAGTAATTGTAGAAGCGTCTTTTTAACTACTGTACCCCGAAAAAAAAAGTTCAAACTTTAGGGCATATCTACGTATATGTGACTTTTCAACTAAGTTTTTTAAACATGCGACTTTTCATCTTCAATTCAGTGCAAAAAAGTGCCTATTAGCGCCCTTTTTTCTAATGCTAAAATCGTAACGAAGCAACATAGAAAGACAATCGATATTGGCAGACGCGCCTTTTTTTGCTGATTCCAGCACTATATTTAACTCATTTTGACAAATTTTGTAGATGCGCCCTTTCAACTAACGGGGGCAGTATTACATCAAGTTGTTTTATTTTAACTCTCTTTTTTTGATACACTGAAAATAGAATTGAAAATGATAAATGACAAACCTCTGATCGTATGGTAGCAGAACGCTTTCGTATGACAACCTAGAAATGATTACGAAAATGAATATAAATGTAAGCGTCTCAACATAAATACCAAGTGATTCTAATGACATGAATTTCTTATTAAAAATAACTAATAGACGGCAGTGATTTTAGCATTAACACTATTTAACACTGTAATATTAAATTTGATTTTAAGTTTTCTACTAACTAGTTGTTGTAAACTACTAGAAAAATGTTTGAAAGCAAATCAAACTAAGATTATAAGTTTGTTTTAATATTTATACACCTACAAGCTTAGCAAAAAACATTCGTTATCATATACTAAAATAAGAATTTAATTAAAATACGACATACGTAAACTGCAGCTTTTTTTGTTCGTCGTTTCTGTCGATTTGGTATAGCCCGTATATTGTATAAATATTAAAAATATTAAAGACGTCGAAAAGCTATAACACTGAACAATTAAACTAAAATCTACGACATAAAGTTACCCCATAGCTTTCCCAGCAATAAGTTCTGCTTGCGCTTGCAGCGTCTCAGCGATAAACGCCTCATTGTAAGCGTCCTTCGGTGTCCTCCACTTGCGTCCTCCAGGAAGGACAACGGGTCGTTCCGAAGGTGCCAAAGGGCCGAAAGCCGGCGTTGGCTTGCCATTGCCGCGTTGATTGGGCTGCGGTGTGCCCACGCGTGGATCGGGCAGTGGGTTGCCCACACGTGGGGTAGGGCGCTGCTTTAATTGGCGGGATTCGTGCTCGATGCGGGCTTGCTCCATTAGCTCCTAGATTGTCCAGAAACCATCCTGTACTTTTTAGGTCGATGAAGTGAAAATTGATTAAAACATCAAGATGACGTTTTAGCAAATTGTATTCGTTAGTTAAGCAAAAAAATAATTTTGACACTCTAATTTAACTTAAAAAAGTCGGTAATGATCGCAATTGTAATCCTACTTAACGTTGATTTATGATTCACTAAAAAAAGTTAGTTAAAGTCAGCTATACGGTATGTCCTTTTTCTAGTACAATTTCAAATAGCTTTTTTTATTTTTCTCTAAAATCACAGGTTATAAAATAAAATTTTGATTTTGACAATGAATCATGAATTTTCTCTTTAACTGTACTTACATATTGATTTTCATAACCATTCAAGTAATCTCTAATTACTGTTTTGTAATCCTGAAATACAGACAATCTGATGCTGAGGTAATTCTTATATTTAGATCGTTTGTCCTTTTCTCAATCTAGAGATAGAAACGGGACAGGAGAAGATTTTTATTTTAAAATTCTCTCAAACGCCCATCTTTGGCGTTTTGCCCAATTTTACTAATTTAGGTAAGAGATTATTAATTTTTTCGCAAAATAAGTATTTTACAACAGTTCTATTCTTGTCGTTTACTAGACGGACGAAAAAGACAGGTATGCTGAAAACCTCCTCTTTTTTAAATCGGTGAAAAATTAAGAACTTCAAGTCAAAAATGTATAATTTAATTATTACGCTAAAATATTCGCAGAACGTCATCTGTTAAAAAAAACCCACCTTTTTCTGCTTCTCCATCCTTCTCTGCTCCTCCAGCATCAGTTCTTCCTCCTTCCTCATCTTCTCCAGTTCCTCGGCAATGAGTGTCGGCGCTGGTGGGTCTACCGGCTCGGACTGCGGCTCTTCGTCTTGGCTTTGGATCTCTTCTATCGTGGTTCCGCCATTTTCTGATACTGTTGATAAATCATTCAGTCATTTTGACACCAAGGTCTGTGGAGGTCCGAACTGTAGGTAATTTAATTATATAGAAATACAATCTTAAAAAAAGTCACTTTTCGTTGATCTTCGGTAGAAAGATGTTTTTTTGAGCCGGTCTGGTCTTAAGACACAAGCGGACTATTTAAAAAAAAAAACCCTTTTGTATTCCGGCCCAAGACGGTTTCCTGAAACAATTTTGCGACCCAGCTTCTAAAATTATGACATAAGTAATATTGTCACCTATTTAGAACTTTAAATAGTTCCGCCAATACAAAGATACTTAAAGACTCTTTTTGTAAACGAAAGTCCTGGGCCTTAAGCACTTGAACGTATTTTTAAACATGGCTAAATGGGGCTTCATTGGCCAATCCCGCACAAGCTGCGACTGTGGAAGGCCGGCAGACCATGGCGCCCCATCTCTATATGCTCTTTGTGTCCAACTGCACCAAGAAGGATCTGTTTGGGGCGACGGATTGCGCCATTTCTGTTGCGGAGTACTGGGCAAAACAAATCTGATCTCTTGACCGTTGAAGAAGATTACCTACCTTCGGTCTCTTCAACGGCAGCAGGAGTCATGTCAGATTCAGGCACATCCTGAATCGCCGGTTGTGGTTCTGCCTCCTGAAAATTTATATTTTAAAATAAACCAGCTATCACCCCGCGCCGCGGCTCTCTTCAAGTCCGGTGAGGCTTGATTGGTCGTACCTTTTCGGCACAAGCATAGGTAAATTAAAAAAAAAATTCGCGCTGATAGTCGTTTCCGTGGGAATGAGGGATATACCCGCGATAAGAGGTAGTAGCCTTTGTGTTTTTCCGATGTATAAGATATGTGTTATGCATGAAAACTTAACTTTTTTACAAAAGTCGGGTAATTTCACGCCTTAAAAAAAAGTATGAAATCCGTTTAAATGGTCAACTATTGGTGCAAGCACCATAAATATTATTATATCATAACTTGTAAATGTGTAAAGTTTGACGGCCTCGTAGCCTAGTTGGTAGTACGTTTGCCTACGAAGCACAAGGTCGCGGGTTCGAATCCCGCCCAGGGCAAACATTCGTGTGATGAGCACTTGTGTCTGGATGTTGTATATTTATATAAGTATGTATATCAGCTGTTTGACACCCATAGTACAGGCTCTGCCTAGTTTAGGGTCAGATGGCCGTGTGTGAGATGTCCCACATCACCATCATTATCAGCATCTCAGCCTGTAGCCGTCCGCTGCTGGCCTGCTGCCTCCCCCTTGTGATCTCCACAATGATCGGTCCTGCGCTGCCCGCATCCAGCGGCTTCCCACGACCCTCTCCAGATCGTCGCACATATTTATTATTTACTAGCTGTCCGCCCGCGGCTATACGCCCGCGTTGTTTTTTTTTTTTCTTTTTTTTTTACCTTTTAAACCTTCCCTGGACTTCCACGAATATTTCAAGACCAAAATTAGCCAAATCGGTTCAGCCGTTCTCGAGTTTTAGCGAGACTAACGAACAGCAATCCATTTTTATATATAAGAAGATTATTTTTATAATGTGTGGTGAAAACAATGATTTAAATGACGATGACGTACCGCTGTGGCCAGCATAGCCAGCTGCCTGGTGACGAGCTCCAGCGACTGCTGGATGACGCCGGGCAGCTGCGCGAGCGCAGACAGCTGCGCGCGCATCTGCGCCAGTTGCTGCTCGAGGGGCGCGCTCGGGTCTGGAACGTGCGTTAGTTTTTTGAATCGTTTTCATTACATCTGTATATAATCGTATGTATAATACAGCCCATGGTCTAAGAAAACAAGGTCTAACCGTTAGACCACGTGACCAACACAAGCCTACGTCATTTTGCGCTGTTCATTCTTGTCTATAACACGCATTCGACAAGGACGAACGAAGATAACGTAGGTTTGTGTCAGTCACGTGGTCTAATGGATAGGTAGACCTTGTTTTCTTAGACGATGATACAGACAATTAAAAAACTTCTTAACTAAAATTAAAAATCGAATTACGAGTACAATTTTGTTAAGACTATGTGGCTCTGTGCACTTACCAACCATATTCTGGACACTGGTCATGATCTGGTTAGCAATATTACCACCCTCCATCTCTTCAACCAGGTTCTCTTCTACTATCTTCTCTGTCTCCTCTATAACTGCTTCTAGATTAAGTTCTTCTTCTTCTTCTGCCTTATCTTCGGGTGGAGGAGTTGCTTCTTTAGGTTCCGGTGATGGTGGTAGGGGAATACCTAAAACGATTTCGGTTATGTTAGTTTATGTTCTATATAATTTTACACAATTATTTCTAAACTGGATACATAATTATATAGGTAATATATATCGATGTTTGATTTGGTAAACACACTAAATATTCCGAAGATAAGCGACCGAAGTTTGGCATGATTACGCCCGCAATGCACACACCTGCGAAGAAATTCGGGGGCTAGCGCGATCCTTTCATCGACACGGCCGTGTCGTTGTCAAGAGGTTTGTCGGAGGGCGAGGTCCAGTTGTGAGGTAACTGAGGGCCAGAAGAGGCTCATTGAGGATCTTATGAGGTTTACTGAGGTTTCTTTTTTGTAAACATGTCAATGTCATTTTCTGAAATAAACTTTGACACGCACCCTCTGACCAAAGCGAACATTGCTAAGGAATATGCACTAAAAGACATGACAATATAAAATGACACAATAACACTATTACACTGAAACATTGCTTCTAGTCATATGTTGATGGGTGGTTGTGTAAAAGTTATAGCAGTTGATTCGATAATCTGTGGAGATTTAATGTTTTAAAAACTATACCTTTCAGAGATATATTGACGTCATACATTTTTCTGTCCTTATTTAACGACATTTCAGGAGGTTTCCGGTGGTCTTCTTTCTGTTTCGCGCCCAAATTTTGCCCCTCTGAAGTCGGGTGAGTGTGAAGTTGACCAACCCGCACTGGGCCAGCGTGGTCGACTAAGGCCTATTCACCCTGGTATCGGGTAGGCTCGAGCCCCTCGGTGGGGACATATATGAGCTGTTAACGAACGCCCGCAATGCTATTTGAATTACGACGACACGTACGTAATGCCGAAATTACGTTGCGTATTGTGTTTAGCTTAACTTCGGTCGTGCGTAAGTTCGGCGGCAATTTATTCTATAGAGCACATATTATTCTACCGCGTATACCTTCGGCATATTGTAAGATCGACACTTAGCTAGCCACCACAAAGTTTTAATCTATCGATCTATCTACTATCTACGCAGCGGAGACCAAGTCTAGGTAAACGAAGTGTAGGACGCGCCCCGGCTAGATGGAGTACCTAACGATCTGCGAAATGTGGCTGGCAGCAGGTGGATGCGTGCGGCCAAAGGGAGGGGCAAATGGCGCGCCTTAGGAGAGGCCTATGTCCAGCAGTGGACTGACGCAGGCTGTTTAAGATGATGACTTTTGGGGTAGAGTCTTCCGCTCCCCCGCAAGTCCGGTGAAGCTTGATCCGTCGCACTTTTTCGACTCAAGCATAAGTCTTATAAAAAAAAATGATGACGATGATGATTTATTTACGCCCTGCAAACTCTACTCACCAGAATCCTCAAGATCAGGCACCTCGCTCTCCGGCAGAGGGTCTACCGCCTCGAGGATCTCTGGAGCCTCCTCGGGGATCAGTATAGGGTCCTCGGGCTCCACTGGCGGGGGCGTAGGCTCGCGGAGAGCCCTCTCTTCCCAGGGGAGTAGGCCGGTGTTGAAGTCCTAATAAGGGGAAAATGGCATTTATTCTGTTCGGCTCGAGTGTACTCCGTGTGAAGCATGGTACAAGAAAACAAGGTCTTCCCATTAGACCACGTGACTGACACGAGCCTACGTCATTTCTACGTCATTTTCATCATTGTCGAATGCGTGTATTAGACAAGGATGAACGAACAGCGCAAAATGACGTAGGCTCGTGGCAGTCACGTCATCACGTGGTCTAACGGTTAGACCTTGTTTTCTTGGACCATGGTGTGAAGGCTTCCGAATTGGGTTTGTCGACTTCACACAACATTTTAATTATTTACTACGCAGGTGTGGCAACATGAAGGAAGAAAAAAAATTACGCGCCCATGATTACTACTCCATCTGGGCGCGTAATTTATTTTCTTCCTTCGTGTGTGGCAAGTTTAATGCACCGAGACAAAAAAAAACAATTATTAAAATTTTAAAGTATTAACTGTCATTTTTATTGCTGTTCACACAACGTTTCTCAAAGTCCAAACCTAATTATTTTTATGAAAAATACTTAACTATAAAAACTAATATCTAAAATAAATTAAAATACTCTTACTAATACTTTACTCAAAATTATTATCAAGAACTTTAGGTACCTATATTAAGCTACAGTTACCTTAGGTTTGTAATCAGGAGCGACTTTAGGTTTTGGTTGCTTCACAATTTTTGGTTTGTACGGTTCCTGAAAGCAACAAAATACAATTATTTTTATTTTTAAAATGGTGAGCCGTCACGTTAAGCCTGAATATAAAGTTAGTTTGTGATTGCTTCAAGTGGTTTTACAGGTATCTGCTAGATGACGTAGTACAAGATGTATCATATGAATATACACTTTATTAGTGGTACTTAGAGAATAGTTTTCTTTAGTAAATATAGCTGTTTTACTCCTCGCCTATAGATGTTTCAGTTTCCCATCAAAAATATATTTTTTAACCACAAGTTATACTAATAGAATCCATCAGAGATTTCTAGAGATTGTTCCTTGCATACATTTGAAATTTTTGAATAAAATATACAAGAAATACAGTCCACAACGTTAAAATTGTACAAATAGGTTGCCTTATCGTTAGGTAGTAGTGTAGGTAGCAATTTCTACCAGGTATTTTATATTCAGTCGTTCTTGGTCTACAGCAATGCAATTCAGATTATCATTTCGTATGGGCCGGGGGCCGGGAGTGTCGAATATTTTTTCGTTTCCGAAGAAAAATCTTTTGTTTAAAATATCTTTTTAGTTTTTGTTTAGCCGCCACATGTATTAAACAAATTAAAAACTATAAAGTAACTCATTACCTAATTATAAATCAACTAATTTTTAACACCACTACCACTCAACGGAAAATATCGCGTAATACTAAGAGCATTTTAAAATTGGCAGCGAACAAAAACTATTGCCATGTTTGTCTGATATTGAAACCATGCCAAAGCCAAGGTTACCCAGGTGAACATATAAAAATATATAAACAGGAAGCTAGCTATATACCTAACGTGGTAATAACTTTTCGCCCGCGTCTCCGCCTACTTTTAAATTCTTGACGAGGGACATGGTTTGGCTTTGTAATGACTGGTATTATGGTGATGTATAAATTGTAAAATTATTAAGTTCCATTCTATATGTTAGAATCTGTGCGATCGACATTGTTCTGTTCTACCTACATAATTTCCTGTTCTCATGTAAGTGACTTATATTTTTATGAGAATAAAAATCTTTAAACCGAACATGAGGTAAAAAGGTAAAAAGTAGCCTATGCTTAAATTACACATCCAGGAACGTAAAATTTGAAAACTTCATCAAATTCTGTTCAGTTTTGCATGATGCCTGAACAAACAGACAAGAGGTTGTTATAAACGTCTTATTATTTTACAATGCCTCGAAAATAACAATTACGCCACCATTAATTATTCAATTCGGTGCATCCGTTCTGAAATTATGCGCTTTCATACATTTCTTAATAGATTCAATCTTACATTGTAATATTAAAAAAAAATCCCCTCGGTGGGGACATAGGTATATGAGCTACGTCTGCCTGACAATAGATTTTTTATTTGCGCGCTTAAACATTAATCTAGGCCCTAGATAGATTCTACTAGGGTCTTAAATTGCGTTGACAATATTATCGAATTAAATTAAGCGAAAGAAACACCTTACCTTGCTATTCTTGAGTTAGTGCCAAAGGTCTGTCAATTAAAGACATTAATAGCAACGAAATTGCCACGTCAATTATCAATATAGATACGACTATAAAAACTGGCAATAAAAGAGGCATTATATATGTTTCTATATAAAATGTATATATAAACAATTAAAATAATTCAATCGCTGCAAGTGAAGATGTTTCACACTGATATGGAATGACACAGGTACTTTGATGTTTAAAAAGAAATTCTAATCAACCTGCAGGTAAAAGCTAGTTTTTAAAACAATTCTATATGCTTTCTAAAGTTATACCGAACAGACGAATATATCACGCGAATTTAAATAAGAAACTGTAACACGATTATATAAAGACAACAATGCAATAAATGATATTAATAAACAAGTAGTCGACGATGATTGAGAAGCCAATTAAAACACAGATCACATAATAGATCTCAAAGTGACGGTAGTTGACATGTGTCGGAAGACGAAAGATCTAGGATATTTAAAATATAGATCAATCTCTGAATTGATGAAATGATTTTTGATAAGATAAAGTGTATGATGCAAAAAACCCTGCAATAGAACAGTGAATTTTACAGTCTGATTTTTGTGAAAATAATTAACAATCAAATTTTGTTCTTAAACATCGGATGTTGGCGTTAATTGAGCTATGTCGGAAACCTAAGGCCGCTCAATTCGGAAATCAGAGTCGGTCAGGTATGTAAACCTTGAGACTCACAATACACACATAAATTCTAAAATCATCATCAGTTGAATTCCTGGTTCTTGAACATATTCATTTTGACGTTTTTGTCTTTAAATAAAAACATTTTAAATTCTAAATGTAGTTCAAGTAACAAGTAATAAATACTTACAATTTTCCGTTGCTCCTCTTCCATATCTTTATAATACCCGAACTTGGATTTCGGCACTGGTCTTCTTGGCTTCTGCAGGAACGTCGTCCACGCCTCCTTTTTCGCTTCCTTCTTCTTCCTCTCTTCTGCGTCTTTCAGCAGCTCTTCGTTCAAAGCCTTCAGCACTTCAGAGTCTTTCAGTGATTCCACAATGGGCTTGATCTTCTTAAAGTCGACGCTACAATCGTCACCGTCACGACGCATGTGTGAAGAAATTACTCGAGACAGGCTGCGTTTTCCACCATTTTGTTTTTTGTTGATTGTAGAGTTGTGAACAGTAAAAGAGGTTTTTGTAAATAATTATGTATTATGTCAGTAGTCAATAATTTTGTTTGATATGTTTTGTGATGTGAATCTTATGGCTGATCAAATGTAACTGATGATATCGTGTGATGATCTAAGATGCTATTTATTGATCATAAATAATATTTCTGATTTTCTTGAGATTATGACAAAATTTAAAATAGAAGGAAGGACTTACTGTGAATCTGAAGTAAATGATTAATAAGTAGATAGGTGAATACTTACACAAGTAGTAAAGTGATTATGTGGAATCATGAAGAGTGAAGAGCTGACAAAATGGTTGAAAATGCAGCTACAAAGTCTGAATGCTAATGTGATGAAAATAATTATCAATTATGTATCATTGCTTTTCTTTAAAGTTGTAGTAAAATTACAAAATGATTTTGCATACCTATTATACTGTCACTGACTTAGAAGAACATATATATATTCAAGGACAAAACCATCATCGAGTAGGTACTTTACATACCCCATCACGTGTGCTTCTCTTAGCATTTCAGCTTCACCAGAAATTAGTTCCGCGATTTTTTCCTCAGTTATTCCTGGCTTACCCATTTCTTCTGCAACGTTAAGGAGAGCATGTAAAATCGTTCTTAAACGCTATTTAGTTTTAATTACTATTTAAAATACTTACTAGCAACTTCGGTATCTACGACAGCCTCTTCTAGTCCATCAACGATTCCCTGATGCGTACCAATGATGTCTCCTGACGATGTTTTATACAGTTCTCTTTCTTGACTAGGACTTAGATACTTAAAAAAATCAATGGATCAATCAATCTCACATAACTTGAATGATAATATAATAATGATATGACTGTATCATTTTTTTCCTCAGAATTTATATTTATTCTTCCGTTAAGTCGCTTTAAACAGAAATGACGAAGCAACAAAATTGTTGTTTCAGAATCTTCTGTAAGTATTGAGAACAAAACAGCGAGCAAAAAATAATTAGTTTCAAAATTTTAATTTGATTTAGGTACCTATCTGAATGTTTATTTTATATTTTTTAATTATCTTTTACTATTTTAATAATATTATTTTTTTACACTCACCGGTATTTTGATGGTCCTTCTTTCACGTGCATTCAGTTCTTCAGGATCAAACGGTACGGGTCTGTAACCTTCCATTGGGTCTCTTTTCTCTTCTACATTAACCACATGGTTCGGAACTTCAAAATTTATGGCCTGGACAGGTTTTGTTTCTGTGATATTACCTGATAGAGGTTCCGTTTCAACTAGAGGAGAAACTTGTGTAACATCTGATGGAATATCTATTCTCGATTCAGTTGGTTCCATTATTCTTTCACAAACACCATTACTCAGTACTTGTGTATTTTTTTTTTTGATACCGTTTTCAACTGCGTTATTTCCATTTACAACAAAATTTGTATCTTTTAGCGTATCTAGGTTATTATTATTTTCGTCTGCAGTGTTATTAAAGATTTTAGTTTCCACGACCTTAGCGTACCCATTGTACATGACACCGTTTTGAAAAGTGTCTTCAGTTTTAACTTCTTTTGAGTATTCTGAAGTGGTACGTTTCTTCAAACCAACTTCTTCTTTGTACTCTTCTATGCTTTTGATGGTTTCGTCAATAGCAGATGCGAGGAGTGACGATTTCAGTTCGATTTCTTTTATTTCTTCCTGTATTGTAAATTAATACAAATGATTACTTATTCAATTCACTACACACATATTTTTAAAACTATTTAATTAAGTAAATAATGACAAAATTATGTGCCTTTAGTTTTTTTTAATAATACGATGAAATAAATACTTTATCCCTTTGTGTTTCTCATATGGGTAGTTAAATAGTCGTATAGTCAGTAAAAATGAAAATTTGAAAAACCTGCAAATACAACAAACTTCTGAAGAAAAGATGAAATTGATCAATTGTAAAATTAGACAGTTATGGAACAAAATATTATAGACGTAGTGTTTGGTTCCTAAAATCTGAACAAGGAAAAGATGATTAAAATTTGACACGAAATATACAGAATTTTATTCAGAAGGCGTACATTTTTTAATATTTTTTTTTTATTACCTTGCTATATTCTGGATCTGCAACGCCCCCTTTCAACCCTGGTTTGATGTACACTGGATTTTTAGACATTGATATTCGTGGAGTTATTGGAGCACCACCTCTTAACCCTGGTTTGCAATATACTGGAGTTTTTGTGTAAATAGGTACTACAGGACAACTTTTTTTTGATTCTAACGATTCTTGAGGTGCGGGATATTTTGGAGATGGCGAGGGTAAAGGGGAGTGGAAAACTTTCTGGTCTACTTTGGCGTTAGGAACTAGGCCTTTCTTGACTATATGAGGATCTTCGTCTTCATCATATCTCTGAGTCTGAACAGGAGAAGCCACAGGAGCCCCACCTTTCAATCCTGGCTTGTGATATACTGGCGTATTTGTGTAATTTGGTTTTATAGAAGAATCTTCTTTAATTTCAAAAGACTTTGGTGATGTGAGGCGTTCTGGACTAGTAGGCGGATGTACGTCGTCAACTTTCTGATTTACGACTTTGGCTTCTAAATTCGGAATATAGTCTTTTTTGACAATATGAGGATCTTCATCTTGATCTTCTTTCTGGTTTGGTTTGATATACATAGGATTTTTAGACATGGAAAAACGAGGAGACATGGGAGAACCACCTTTTAATCCTGGCTTATAATATACTGGAGGTTTTGTGTAAATAGGTATAACGGTGGAACCTCCCTTTAAGCCAATGGATTTTGGAGACGTTGGTGATTTTGGACTAGTAGGTGGAGAAGGCAAAGGTGGGTCGAAAATTTTCTGGTCTTCAATATTCGCTTCTATATTAGGAACTAGACCTTTCTTGACAATGTGAGGATCTTCGTCCTCATTATCTGATGGTGTGCAGTCTCTTGGAATGGGTGGTCCTTCACGTTTAGGCAATTTGGCTGTAAGACTAAAAACATATTCATCTGTCAATGGAGTAGGTGGTACGGTGCAAGGAGTAGGAGTCTTGAGAAGATCTCCATCTTCAAATGTATATGAGTCACGTTTCTTATCAGTTAAATCAAGTGATAACTTTCTTTGGATTTCTTTAGTTTCTACATCTAGAGACTTTCCAATGAAGCTCGATTCTTGGTTATAAGATTTTGCTACAAACGTAGATTCCTGTTCGATTGGCTTGGATATAATATGATCAATTTCAGAAGTAATTTTTGATTCGTTGATTGAAACTTCTTCAATTTTTACATCTAAAGACTTGGCAACGAAGTTCGATTTTTGGTTCATAGACTTTGCAATAAAAGTGGATTCCTGTTCAATATGTTTAGTTTCAATATGATCTACTTGCTCTTCAATTCCTACGAGTGATTTCTCATTTTCAATTGTTTCTTCTTTGGATATTTTTAAATTAGCGGATCCATCTTTCTCTTTTACAGAAACGACATCTTGTTTGATACAAACTGACTGCTTTGACGTGTCATCAGATATTAAATCTTTTCTGAAACTATGGACACTAAATACCTCTTCCTCTTCCTTTTTACCTAAAGATACAGTTTCTTCTACTTCTGTCTGGTTTGCTATAGTAGATTGTTCTTCTATCGTTGCAATATCTTCTTTGGCAGCAACAAGTTCTTCTTTTACTGTTTCTACAGTCAATATTTCTTGCACTACAATTGGTTCTTTATTTAGTTCAATAGTATCAGAAGCTGTAACATATTGTTTATGAGTGGAAATTTCTTCCTTCATAGAAACACTGTCTTCTTGTACTAAAGTAGTAGTTTCCTTTGCAGCTGATTCTTCAATAATTAAAACCTTCTCTTCTCTAGAAACTTCAGATTTCGATACTTCAATTTCTTCTTGAGCTTCTGTAACTGTATAGTCCTGAATAAACTTTGACTGTATTTCTTCAACCATTGGTTCGGTTATTTCTTGAATAATTACATTTTGAGCTGTTTTAACTGATGTTGTATCGTTTTCAATTACTTTTTTGACCTCCTTCGTCACCTCTTCAGCTTTTGTTTCGATCTTTTCTACAACTTGTTCTTCTTTTTCAGCTGCAACGATTTTAGTAGCGGTTTCAACAACAGCTTGCACCGCTTTTTCAGTAGTATCTATGCTACTTTCTACTTTTTTCATGCTTTCAGTCTCAACGGATTCATTTGTTGTGGTTTCTTCAACACATTGTAGAGATGCTGCTTCAAATATAGCATCTTTATTTGTGTAGACGTGTGACTGAACAATAGCTACGTAGGTTTTTGCACCATCCATAGTCTCGAAGTCAGTGCTCTCGTAACCAGACTCAGATGTTTTGGAAGTTTTGGACTCTGACATACTACTAGAAATAGCGCTTGTTGTCAAAGAAGAATGCTGTGAAATCTCTTGATTGTATTTATCTGACAGTATCATGTCTACAGGAGTTACAACAGTACTTCGACTTCTGGACCGCCTTTCTCGGACAACTTCAATACCTTCGTTTGTAGATTTGCTTTCAAATTCAGTTAAAACATTTTCCATGTTTTGCATTAACTCTTCCGGTTTTTTCTCTGTTAGCTGTGCCATTCTCGATCCAGACAGATCACGTCGCTTAACTATAATTTCGTCTGATTTTAGATGTTCATCAAAATGTTTCATTTCAGATTGATAGTTTTCTTCATAAATTACGTTCTTTTGTTCAATTTTAGCAGTTTCTTGATCATCTTGTTGTTTTATTTCATGAGCTTTTTGTAATATTTTCCCAACGACTCTTTCTTTCTTTGCAGGAGTTACCAAACGAGTAGCTGTTTGATCTACTTTTTCTTTAGCAGCAGTCTTGATATCCTCTTTCTTATCAACACTTAAAGATTCGCTTTCTTTAGTTTTTGAAGTAGTTTCCGTACAAACTTCTTGCCTTTCCGAAATGTCTTGCTTGGTCTCTTCAACAGGTTTAGACAAAACGGGTTCAGTTAAAATAAATCTAGATAAAGCTACCATTACATCAGTCAAATGAATAAAGAATGTCTTTAATAGCAAATTGTAATGGTACGATGAATGAACGGTGCCTCTTATATTCGGTATAGTTTGCAAGCCAATAGTGTAAGCCCTTTGTTCAGATAGTAATTTTGCTGTAGAATACCTAGTTTCACTCTTTGAGTCACGTGTAGAGGTTTCCGATTGTGTTTTATCACGAGTTTCTTTTTGATGCAACTTGTCTGTTTTGCATTCCTGAACTGATATTTTACGTTGAATATCTTGTGATTCTTGAACACTTTTAGAAGATTCCGTAACTTCCACTTTATCAGAAATAGTTTTGTCGCTTTTAGATACATGTCGTTCAGATTGCTTCAAATCTACGATATTTGTAACGTCTTCGATTAAACTAGTTTTCTTTTCTTCCTTATGTTCTTTTTGGTTTACAATTTCGTTTGTAGTTTTATTAACTAAATCTACTAGTTCAGTTTCTTCCTTAATAGCCGTTTCTTTAGATTCAAGTTTCACCTTTGACGCTGTTTCCTGAACAATAGACGAATCTTTACTTGATTGAGATTTTAGTTCTGACACTGCTGTCGTTTCTTTAACAGAATTTGATTTAATTTCTCTGTCAGATGATTCACGTAATTCAATGTCAATTTCTTTTTTAATCTCCTCCGCTACTGTAACAGCTTTTTCAATACTCTCATGAACGATTGAAGTGGCTGTCTTTTCAATAGTCTCCAAATCAATTTCTTTCTTCATTTTCTCCAAAAATTTCACTTCTTGTTTAGTTATGACCTGATCTTTCATCTCGATGTCTTCTTTAGCTATTGTTTCAGTTTTAGTTGTTTTACTTTCCGTTACTGCCGTCACTAAATCTTTTACTATCACATCTTTACTTCGCAAGGCCTCTAATTTCATCTTTTGTTTCGTACCATCAGGGTCGTACTGCTCCGAAATGGGCAGCTTAAACCTTGTTTTTGGTAAAAATTCTTCTTCATCTTTAAGCCTACCAAATTCTTCATGATAATTCGGATTGAGTATTATAGGGTCTTCTAAAGATGGTATTTCGGGAACGGGTTCAGTGGAGAAAGGCCTGTAGGGTTTCGTTGGGAGGACAAAAGGGGAAGCGGTTAGGGATCTGGGATCTTGACCAATAAGGTCAGGGAGGGGTTTGAATACTCCATTGGCGCCATCTTTTGGCGCTGTGTCGGCGAATTCAGGGAGGGTGAGGGTTAAGTCAAGGGAATCTGGTACCTCAGTCGGTTGAGATGGTTGGTCGAAATCTTCCTGGTCTATCGGCTCGTAAATCGGGTCGTAGTCGTCGAGCACTGGGTCGTAGAGACCGCTGAAATCAAAAGAAATATATAGGTACTTGAAAAAATTGGAACTTTACATATGTAGCTGTAATTTAAAGCGATTTCTGTTTTAGATGAGTTCTTATGAATTACTTCGAGATATAGCAATTGTTTTTAAAGGTTAAAATATTCGATGTGTATAAAAGCATGAAACTAGTCCATAAACCGTAAGTAGACGGAAAACCGTAAAATGTAGGTGCCTAATAAATGCAACTCTAATGTTTAAAAAATAAGCATATATTTTTAAATATGTATTACAATGATAAATTTAATTTGCAGTAACCTATATTAAAACAAACTTATCGAAAATAAATAAATACAGAAATTAACAACAATAAAAGCTATCAACTTTATGATTACCTAAGTACCTCTTTAAAGCAAAACTAGCAAATCGTAAAATAAATCAATAAAGCAATGAAAAAGCGAATGAACCACAAACTAATTAACACAATAATAGTTACATAGTCAATGTAATCCTGCGAATAGTATCTCGAAATCACTATCGCCAGTAATTTTACTTCGGGAATGTTCTCCCGACTCATTGTCACATTAGTTCCTGGAAGAAACTGCTATCTTAGCAATAAGGTCGCTGACTGTGCACTGTTATTGTGATAGACTGTGTTTTATCTTATTTAATAAGTGAAAAATAAATTTATAGTCTATGTATTAAAAAACTGTTACAAAATAAAATACCTTCCTAACTTTGCTATTCAAACTATTTTATTTTTATTATAAAATATTCGTACCTATTACCTTTTTATATTTTATGACAAATAGGTTTAAATATGATGTAACGTTTTGAAACAAATTGTATTTTTAAAAGTAAAATAATTACATTTCTCCCGGTGAAACCAAAATAAATTTTCAATTGTTTCATTTGTTATAAGTTTTAAGATATAAATAGCTACATAATATTAATAAATTATTAATTAATATTTTGACTACCTAGTAATATAAAAAATATTAATTAATTATTAAAAAGAGAAAAAGGAAAAAGTATTGCTTAATACTTTGTGGTTTAACTATCTAATTATTTTGTCACATTTTTTATCAAACAATTAAAACAATACATTTCAAGAGAAACTTTCGTCACATTTTTCAAAAAATTCAAAAGTCAAAAAGTTTTTATTCGAAGTAAGATTTTACAAATCACTTTTCGACGTCCTATCACTTACTTACCTACCCTTAACCTGCTTTTATTTAAAGAAAATAAAAATATTAGAAAGATTCAATGTTGACACGAATCCGGTCGGATCCAACCGAAATCCGGTAAAATCCGGCCGGATTGCAATCCCTAATCATTACCAACTAATTAAACCGCAGGCAAGCATTAACAATTATCATAGTTAGGTACTTCCTGACTTAATACTGAAATAATTCTATCAGATATCACTAAACCAAATCGGATGAAAATAAATTTATAAAAGTAACATAACATCCTTGTCACAATCTTTATTATCAACGAACGATTGATCAAAATTTTATCCCACGGTCATTAAATTCCGAAAATGGCGGCTGGCTTCACATAAATCTAACAGAAAAATCACTAAACAGATTCCGATGCAATCCACTTTTGGAAACTGAACACTCACTTATCTTTATAGACCAAGTAGAACTTCATTTCGACCAACCACAAAAAAAGCACTAATGCATTGGATTGACGCTAGCAAATGAAACCAAAAGTGCTAAATGATTGACCAAGATTTGACCTCCAGTTGGCAATCTTGGTAGGGATGTAACGCAACAATATATCGATATAATATTGCTGCATTAATGTCTGAAGTCGTAGCGTGGCGCGTGGGCAGGCATAAGGCGGACGGACGATCTAGTGAAAGTCGCGGGCACCCGCTAGATGCGGGCAGCGCAGGACCGATCGTTGTGGAGATCTTTGGGGGAGGCCTTTGTCCAGCAGTGGACGTCTACAGGCTGATATTATTATGGTCGGATCGGATCATAATAAAAAAAATAAAAATAAATAAATACCTAATAGTTGTTGATGACGAGACAGTCAAAAAATTCGTATAGAATTTGGGTCAATATTATAATCAATCGAAAAGAAACTAAACATGGAAAGAGTCGTCAAAATCTGGATAGGTACTCAAATATGTGTAATAATTACAAGTATATCATATCGATCATATCTATCATACATGAAAGTTGTATTTGTTTGTATAAATTAAATTTAAAAATCTGCATTTCCATATAATTTTACATTGTAATCCTTTAGTTTAACTACAATTGATGTAACGCGTTAAAAATAACTAAATATTTATCGGTATCGATTATCGATGTATCGATAAGCAATTTTCACATCCCTAAATGTGTGCAGTAGGAAACAACCAATGGCAATACAAATTTAGATCGCGTATTGATTATTTTAATTCGACATTTGGCATCGATCTACACATCAATAGAAATCAATGTCAACGCGCTTGGTGAGCATTTGATTAATGGTTCTGTACTCATTATCTTTAGTACTAGCTTCCCGCCGCTGCTCCGCCCGCGTTAATGGTTATTTTCCCGTGGGAATAAGGAATTTTACCGCGGTCAAAGGTAGCCTATGTTCTTCCGCAAGTTCTATTCTACCTAGGTGCCAAATCCCCTGGCTTTAAAAAAAATCCCCTGGTGATTATTGTAGCCTGTCTTCTTTCCCAAGATCTATTCTACCTTTGTGCTAAGTTTCACCAAAATCGGTTCAGTAGTTTCCAAGCCTATTCAAATATTAGGAATATTTTAGGTATTTTTTTTAGACCTTGGGTTACATTATTGAAGTTTTAGTAGGGATCTCTAATTTTTTAGAAAATAAAATATAGCCTATGTTACTCACGGTGAATGTAGCTTCCCAACAGTAAAAGAATTTTTGAAAACGGTTCAGTAGTTTATTTCCTCTTTATAATATTAGTATAGATTTATAAGACCTAATGCTCATTATATGTCCCCACCGAGGGGCTCGAGCCTACCCTGAACTCAGGATAAATAAGCCATAGTCGACCACGCTGGCCCAGTGCGGGTTGGTCACGAACACACAACCTTTGAATTACTTCGCAGGTGTGTGCAGTTTTCCTCACGATGTTTTCCGCAACCGTGTCGAATAAACGTACATATTACGCATATGTTGAAATTTGTCAAAAAAAAAGAAAACGCATTGGTACGTACGTGCTGAGGCTAGAACCTGCGAACATCTGAATGGAAGCCATTTGGCCACCGACGACGCTCAGTATCCTGTATTGCGAGTATTTTTCACGCCGCCATTTAAAATTTCTGATATTTCAATAAATAAACACGAAATTTTTGAAACAATAATAACATCTTTCCATTGAAGACATTTTGTATTCATGCTACGCCGTAGCAAGGTCTACGGCGTAGCATCGGGCTACGGTGCTACGATAAATGCGTAGTGCTTTGTGTAAAGAGGAAAAAGATTATTTGTTTGCATTGAATAGGCTCAGAAACTACAGAACCGATTTACAAGGAAACTTGGTACAAAGATAGAATAGACCTTGAAGAAGACAGGTTACCTTTCACCGCGGGAAAAATCCACATTCCCACGGGAAAGACTGTTAACGTGGGCGGAAAGCTAGTAATATAAATACGTTTATTAGCAATTTTTTAGGGTTCCGTAGCCAAATGGCAAAAAACGGAACCCTTATAGATTTGTCATGTCTGTCTGTCTGTCTGTCTGTCTGTCCGTCCGTCCGTCCGTATGTCACAGCCACTTTATTCCGAAACTATAATACCTATACTGTTGAAACTTGGTAAGTAGATGTATTCTGTGACCGCATTAAGATTTTTACAAAAAATTGGAAAGGA
The DNA here is from genome assembly GCA_948473455.1 of Teleiodes luculella. Classification (NCBI taxonomy): domain Eukaryota; kingdom Metazoa; phylum Arthropoda; class Insecta; order Lepidoptera; family Gelechiidae; genus Teleiodes; species Teleiodes luculella. The sequence goes on along the minus strand of OX419609.1, from coordinate 1,079,231 downwards.
AGCAATAAATTTTGGGGGGTCCCCATACTTAGAACTGATACTCAAAAAAACTTTTTTCGTCAAACCCATACGTGTGAGGTATCTATGGATAGGTCTTCAAAATGATATTTAGGTTCCTAATAACATTTTTTTCTAAACTGAATAGTTTGCGTGAGAGACGCTTCCAAAGTGGAAAAATGTGTCCCCCCCCTCTAACTTCTAAAATAAGAGAATGATAAAACTAAAAAAATATATAATGTGCATTACCATGAAAACTTTCAACGAAAATTGGTTTGAACGAGATCTAGTAAGTAGTTTTTTTTTAATACGTCCTAAATCGTAAACTGCAATTTACCTTTCACTATTATTAAAACATCGATCAAAGTCACAACGAACTACAAAAACTTTCATATTATGTTACTGGCTGCTACGGAACCCTTCATGGGCGATTCCGACTCGCACTTGACCGCTTTTTGTTACATTACATAAAAATTGACTTGGCCAGCTGATCAAACTGTACGAAAACTAAAAAAAAAATGCGATTTTAGGAAACTTGCAGAACAAAAGTTGATCGGTTTCATAAGCTGAGTTATCACTTGTCCGGTACGGAAGGCCGGCGTTGCTCTAAGCTTGTGACTTGAGAGACTTTGCGTTATTAGTAATTACTAAATATAAGTACAACGTGTTTATCTTCCGCCCCCCGGCTCCGCCCGCGTTTACAGTTTTTCCCATAGGTAAAAGATAGGCCCGGCGCACTCCGCGACAGACCTCCAGAATGTACCTACGCTGGGCGACATCATATATGAGGCCAGTTAGTAGGAAAAACGCGCGCGCTTGTGACGACGCTATTATTTATTCTGTGGTAATACGGACTCTCGCGGCGAGGTCTTAAGATGCATTTTGTTTTAATACGAGCGCAACGACAAACGGTAGGCTATTACAGCCAGGGTCACGTTCGACGCGTTCAAAGTAATTTGAACGTTAATGGCGTGGTAGCTGGAATTAAATTCGCACGTTTACTATCACAGAGTGCGCCTTCTGTACCTAGTACTATTATTTATTCCGTGCCTATGTCCCCAAAGTCTATTCTATCGCTGTACCAATAATTTAAAAAAATATTTTTTCACTGTTAGGTTGTGATGAGTGATTTTGGATTATGACAACTCACCGCACCACTCCAAGTTGAAGATAGTCTGCGGCTGCAGCGAGAGCCATCTTCGATTCCTCATGCGTCATGGCGGAGGCGTCAGCCCCGTTGATGCTGATCACGGCGTCTCCGTCGCGAAGGTCTGCCAAGTCCGCTGGGGAATCCGGTACCACCTGTATACAAATTAATACAATTCTTAATACAATTCTTACAATTTAATAACTACTGAAACAATCAAAAACTACTGAACCGATTTAAAAAATTCTTTCACCATTAGAAAGCTACATTCACCCTGAGTAACATAGGGTAACTTTTACCGCGGGAAAATGCCTAATTTCCATGGGAAAAACTGATAACGCGGGCAGAGCCGCGGCGGAAAGCTAGTCCTTACCTTAATACAATTCAATGGACGGCCCCGTAGACTAGTTGGTAGTACGTCTGCCTACGGAGCACAGGGTCACGGGTTCAAATCCCGCCCAGGGCAAACATCCGTGAGATGAGCACTTGTGTTTGCCTTGTGTCTGGATGTTGCATATTTGTATATGTATGTATATCAGCTGTCTGACACCCATAGTACAGGCTCTGCCTAGGCAGGGGGCAGATGGCCGTGTGTGAGGTGAGGTGAGGTATTATTATTATTATTCTTAGTACAATACACAACAGCCTCCGTGGTCGAGCGGTCAAAAGCTGACTGACGTTACGGAGGTTCCGGGTTCGAATCCCGGTGGGGACTCGTCGAACAAATATCGCTTTGTTAGACTTTCCTCATTTTGGTTAGAATATTGCAGGCTGAATCACCTGATTGTCCGAAAAGAAAGGTGATTCCGTGGTTCGGAAGGTACGTAACGTAAAGCCGTTTGTCTTGGTCTACGGAAGTAGCTTTCCGCCGCGGCTCCGCCCGCGTTAACAGTTTTTCCTGTGGTATGAGAGGCATTTTCCCGCGGTAAAAGGTAGCCTATGTTACTCAAGGTGAATGTAGCTTTCTAATGGTGAAATTATTTTTGAAATCGGCGCAGTAGTTTTTGAGTTTATTAATTACAAACATACACACACACACACACAAAAATACAAATCTTTCCTCTTTATAATATTACTAGCTTCCCGCCGCGGCTCCGCACGCGTTAATAGTTTTTCCCGTGGGAATGAGGAATTTTCCCGCGGTAAAAGTTAGCCTATGTTCGTCCGCAAGGTCTATTGTGCCAACTCCGCCCGCTTTAACAATTTTTCCCGTGGGAATGAGAAAATATCCCGCGGTAAATTGTAGCCTATGTTCTTTCCTAAGGTCTATTCAAACTTTGTGCCAAGTTTCACCAAAATCGGTTCAGTACTTTCGGAGTATTTTCAATTATTAGGAATATTTTACGTATTTTTTTCACACCTTGGGTTACATTATTGAAGTTTTAGCGTTTTAGTAAGGATCCCTAATTTTTTTTAAATAAAATGTAGCCTATGTTACTCAGGGTGAATGTAGCTTCCCAACAGTGAAAGAATTTTTGAAATCGGTTCAGTAGTTTCGGAGCCTATTCGATGCAAACAAACAAACAAACAAAAAAACAAACAAAAAACAAACAATCAAACCTTTCCTCTTTATAATATTAGTATAGATAATATATAATATGAAGTATGACTAGTATGATTTAGATAGAAGATAGATTTTATAAGTACATCCAAAGTCAACAATACATCTTGAAATTATCTTAACTATGTCAATAAGAGCAAAGGGCAGCGATCCAACGATGAAATAACAATGGTTTGGTGGCCAATGTCCCAACCGCAGTCGCGTGCCAATAGTAGATGTATTTCTAGACCAATCGACGTATTGTCAATGTCATATTGACAGGGTTACGTCATGCCACTACTGGGCTAGATTCTCATGGCGACACAGATTGATAAAAACTAAGCATACATGGCAGAGAGCGCTTCTACCTACAAAATTGTAAAAATATATACCTATTTGAGATCGTAACAAAATCAAACCATTTCATGTGACGAACAAGATATAGTTTATCACATAAAACGGTTTGATAACGACCAAGCTTTCTTTTTCAAAGTCTTAACTTCCTAAAAATATCTTTAAAACACAACTGAAGGAGTATCCAAACATATATTTTCGTGCCAAATACCGCAGTGTAGTGTAAAGTAGGTATACTATAATGGGGGTCGCACTGCTCTAGCTCAAATTAAACTCTGAAACACTTTAAAACAATTTATTTTAAATTTACACATCACAACGTTAGATAATCTCCCTAATATAGTAGATTAATTCCCGGACGGAACAATCCTGGAGAGATTAGGTCTACTCCAGGAAAGCGACACGGTATAACTGACTTAAACTAAGAAAATCAATTCATTCGAAAAAGATTCCAATTTCGAACGAACATGTGGCCAGTCCCACAAGCAAAAGAGACGGCATAATCGATGCCACACTCTATACTAGTTTCTACTATTTTGTTTACCCCGTCATGATCATCATCATCATCATCATCATCTTCTTCATATCATATTTGCCTGCGGATCTCATAATTCCTGATACGATCACGTTGGAATTCTTGGAATACCCCGAGCACAGCCCTCTCGATTGCTCTTTGGGTGACTTTGAGCCTTCTTACGAGTATGAAGCCCATCGTAAGCAACTCAGATCACCGTCACCGTGATAGTCGTTATCACTGGCAACACGCATTGGTCAAAGGCTTGAGACTTTAGACTAAACTGCGGTATTTGGCACGAAAATATATTGTTTACTAAGGAGTAAATAGTGGGGTGTTTTAAAGGCACTTTTGGGAAGTTAAGACTTTGAAAGCTTGCAAACTGTAATATCACATGAAAGGGTTCGATGTTGTAACGATCTCAAATTATATCTCTTTACAATTTTGTAAATTATTAAACAGTTCTGAAGTTATCTTTGGGGCTTTAGAAAAAATGCCTATATTGATTACAGGACTATGATAATGAAAGCATTTTTTTTACTTGCCTACTTGATCCCACTGCTGGGCAAAGGCCTCTCCCAACTCTTTCCACCTCACTCTTTCCTGAGCATGTTCAGACCAGCTGGTGGCCTACTATGTAAGTAGCGACAGGCTCGAGAAGCTGTCAAACGCGATATATTGACAGAACTACTATGGCTCTAATGTCACTATGTCGCGTTTGACAGCTTCTCGAGCCTGTCGCTACTTACATAGTAGGCCAGTTGTTGCAAAAGGCGTCCAAGTCATCCCGCCATCTTTTTCTGGGTCTGAGTGCCGAGTGCGAGTTTTGCAACCAAAGTAAACGCGCTCGAAATCGAGGGCGTAAACGCGATTTTGTATGGAATTGAAACTACGCCATCTGTGGACAGTTTGCTGAACTAAAATTTCTCCATACTAAATGCACGTTTACGTCGGCGTTATCGAGCGCGTTTCGATGGTTTCGTGAGTAAAAAACTCGCACTCGGCACTCTGCCCTGACTTCGACTCAATAGGATTTTTTAAATATTTGTGATACAGCACCTTGACGACGGTTAGAGGCATGTTGCAGTCAGCTCCCCCGCCCAGTCTGAAGCCCCAGGGCTCGTCTCCCGTCCTCTTTAACGAAACATCCAGCTCCATCTAGCGGACAATAATGATTACTATTATAATATTCGTACGATTGATTATACTAATATAAGGTTTCCGTTTTTTGCCATTTGGCTACGGAACCCTAATATACATGGTCTAAGAAAACAAGGTCTAACTATTAGACCACGTGACTGACACGAGCCTACGTCATTTCAACGTCATTTTGCGTAATAGACAAGGATGAACCGAGGAAATTGGCGTAGGCTTGTGTCAGTCACGTGGCCTAACGGTTAGACCTTGTTTTCTCATGACTAATGTATGATAGCGTCGTCGGCGGCGGCCTAGTGGCTAGAGCCGTTGCCTACCATGCGCTAGGTTGTGGTTCGAATCTAGGCACGAATTACTTCGCAGGTGTGTGCAGGTTTCTTCACGATGTTTTCCTTTAACGTAAGAGCGTCGAATAAATGTACAGTCGCGTTCATAAGTCCAGTCATATCACGTGCATCTATACTTTAAATTAACTTTCTTTCCGAAAGTATTCAGGACATGTCATTTGTAGTAAAATATTGAGTCCCTTACACTGTATACGTAACACACAAAAATAAAAATAACTAGCCTTTAGGAAAAAAGAAATTTTAAAGTTCAAAAACACGTGATATGACTGCAGTTATGAACTTGACCGTACATATGAATTCTAAAATCGAAAACACATTGGTACGTGCCGATATAACCGCGCCGCCGCCGCCGTATGATTGATTGGTTTGTGGTTAGTTTGACTCTATCTATTTTTGAAAGTAGACCTCTATATGAAGAACCTCGTAGCTCGGTCAAAATTTCACGAAAATCTGTTGAAGAAAGCGCCGTCGCCGCATGTAGCGGTAATTCTGTACGACCGTACACACATAGTATTATTATTATTATAGACTAGCTGCCCGCGTTGTTTTTTTACTTTTCCGTGCAGTTTGCCGCAGCAATGAGATATTTTCCCGCGGTAAATAGTATCGAAGATGTTGACCGTGGGTATAAGGTACCATCAAGCAAAATTTCATTCAAATCGGTGCAACAGTTCCGTACCCACAGACAAACAGAGATTTTTTTTAAATCGGGATGTGTTCTATATCACTTCTTATATCCCTCTGACTCAGTTTTTTATCTATACGTACAGATTTTTGACTGCTACATTTTTAATTAAAGATTATTATTATTATACGTACAGACATACAAAGGAATTTTTACCCAAGCGAACACATCGTGCTAATAAAGCTCCCTTGGTCATGGTCATACAATCATCATCATCTCAGCCTAAAGCCGTCCACTGCTGGACAAAGGCCTCCACAATGATCGGTTCTGCTTGGCCCGCATCTAGAGAGGGGACCTTGTGGGAGGCCTAACTACGCTACGGTCAAATAATAAATCTCCAGAAAAACGAAAAACATGAAAAACCCGAAAAGAAGTTTTTATTCACTTGAAATTTGGTTTAGATATGTGTATTGTAGTGACACAAAACAATACCCCTAACTTATGACCACGCGAGAAGGTTAAAAAATATGTAACTTACTGTGGTATAACTGAAAGTGTTCCGATGTGGCGGTTAAACTAACTAAGACCGCTTCAACCAGTGGTTCATTTTGAACTGCCGAGACAATTTGGCAAGCCACGCCGTAACCCCATTTCTCTAACTGACTAGAACAAGGGTCCGACCATTCATCAGATCGCTTTTCAGCTGTCTCCTAAGAGAGATATGGAAAATCTATTTAGTTGTATGTATAAGTTAGGGTTGTACAAAATTATTTGAAAATACAATCAATAGTCAAATCGATATTTCCATCCTAGATGAACCATGGACCATGAACCAACTTAAACAGAGCCTGATAATAAAGATATAGAATACATACACTTATCGCTACTAATATTATACTTAGTTATAAATGCTAAAATAAATTTCTATGTCTGTACAAAGTTTCATCAAAATCGGTTAAGTGGTTTTGGCGTGAAAGCGTAACAAACAGTAAGAAAAACTACCATCACAGAACACCAAATAGTAGCTGTTATCGGGGAAAAGACATACTTTTGTCGTGCGTAAACTCTACTACATTGGTAGATAGATAGTGCTATTGATTTCTCGTTGCTTTTTGACAGTCAAATGTGATAAAATTTCTAGCTTTAGATTGATCCCAACCACTAAAGTCCCTTTAAAACGAATAAAAAATCAAATCTGAAATCGGGAAAAAAAATTGCTGCATATTTGGAACATCCCCTCTAACATGCGCGCGTCCACGCGTGACAGACATAATTTGTCGTGCGTATTCTTTTATCCTATTGGAGAATATTTCAATATGGCGGGCTTTGTGACAGTTAAATGTGCGACAAACTTTTGTCACAGCGCTGCATGTTACGGAGGCTGAAATCGCGAAAAAAATAGTTTTTTTTGTGTAAACGTAGTGACTAACCCGCACTGGGCCATTGTGGTCGATTAAATCCTGGTAAAACGTTCGCCTCACTTTTATTACGGAGATTACGGGTTCGAATCCCGGTGTGGACTTGTCGAAATCACTTTGTGAGACTTTCCCCAGTTCGGTTAGGACATGGCAGGCTGAATCAGGTGATTTTCCGAAAAGAAAGATGATTCCGCTTGTTTATGTGTGTCGTTGTCAATGTTGTATTGACTAGTTACATACACGCGTCCGTTTAGGTGCAGAATGTTCAAGTTGCAAAATGTCTAGGTCGCAAAATGTCCAGGTTGCAAAAGGTCCAGCTTGTAAAATGGTAATAATAAGACATTCTGCATCTAAAGGAAATATAACTTATGCAACTAAAATGAAACAAAAAAATTGATAGCATAAGTTATATTTCCTTTAGATGCAGGTCTTATAATTACCATTTTACAAGCTGGACGTTTTGCAACCTGGACATTTTGTACCTAAACGACACGCGCCATATCTTGTGTCTTATTCTGACACCAGGGTTTGTGAGATCGGTCAACGACCCACCCATGATGGTGGTTACGGCCCACATGAAGAAGAAGAAGAAAATTATAATGTAGATTCAAGCCTCTCAACGGTGACGTATAAGATTAGGTAGATACTTTTTAAAAATTAACTTTTTTTTTCAAAATCTGAAAATCCAATCAATCTAGTAGGCATCGAAAACAAAATATATTTTTAGCTGTCTACCGCTTAATTTTGTGACCAGATTTAAATTTAAAAAATGCGTTTTTCGACCATCTTCCTGGTCTTAACCCTGTTTTATTGTGTGAACTGCAAGAATAATGTCAAATCGCTAACAGAGTCCCTAGGCCAGGAGGTAATTGAAATCGGGACCCCAGTTAAAGGTATTCGGCCAAGACTTGTTCTTAAATATAGTTTAGTATGGTTTCTATAACTTCATCATTATCATCATCATTGTCGTGTATGCATATTGTGTGGGTTTCGAGGTTAACCTACATCACAAACCCTGGTGTCGGAATTATAGAACCGCCTTAGGCTTCAAACATGGCTCCTGTAACAACTACATTCTTAGATAGTAGCTAGGACCAACGACTTCACGTGCCTTCCGAAGCAAAGAACCATCTTTCTTTTCAAACAATCAGGTGATTCAGCTTGCAATGTTCTGCTACGTAATATGAGGCGAGTTTTACCCATAGAGATAGGAAGTGAAGCAACAAAAAATTCTATCTATGTTTTAACCACTGGCCTATGGAGGCAGATGACAGAAATGCATTCCATTTAAAACTCCGTCACAGAAGAAAATAATAGTACAAATCCGTAACTCCGTTTTCCATGGGAAAAACTAGCCTAAATGTGTTAGAAATCCGGAATATAAATTTTAAAAACCTCTTCTAGAACCGTTCATTTTACATGATGCCTTGACAAACATTCAGACAGAAGTGGCGCCAACTCTTGCTGATGTTTTGATAGTGATTATTATTTACATCTAGAACTCCCTCCGGAACTGGAAGAAGAACCATCAGCTGAAGTGGATGATGATGACAAAGAGGAAACTAAGAAGACAGCCACCACCACCGTCAGTGTGCCACCGGCCACTAAGAAAGATGTCAAGAAGACCTCTACGGTATTTTTTAACCCTTTATAAGGCAAAACAACTTCACAAAATGCATTTGTTTTCAACTTTATGTTGAGGGTATAAGGTTAAAATTAAGATGCCTTGTCAAGTCAAAGTCAAAGTCAAAAAGTTTTTATTCGATGTAAGATTTTACAAATCACTTTTCGACGTCGAGGCAATTTCACAATTTGGCTGTCTTCTGTGGAGAAGAACTTGCCGGAAGAAACTCCAAAGGTTAATGATCAAGGCATAGCGTGCGCAGATGAACAAGCTAGATTGATCATTGAGGAGATCACAGGGGAAGGCAACAGCAGTGAACATCTACAGGCCGAAATGATGATAAATTTGTAAAATAAGATGTTAATGAGTATGTGGGAACATCACACACACAACTATCTGACCATAAACTAGGCTGAGCCCAAATTACGGGTGTCTGACAGACCGATACCTACATCCACGAAATATAAATCTCTGGACTTGGAATAAAAACTTTGTACTTTTATTGACAAATATTCGCAGATGGATGCCCGTCGCAAGAACAAAGAGGCAGAAGATGAAGATGATGCGAGGATAGAGAAGGAACTAGCGGAGATATACAGAGACACTGGTAAGGACACAGAAAGAAGAGATTGATAAATTATTAAAAAACAAAATCTATATAATGAAACTGTGGAGGTCGAACTGTACATAGAAAATAAATGATATAAACCGAGTCAGGGGGATGTAAAAAGTGATATAGAACATGTCCAGATTTTTTTTGTTTCTCTGTTGTACGGGCACTGAATGAATGAAATTTTGCACGGTACTAACTTTGTCTTAGGCTTTTCGTAATTATGAAAGACCTAAGCTAACTAAAGCTTAAAAATATAATTGGTTTTCACTAACAGTCTAATTGGGCTCATAAAGGTAAAAAAAGGTCTGAAGCAAACAAAATTTTCACCAAATCTCACCTAAAAACTACTATTTGGTATTCTGTGCCTAAATACTTTAGGCATCATCTTAAGCGATTCTTAAGTTTAGTGCAAACGGGTGTAAGGGAGCTTATAAAGAATAATATAATTTTGAATTTTGGATATAAAATCACGTTTTTTCAGACTACAAGGATACTCCAGAGGCGCCTCCTAAAGTCAACGGCACTAACAAACCTGCACTGCGAATGGGGTGAGTAGAACAGGTTTCCTCAAATATATATGGTGGTAATCACTATCACTACATTATACCTATACTCGTAAAACAAAGTCACTTTCTCTGTCCCTATATCGCTATGTATGCTTAAATCTTTAAAACTACGCAACGGATTCTGATGCGGTTTTTTTAATAGATAGAGTGATTCAAGCGGAAGGTTTATAAATGTATAATACTTAAGGATAACCCACAATAATCATTTTCCTGTGCGAAACCGGGGCGGGTCGCTAGCAGAATATAAAAGCCTTCATGAAACAGTACAGAAGCACCCATAACATCTTGCCTGAACAATTTGGCGATGGTTTTATAAGTGCTAAGAATTTTCGTGTACAATTTATACACTGCTATGAACATTCATACGGAAGTAAATTTAAGGAATGATAGGTTTCTACTGGACTAAATTGATTGAAACAGCTCATTTTAAGAGTTCCGTACCTCAAAAACGATAAACGGAATCCTTTTAGGTGTCTGTCTGTCCCGGACTTAGCGCCTATGCCTATCCCCTCCGAAACTTCGGGACCGATCGAGTTGAAATTTGGTACACGTATGTAAATCCGTGACAGACGGATTTGAAACATGGAGGCCACTTTTGGGTGATAAGTGATAAATTTGGCTTTTAGAAAAAAGTAAAAGTCTACCGTGTGATATATCACATGAAAGGGCTTATTGTAACGATGCATGTCAAATATATATATTTTTTACAATTTTACATTAAATCGTTTTGAAGTTACTTAAGAAAATCGGCGAACAATGATCACGCCTATTTCCTTTGCACGTATACGTGTACCAAAAACTCGATCAGTCCAATAGTTTCGGCTGATGATGAAGATCTTTGTTTGTACGGAACCCTCTACAGGCGAGTTCAACTCGCACTTGACTGGTTTAAAAAAATATAATATTAGAATCATTCCCCTAAAGATTAAAGTGATGAACTATTTTATAGTGATAAGAAGAAAGTGATGAACTTAACTATGTTTAAACAGCTAACAAAATGTCTCTTTCTATTATATTTAGGTCCAGCTTCAAGTTCCAACCGGATTTGAACAACAAGAAAGAGGTAGAGCGTTTCAGGACGTCCATAGATGATATCTCCTGCGCTAAGAGTGTGACCAGGCTAGATGATAGGGACCACTCCAACGACCACAAGGTTATATGTATTAAAATAAAAATATTTAGGAACTATCATTATTTACTTATTTTTAGTTGGGGTTTTAAGTCCTGTTATAATTAGTTTGTTTTTATTTTAAATTTATACGGTTTTGGAGTATCTCAGGGAAGTATTTTAGGTCCAATATTGTTTTCGATCTATATAAATGACATTAATGGTAAAATAATATTTCACTTTTTTCTTTGGTATCAAGAATACAGATTTAAATTCAATAATATTAACGTGAAGTTTTCTGATTAAAATAACTTTATGTCGGAGTTTAGATGTGTTTAGTTTCCGTCCGAGTAATGTTTTTCTGAGAAAGTTCTTTAAAAGCATAACGTTCTTTCCGTTTTAGCTTGCAACTTGTTTTTTTTTTCAAGTACTAAATCTGCTTAATGTTATTTTGGTAAATTTCAGAAATCATCCGGTGGCGCGTTTAGACTGGTTGTCAACGGGTTCCTTACAGCAACCGTTCTTCTCAGCGTCCTCGGATCCGTTTAAGGATCTTTAAGCTTTTGTATTTCATCAATTTGGTATTTATTTAGTTCTAGTTGAGAAAATTTTTGTTGTCAATAAAATTGTCTGAAATTATTTGTTTTGATTTTGTTTCATTTCAGTTCTAAAATTATACTATCAAAAATAAGTAGACTTTAAGATTCGTTTGAGACGAGAGCCGGTCTTGGTTAGAGCAATTATTTATTTATTGTTAATGAAAATGTAAAATGTAAAATGAGAGCGTCGGTGGCCAAGTGGCTAGGCCCGTTGACTTCCATTCCGAAGTTCGCGGGTTCAAACCTCGGCACGTACCAATGTGTTTTCGATTATCGAATTCATTGTACGTTTATTCGACGCTCTTACGGTGAAGGAAAACATCGTGAGGAAACCTGCACACAGCTGCGAAGAAATTCAAAGGTGTGTGTGAAGTTGACCAACCCGCACTGGGCCAGCGTGGTCGACTAAGGCCTATTCACCCTGGTATCAGGGTAGGCTCGAGCCCCTCGGTGGGGACATATATGAGCTGTTAACGAATGAATAAAATAAATTAGAATTTTGATTTTTTTTAAAGTTAATAAATTAGATACATACTTATTCTTAACTTATGAAAATGTATCAATGAACGGAAATATAACACACACACACACCCAAACTATTTTATTTATTTTTTTTGTTATTTCCTTTGCATGGTTATTCATAAATTTCAATTAATTAACTTCACATTCATTATTTTTCTTGCAGACCAAGAACGTATTATTCTGTACTTATTTTCCTTGTCAGCAACACACTAACGGTGAAACTGTGTTTCGGGATCCTGCGATACAAGCTGTGCTTAGTGCAGGATCCGCTGTATAATGTTCTATGCGCTGCAAAATCTGAGTAAATTTTTGTATCAACTTTGTAACCATTTTTGTAAACCTGTTGGCAATAAATTTATCTTTATCTTATCTTTTATCTTATCTTTTATCTTATCTTTAATAATAAATAAATTATTAAATTGGCCAATAGATGTAGCGTATAAAAAAGAGGTACATTTTGAACTTCTTTTCATAAAAACCTTCAGTTTCGTAAATTTTTTCATGCTTGAAATGTATAAAATATCGTAATATGAATCACAACGATCGATTTTGCGATAAAAACTTATCGGTTTATCACATACACCTAAAAAATTCAAGTTTATATCACATCTTTATAGTGATTCCCCTAATTTTTGATAAAGGTTATAATTTTCATGACGTACAGTAGGCAGCATATGCGATTGGACATTATTTATTTTTTATTTCATAGTGTCAGCTATTTGGTATTCTGTGGTGTCAGTCCGTCCGGTCCCGTAGCCTAGCGTTGGAATCCCGCCCTTGTGTTGTTTGCCCCGTAGGTTTCTGGATGTTGTATTATATCATACTATCATACTAATATTATAAAGAGGAAAGATTTGTATTTTTGTGTATGTGTATATGTTTGTAATTAATAAACTTAAAAACTACTGAACCGATTTCAAAAATTCTTTCACAATTAGAAAGCTACATTCACCTTGAGTAACATAGGCTACCTTTTAGCGCGGGAAAATGCCTCATTCCCACGGGAAAAACTGTTAACGCGAGCGGAGCCGCGGCGGAAAGCTAGTTTATAATATGTATTATATCAGCTCCCTGGCCACAGATGGCCGTGCGTGGGATGTCCCTCACTAACAGCCTGCGGCAGTCCACTGCTGGACATAGGCCTCTCCCAAGGCGCGCCATTTGCCCCTCCCTTCGGCCGCACGCACCCACCTGCTGCCAGCCACATTTCGCAGATCGTCACTCCATCTAGCCGGGGGGCGTCCTACACTTCATTTACCTAGCCATGGTCTCCACTGCAGAACCCGCTTACTCCAGCGATTATCGGTTCTGCGACAAATGTGACCAGCACACTGCCACTTCAGCCTGCTTATTCGAGTGGCTATGTCGGTTACATTCAATTGGTTCTCCGACGGATTTCCTTGTATCCCACATAAATTGAATTTTTATAAAAATCTTGGTACAAAAATTGATTTTTTTATACGAAAACGTAGACAAACAAATGTGGCGATACTTTTACAGTACCTATTATCTCGTTATCTTCATTATCATTAATCGTGATTACTCACTCGATATATTATATCAACGTTGAGTCACTCGTCGCTTTTTGTTTAGTACACTTTAGTAGTGAGAGTGGTGAAGTTATTGTTCTAAAAGAAAAAAGAGTTTTAGTTTAAAAATGGAACACCCAGCATTTGAAGAAGCGGGGTCGCAACCTGGAGTCGAAATATGGACTATAGATGTAGGTGATAGTTAAACAAACGTTCAACGCTTGTCTAAAATTATAGTACGGAAAATTTCATAAAGATTTTTTAGTCACAAATCTTTAACTTTTTTGTAGTGCACGGTAATAGGTTAACATAGCTTTCCGCCCCACGGCTCCGCCCGCGTTTACAGTTTTTCCCGTGGGAATGAGGTATTTTCCCGCGGTAAAAAGTAGCCTATGTGTTAATCCAGGGTGTCAGCTAACTCCGTACCAAATTTTATTAAAATCGCTCCAGCCGTTTAGATGTGAAGAAGTAACAAACATACACACTCACAAACTTCGCCTTTATAATTTAGTGAGATAGTGTGATATGTAAAATAAAAATAAAATTAATATAGACATTGTAAGTGATGACTAAGCAAATACTGAGACATGCTCAGTCAAAGGCATTTAAGCAACTTTTTCTTTTAACTTTTCTTGGAAAGAAAACAATATCGACAATCACATACAAATTGTAATCTCTACCAACCAATATTAGAAAGAGAAGGGCTTTGACTGTTTGTTTGCATTGAATAGGCTCCGAAACTACTAAACCGATTTGAATGAAACTTGGTACAAAGATAAAAATAGATCTTGGGCAAGGACATCCTTTTATCGCGGGGAAATTCTGTTCACGCGGGCGGAGCTGCGGCGGAAAGTTATATTTTATGATTAATTTCTACATTTATTTTTATTGCTATGTTTATTGTTTTTTTTTTTGTTATGGCACTAGAAATCCCTGTGCCAGTGTCAAGTAATTAATTTATAAGAAAGCTAGGGAAACCTTAGAGTATAAATAGATAAATTTCTGAGGGAAACCAAATCGCAAAATGTTTTTCTGACAGGCAACAGAACTGATCGCTCGCGGTATCTTTGCAGAATTGAATCTAGCAATGAACGTCTTACGACAAAATTAAATACTCGTTGAGCATCTGTCTAAGAAATTCCTATATAAGATCTTTCATACTCGTACAAGATTGCGATAACATTGCAATTGAGATTTAAAAAATACAGTTTTCTTATTCGTGTAGATTGTAGAGTCGAGAATTGATAAGCGTGATAGGGAAGGACGTGAGAAGAACAAAGACTTGTTTAAAAAGAGAAAAAAAATCTTAACAACACTACACAATAAAAACCACAAAACAACTCCAAAATAAATTTAGACCAAGACCATAGAAAACAAGGTCTAACAAGAAGACCATGTGAATGACACAAGCCTACGTCATTTCTACGTCATTTTGCCTATTCATACTTGTCGAATGCGTGTTAAGGGCTTCACACACAGCAGCTATAATGTATATTAATTTACATTACATTCTTCGTTACATTATAGCTGCTGTGTGTTGTCTCCTGGCGATTTCTATGGAAAGATGTAATGAGATGTATCGTGCTATAATGTAAAGATGTACATTATAGCTGCTGTGTGTGAAACCCTTTAGTAATAGACAAGGATGAACAGCGCAAAATGATGTAGCTTGTGTCAGTCACGTGGTCTTCTTGTTGGACCTTGTTTTCTTGGACCATGACCAAGACTTATTTTCAGAAATTTGAACCAGTAGCGATCGATCAGCAGATGTATGGAAAATTCTACAACGGAGACACGTACATTGTGCTAAAGGTAAGAAAATATCTTATGGGGCTCCAATATGCTAAGTGCCCCCGCCATCCTTAAAATAATAATATCTCGGGAAATAATCAATTTTTCAAAAATATGCCCCCCTCTATGTAAGTAGCGACAGGCTCGAGAAGCTGTCGAACGCGACATAGTGACATTAGAGCCATAGTAGTTCTGTCAATATGTCGCGTTTGACGGCTTCTCGAGCCTGTCGCTACTTACATAGTAGGCCTACTGGACGACAGAATTGGACTCGTGGTGGTATAGGATATATAGAAGGATATATAGAAGCAATCACATAGTTCATTGTAGTTATAGATAGAAAAATTGCGAAAAGTGGCCGTTTTCCGCAATTTTCTTATCTTAAACTACAGCGAGGTATAATAAATAAAGTTAATAGCTTCTATATATCCTACAGAACCCAGTCTCCCTAGTTAACAAGCATTGATTGAAAAAAGAAAGTTTAAAAACTAAAACCCGACTACTAAAAACACGCTCTAAAAAGTACGAGCAGGAAAATTGTCTCCACTGAAATTAGTTTATAGGTACAAACTATTAAAGTTTTACCGACTATAAGTAACGTATTTTTTATGTCATACTGATAGAGATATGTTTAAACGATAGCCGTGGTCGTACATGTAGTTTGTAAGTGCTTTTGTAGAGCAATAATCACTACATAGTATAAAACAAAGCCGCTTTCTCTGTCACTATGTCCCTATGTATGCTTAAATCTTTAAAACTACGCAACGGATTTTGATGCGGTTTTTTTTAATAGACAGAGTGATTCAAGAGGAAGGTTTATATGTATAATAAATGCATAATATACTTAAAGATAACCCATAATAACCATTTTCCCGTGCGGAGCCGGGGCGGGTCGCTAGTAAATAAATAAATAATAACTAAATAAATATGTCGAACATCTCACATACGGCCATCTGACCCCAAACTAGGCAGAGCCTGTACTATGGGTGTCAGACAGCTGATATACATACATACATATATAAATATACAACATCCAGACACAAGGCAAACAAAGTGCTCATCACACGAATGTTTGCCCTGGGCGGGATTCGAACCCGCGACCTTGTGCTTCGTAGGCAGACGTACTACAAATTAGGCTACGAAGCCGTCAGCAAATATTATTCCTGATTAACAGACGACAGGAGACGACTCCTCAACATTCACGTACGACGCCCACTTCTGGCTGGGCACGCAGTCTACCCAGGACAAGCAGGGCTCCGCAGCCATCCTCACCGTGACCCTGGACGACATGCTGAGCGGGAGGGCGGTGCACCATCGCGAGGTTCAGGGGCACGAGAGCAGCCAGTTCTTGGGGTATTTCAAACCTGGTCAGTACTTTAAACTTTTTTTTTATTGAGCTATGCTTGTGTCTAACAGAAGACTGGTTTCGGCCTAGTGAAGGAAAACATGGCGTTGACCTTTTGGCGTTGATGTCACACAATCAAGGATATTATAAATTACCAAGGACTAGGCTGTATGGGTCTTGATCCCTTTGCCTTTCCCATTAGGGATAAAATAACCAAAAAAAAAACTATGCTTGTGTCGAAAAGGTATGTACGATCAATCAAGCTTCACTGGACTTGCGGTGGAGCCATGGTCTAAGAGAACAAGGTCTAACCGTTAAACCACGTGACTGACACAAGCCTACGTCATTTTGCGCTGTTCTATTCTATCTCTCTGGTCTGTTAACACTCATTCGACAAGGATGAACAGCGCAAGATGACGTAGTTTGTGTCAGTCACGTGGTCTAATGGTTAGACCTTGTTTTCTTAGACCATGCGGTGGAGCAGAAGATTACCCCAAAAAAGTCATGTACCAACGCGTCTAGGGGCGGCTCGAGGGAGCCTCGGACCACGGCCTAGCGCGTTGATACTGAAAAACATCGTGAAGGAGACGACGCCTGCCGCCGGGCTCCGTCTCTGATTATTAATTTTGATTTTGGTTTGGCGGGTACGGGCACTGTTACCTGAAGGAACCATCTTAAACCAGTTGTGATAAAAAAGCTTAGTGCCACATAGGCCACACATGTGCTGTTATTGATGTTTTTTTTAATTTATTCATTAATCCTTTCATTTACAATTTTAAAGCCTGACAAAGAAATAAAAAACCTGCTCTGGGGGCGCCACGTGTATATTTTTACGACTATGGCAACAATTTCCCTTATAAAATTAGTTCCATTGAAATTCCGCAATATGGCAAGGCTTTTTATTTCTCTGGGTGCCGAGTGCGAGTTTTGCAACCAAATTTTAAACGCGCTCGATAGCGAGAGCGTAAACGCGATTTTGTATGGAATTGAAACTACGCCATCTGTAGACAGTTCGCTGAACTAAAATTTCTCCATACTTAATGCTCGTTTACGTTGTAGTTATCGAGCGCGTTTCGTGAGTAAAAAACTCGCACTCGGCACTCTGGTCAGGCTTTAACTTAAAACTAGCCCGCAAACCTCTAAGGTTTATCTGCGCCAGATTCTATATTTTGCGATGTTTATTGTTTTTCTGACACTCAACAGAAACAAAAGATGATCGTAACGGATTGTAAGTCGTACATCGTGGGCGGAGCCACGGCGGAAAGCTAGTAATGAATAAAATAATTTTGATTTTTTTATTTTTCTCATTCGCGGAAAGAAGTATTAACATGATTAACTATGTGTTATGTTTTGATGGTGTAGCGGTGAGATACCTGGAAGGCGGCAACGAATCCGGGTTCAACCAGGTTGAGACCAACGCTGGGGCCGAGAAGAGGCTCCTCAAACTGTCAGGGTGCGACAACATGAGGATAGAAGAGGTAAGTCTGAGGGATTGGCTACAGCTTCATAGTACCAATATGGGGTAGTGCACGGCCTGTAGACACGATGCCGCATACACCCACCGCCGCCGCCGCCGCGCGCCCCTCCCACCCCCTTCGCTATGCGCTCGATGCTCGTCTCGCCGCCGCCACCGCCGCCGCGGCTAGCTGTGGACAGCTTCATGCAATAGCCTACGTTTGTTTCCATTGCTCTTTGCTGTTCGCGGTCGCCGCCGCCGCCACGCGATATTGTGGCCAGGGGGTAAGAGCAAGGAACGAATGAATCTCGGTAATTTAAAAACAACACCGGAAGGATATAAAAATATCATAATAAACCGCGACCAAAGAAATAAGAAACCACAATATGGCGACATATTGCGGAATTTCAATGGAACTAAATTTATAAGCGAAATTGTTGCGATAGTCGTAAAAATATACACGTGGCGCCCCCAGAGCAGGTTTCTTATTTCTTTGGTCAGGCTTTACCATTATTATGTAACATTAAATCCACTTATCTATGCAAGACGGTATCATTGTCGCGATGACGATAAAAATGCAATCTCCTGTTTAATCTTTTTATTTTCTAGATAATTAATTTTAAATCATTGCTTAGTTAATTGGCGAGACCTTTCTAAATATAATTACAAATATTCTTTATTGCACAAAATAGATTACATGGCAGGCAATGTAAACATGATTTTAGTTATAAACTTATAAAATATAGATGTCACAATGTACACACCTAATTACTGTTTCAAGTTAACACCAAGATTACCAAGTTTATTTGCAGCCAAGAGCGCAGCCATTCTGAACAGTGCGAAAGCAAATTAGACAATCGAAGCGGCAAAAACGAATGCTCGCGACGACACGCGTCAATAGTACAGTGAAATTAGGTTTTAACTTGGACATTTAAAATTACTAAACGGGATCTTTTGGAATATGTTCGGACACCTTCCGGGATGATGCTCCAAAAAGTCCCAGGACCTCCTTAGTGGGATACCCTGGAAATCCTGGAAAAACTACAATTTCAAGGAAATTCTTGGAGCGTACCTAAGATTGTTATAAATAACGCAATTTTTTTTTACATACAAGACATCTGAGTTTTTAATTTTATTATCCAATACATTTAGTGTCAAAAAACCTGGAAAACCTGGAAAACCTGGAACTGAAAGGAAAAAGTTAGGATTGGTTTAGAGCAATGGCAGAACGCCGTTTTTTAATCCTAAAGGTCTTTCTATTTTTCTTCATAATGATGACGTCAAATATTTTCCATTCCAGGACACCTGGAAGTTACCTTGGAGCGAGATAAAAATAGTCAAAAAATAAGCTGCTTTAAAAGCTTTTTTCATTCTTATGCATTTATTGCGCTCTACGCAATCCATTGCCTCTACAAGTACAGGATTCATGGAAATCCTTGTTTGTCACGTTTAACTTTTTATATTATAGGTACTTATTATTCGTCTGAAATGAGTGAGGAATGTACTGATATGATATTTTATTGTAAGTAAGTAAATCAACTTAATTCTAAAAGATTTCTTTTTATTACAGCTAGCAGAAGTCTCCAGCACTGCTCAGTTCCATATCAGTGTCTGAAACAAATAAGTATATTAGAAAAAAAAATAACACATCCTGTAAAAGAGGAAAGAGACGTGACTATGTATGTTCGTTGACGTACCAGCACACGGAATCGGCTCAAGATCTCCATCCGGATCGTCGTCGTTGTCCTCATCCTCTTCTCTTAACGTATTACTACATCCATGCCCCGCGCAGTACCCACAGATTTATTTTATTTATTTATTTATTTATTACAATGCACAGAAACAGAAACATCCTTCTCTCAGGTCTCATGCAACTGCACACAAGGGTGCGAAACCAGAAACTGTTTATGCAGAAGGCACAAGGTGGTATGCTCAAACATCTGTGGGTACTGCGCGGGGCATGGATGTAGTAATACGTTAAGAGAAGAGGACGAGGACAACGACGACGATCCGGATGGAGACCTTGAGCCGATCCCGTGTGCTGGTACGTCAACGAACATACATAGTCAGTCACGTCTCTTTCCTCTTTTACGGGATGTGTTATTTTTTTCTAATATACTTATTTGTTTCAGACACTGATATGGAACTGAGCAGTGCTGGAGATTTCTGCTAGCTGTAATAAAAAGAAATCTTTTAGAATTAAGTGGATTTACTTACTTACAATAAAATATCATATCAGTACATTCCTCACTCATTTCAGACGAATAATAAGTACCTATAATATAAAAAGTTAAACGTGACAAACAAGGATTTCCAGGAATCCTGTACTTGTAGAGGCAATGGATTGCGTAGAGCGCAATAAATGCATAAGAATGAAAAAAGCTTTTAAAGCAGCTTATTTTTTGACTATTTTTAACTCGCTCCAAGGTAACTTCCAGGTGTCCTGGAATGGAAAATATTTGACGTCAACATTATTAAGAAAAATATAAAGACCTTTAGGATTAAAAACGGCGTTCTGCCATTGCTCTAAACCAATCCTAACTTTTTCCTTTCAGTTCCAGGTTTTCCAGGTTTTTTGAAACTAAATGTATTGGATGATAAAATAAAAAACTCAGATGTCTTGTATGTAAAAAAAATTGCGTTATTTATAACAATCTTAGGTAGGTACGCTCCAAGAATTTTCTTGAAAATCCAGTTATTCCAGGATATCCCGGTTATCCCACTACGGAAGTCCTGGGACTTTCAGGAGCGTCATCCTGGGAGGTGTCCAAACATATTCCAAAAGGTCCCGCTTAGTAATTTTAAATGTCCAACTTTGGTCAAAAATTGCCCTAATATGACTGAGCTACAATGCCACTTCCATTATGTACTTTAATAATGTAACAATAGAGATGGATATGCTATGGGTGACATGACGCGTCGCGTCGTTTCGACCACAGATTACCAAATAGTAGCTTCGACTCTGCCACTGGGCGGTCACTCCATTTTGACAAGCTACTTCTTTTTGAATAATAAATGGATATCAACTACAAGTCAATGGCGCTAGGCGCTATGTAAAACACCCCCGAACACCCCTGTAAGCCTACTATGTAAGTAGCGACAGGCTCGAGAAGCTGTCAAACGCGACATAGTGACATTAAAGCCATAGCAGTTCTGTTAATATATCGCGTTTGACAGCTTCTTGAGCCTACTGGTAGAGTCCTGCGGCGCCTGCGGGGTGCGGGGCGTGGGGCGCTATATCGGGCGGGAAACTCATTTTGGGGCGGGGGGTGAGTGTCCTTTCTGTACGGGTTAGTACTATTATTTTCTTCTGTGAAGGGCTTCACACACAGCAGCTATAATAATGTACATCTTTACATTATAGCACGATACATCTCATTACATCTTTCCATAGAAATCCCCAGGAGACATCACACAACAGCTATAATGTAACGAAGAATGTACATTAATATACATTATAGCTGCTGTGTGTGAAGCCCTTGACTCTGCGCCAAACATGTTTTGACGATAGTAAAGGTTTTGAGAGTAAGAAAAGTACAGTAATAATCTTGTACATCTCGACCAGGTCCCAGCAGAAGCCTCGTCCCTGACTCGAGACCACTGCTTCATCCTGGAGGTGGAACATGACATCTTCGTGCTGGTGCCAGAGGGGGCCAAAGCCACTCACCGGAGGAAGATCATCAGCGTCGCCAACACCCTGAGGGATGACTATCACAACGGACGGGCTACCATCGAGATTATTGGTAACTAGCGACCCGCCCGGCTCCGCACGGGAAAATGGTTATTGTGGGTTATCCTTAAGTATATTATGTATGTATTATACTAAATCCCTCTTTCTACTAAAAAAACCGCATCAAAATCCGTTGCGTAGTTTTAAAGATTTAAGCATACAAAGGGACATAGATGGGGACATAGGGACAGAGAAAGCGACTTTGTTTTATAATAAGTAGTGAAGTGACAATCATGGTCTAGTCTAAAATAACACTAACACCCCCGACACAAAACCGTTACTTGATCCTTTCAACAACTAGAAAAGAGCTGATAATCTTCAAATGGCTAAAGATATTTTCTTGGATCTTAGCTAAGAACACTCTCGATTGTGACACCTTGCAAACAAAAAAAACTAGTTCAAAATCGGCGCATCTGTTTAGGAGCTACTTTTTTTTTTTTAATTGACCTATTCTTGTGTCGAAAAGGTACGACAAATCAAGCTTCACCGTTGCGTTAGTAGGTACTATTATTTTCTTCTGTGACGATGCCACAGACAGACAGGCAGACACACCATGTCAACTAGAATTATTCGACATCGGGTAGCGGACATGTCAAACTTATAACACCCCTCCATTACAGACGAATTTTCATCAGACGAGGACGTTGGGGCCTTCTTCGAAGCCCTAGGGTCGGGCTCCAAGGATGACCTTGGAGAAGACACGTTTAGTGACGTAAGCGCTCATTTTAACCTTAACAACACACACAGCTGTAATCTTTTAATACTCGTATTTAATGTACGGTCAAGTTTTTGTCAAGTGCAGATTTCACGGAAAAAAGAATGATGCAAAATTCAAAGTGTTCAGTTTAGCGTGCTCTTGACTGTACTTTCATCAATTTAATGCCTAGATCTGTAGCAGTCGAAAGATTTTTTTTGATGCCTAAATATAGGACTTCCACATCAACAGAGAATTCCAAATGAATGAACTCACTCGAACTCAGGTTTGTAAAAAAAAAATAAGATTGCCGCCATTTCAAAATAGTTATTGTATAGCATATTGGTGGATTTGCGGATAAAATGTATTGTATTTCATAGCCTTAATGGGTCGGAAACATTGTATATGTCGCCCAATAGTTGAGCAGTCTTATAATTATTTGTCTAGGTAAACAAATTATGTGCCGACTCATACTTGTGAGCAAGCTGGAGGCTACATGACTTGTTTCTCAGTCTAGTAAAATTGTTGTTGAAGCGATGTGAGAGGTGTTAACAGTTTGCTTACAACTTTACTGTGAATCGGCATATAATTGTTTACCTAGACAAATACCGTCAGACACATGTGCCGTCAACAGGAATATTCCCAGCACTCCCGGTAAATTTCCGTTCCCAAGAATATTCCCAACGAAATTTGCTGTTCAAGCTGGCTAGACGTGGTAGACTGGGTTGGTATTTTCCGGTTAGGTACCCGACCCGACCGACCCTAGTTGGCCTCAAACGGAAAGTAGCATTCTTAGTGTGGAATATTCCCGGGATTGCAGTTACCATTGTTGTTGTGCCATTGTTGCCATGTTAAACCATTCACAGTCATACGCGAGAGACAGCCCTACTGAAGTCTACCTGCACAAGGTCTTGGTTGGAGACAATATTGAGCTGGTGACCCTGAGTAAACCCTACAAGCAGAAACAGCTGGCATCTGATGTGAGTTATTCTTTCTAGATCTACAACAGGAAACAGTCTACATTGATTGAGAAAGTACGAGTAACCTTTGTCCTCTTGGTTAAGACCCTTTCAGGTATTAGTGCCCGTATCCGCCGGCGGGGGCGCGGCCTAAACCAAAATCAAAATTGTTAATCAGAGACGGAGCCCCTCAGGTGTCGTCTCCTTCACGATGTTTTTCAGTATCAACGCGCTAGGCCGAGGTCCGAGGCTCCTTCGAGCCGCCCCTAGACGCCTTGGTACATGACTTTTTTTGGGGTAGAGTCTTCCGCTCCCCAGCGAGTCCGGTGAAGCTTGATCTGTCGTACATTTTCGACTCAAGTATAGGTCAATAAAAAAAAACTTGGTTAAGACTTCAACCTTACAATTTCAACTGGATGTTTCAGGAGATATACATTCTGGACACCCCCTGTTCTGGAGTGTACATCTGGCTGGGCAGGGAGGTAGACCCTGAAATAAAGAAGAACTACTTCAACATCACGCAGCAATACTTGGAGATGAAGGGTTATCCTACTTGGGTAAGCAAGAATCCCTTTCTTTTATGTTTGTCGCGAAGATTGCGAACGTACCTACCATAGAGATGTAGACGAGGCTCTTTGCCGTTAGGTTGGTAAGTTTGAGTTTGGATGTGTCAGAAATGGCACATGCTTTTAGAGGTTAACTGGTGATTAGATTTTTCCAGTTATTTTAACGTTCTCAAATAGTTGAGGGTAGAATTGTTATAATCGACCGGAGTGAGGTTGGCGCGGTGACGTTTGACGTACGCTTAAATAGCGTCGCCCAGCCGGCACGCGCTTCTTGGGTCTCGAGCGGTCGTAGCGAGAGGTCGTCAAGGAGGTGAGAAATAACCGCACTTAGATATTGGATATAAAGTAAAGATGATGCAATGAGGTAACGTTAAAGATAACGTAAGGAAAGCCGGTGAGTTAATTTCCTTCCTAAACTATGTAAGTAATTTCTGATATATTCCTTATAGCCACGTTGTGGTGTACAGAAAATATGTATTGTCTAGATTTCAGCTACAATAAGAACTTAAGAGAATCAGATCTACGAGAGAGAAATGGTTACAGAGAGTTACCATTGAAACCGGAGGAGGGTTCCTCAGTAGTGTGTGTAAAGAGAGCACACTACATTGATACTGTCACATTAGAATAGGTATAGATTGCTAGACTCACTGAAGGTGAGGCAGGATGATGATAAATATATAGAGAGATGATAACTTGGCTGGTTAGGGAAAGACTATAAGGGGCAGGTGGAGGTCTTTCAAGAGAAGAACATAAAGTTCCCTTGTGACAGTGTTAATAGTAAGAAACCAGAGAGACAGAGAGAGATACAAAATAGTAAGATGTCTGAACTGTTGACATTTCATTATGTAATTATAGAGTTTATGTATAATTTCTTATCGCAGGTAGTAAACTTCGCGATAAAATGGTGGAGATGCTTTTTTTTTTCTTTTGAGGTCGGGAGGCCTGCAAGTTTCACATGTGTACTTGATTAGATGTACTAACTTGATTGACTAAATTACAGAGAATACAGCAGCCCGCTAGAGAGAAGTTTCTAGCGGCCCAGAGATGATGTACAGCAGCCCGCTGAAGAGAGGGTTCTGGCGGCCCAGAGATGATATACCAGCCCGCCAGAGCGAAGGTTCTGGCGGCCAAGAGATATAAATACCAGCCCGCCAGAGCGAAGGTTCTGGCGGCCAAGAGATATAAATACCAGCCCGCTAGAATGAAGTTTCTAGCGGCCAAGAGATATAAATACCAGCCCGCCAGAGCGAAGGTTCTGGCGGCCAAGAGATACAAATACCAGCCCGCTAGAATGAAGTTTCTAGCGGCCAAGAGATATAAATACCAGCCCGCCAGAGCGAAGGTTCTGGCGGCCAAGAGATATAAATACCAGCCCGCCAGAGCGAAGGTTCTGGCGGCCAAGAGATATAAATACCAGCCCGCTAGAATGAAGTTTCTAGCGGCCAAGAGATATAAATACCAGCCCGCCAGAGCGAAGGTTCTGGCGGCCAAGAGATACAAATACCAGCCCGCTAGAATGAAGTTTCTAGCGGCCAAGAGATATAAATACCAGCCCGCCAGAGCGAAGGTTCTGGCGGCCAAGAGATACAAATACCAGCCCGCTAGAATGAAGTTTCTAGCGGCCAAGAGATATAAATACCAGCCCGCCAGAGCGAAGGTTCTGGCGGCCAAGAGATATAAATACCAGCCCGCCAGAGCGAAGGTTCTGGCGGCCAAGAGATACAAATACCAGCCCGCTAGAATGAAGTTTCTAGCGGCCAAGAGATATAAATACCAGCCCGCCAGAGCGAAGGTTCTGGCGGCCAAGAGATATAAATACCAGCCCGCCAGAGCGAAGGTTCTGGCGGCCAAGAGATATAGATACCAGCCCGCTAGAATGAAGTTTCTAGCGGCCAAGAGATAATAAATACCAGCCCGCTAGATAGAAGTTTCTAGCGGCCAAGAGATGATCAAGAGCGGCCTGCTAGAATGAAGTTTCTAGCGGATTACAGAGAATAGAGAGTGGCCCTTTGAGAGCTTATAGTGGTCTGTAAGGCTACCTATTGATGTACCTTGTTATAATTATCTTGTTACATATTCAGAGTAGTAAAAACACAAAGTAAGTAAGTAAAGTAAAATGTTACTGCAAAAAGATATTTTATTTATTCCCTAACAGTTTATCATTCAAATGAGATTTGCATTTTGTACAATGTTTACTTTTATTTGTTCCTCCCGTTTAACATACCTACATAATGTGTTTAGAGCAACAACGAAACGACATCGTTGGTCTGTTCCGAGACGTGCAGTCGTCGGCACGTTAAAAGTAAACATTGTATTGAGGTAAATGATCAATTTGCATAGAAATAATTAACAGAGATCTGAAATTATCATTACTGATACCTGTAAGACTTGCAACAAAACTTAGTAAATTAAATCTACTTATCTACTACTTGAAGTACATATACCTGACAGTAAGTAGAAACTGTTATTGATGCATCCCGGAAAGTATTTTCTTCAAGAGTGCGTTCTGTGGCTTCGAGCGTAGTTGTTTGGGTAAAATTTTTAACCCGTTTGAGTTGCAACCGAGCCACTGAACGATCGAGTTGTTTTTATAACCTCAAATATTTGACTAGAGAAAATTCTTCCCCTGTCTCAATTGTTTTCTACTTTTATATACATTACAGACGTATTAGACGGATTTAGACGTCTGTGATATACAAATTTAACAAAGTTGTTCTAGGGTGACTGCGAAACAAAATGGCGGGCCTTTTGAGTCTTTTGACTTTGACATGGATTGCAAGCTTTGGACGTCGGGTGGCTGTCGGAGTGAAAATTAACCATCTCATTAGTCGGTTGTTTGGTTGTTTCACTCTGAGCCACGGAACGGGTGAAACTACGCTCTGACAGCTGTCAGGGTAAAATTTCACCGAGCCACGGAACGGTTAGAGCGCGCACTCGTACGAAGCCACTGAACGCGCCCCAAGTTTGTGTTACTGTAGGCTAGTGATGCGAAATATAGATTACTCAAAAGAGTTTCGTGTCATTTAGCTTATGACAGCTATTTAATTACGGACGAAGTATAATTGCGGTTAAGTGTGATCCAAGCAAATTCAAATCTCTGAAGCGGGATATATGATAAGGGCGTAAAGAAGGGCTTGAAGTAAAAAAGAAAACAGTCGATCTTATTGGAGGTAGCGTCCGATTAAAACGTAAATACTTATTGAAGAAGATTAGACACGAGATCGATCAAGAGAAACTAGAATTGCAGAAAAGAAATGATTGGTCATATGATAAGACAATCGTT
The DNA here is from genome assembly GCA_948473455.1 of Teleiodes luculella. Classification (NCBI taxonomy): domain Eukaryota; kingdom Metazoa; phylum Arthropoda; class Insecta; order Lepidoptera; family Gelechiidae; genus Teleiodes; species Teleiodes luculella. The sequence continues at coordinate 1,051,749 of OX419609.1, read as the reverse complement.
GTTTTTATAGAAAACACAGAGGAGAAAAGGTTGACGTCAAAAGAGGATGAGTCTGACCAAGTTCTCGATATAGAATATTATGGAAGCAGAACAGCGCCGTCTTAAACCAATGTCAAACTATTGACTTCATTCAGCTATCAAGATGGTTGAAACGGAGCAGCTTCCAGCCTTCGGATCCCGCCTTCAAGATTGTAAGGAACTCAAGATTCATAAATAATTTCGCCCTACAATATTTGCAGCAAGATTATCATCAAGATTTTATTGTAGATATCATAAATACGCTAAGCTGAGAATTGATCAAGAACGATGAGACATAATACGGCATATGAACCTCGACTGTTAGCAGAGTCGTTCCATAGATGACGTGTGAACAATATTTCAATATTTATTTACTTACAATAATTAAAAGAGAAATCTATAATTCGAGCCATGGTTAAACAACTAGCAAAGAAAGAAAAGAGCGAGTGTTCCCACCGGCATTACAAGAGTACCTATAGTTCTTGACTAGAGAGAGAGGAGAGGTGAGATAGACCTGACTCATTCTGCACTATTATTACCAGCATGTCTGGCGGGTAGATCTCTTTCAAAAAGTTGTAAGAGATGGGCGAATCGTAAGTGACGCTGTATGACCAGAATCCTTATAATATAATATTCAATGCTACTGATTTTAGTTCAATGCGATTGCGTAGCGTTGGTGCTTGCGTTTTTTTTTTTATACATTCGTAGTCGTACCTATTAGAAAGAATATGGTTTTACACGACAACGAATGTGCGGTGTATTAGATACCACGTAAGTCATTCATTTTGTTGGATACGCGATTATGAGTTTTAATGAGGACGTCGTAAGAGAAATGCCGTAACAAAGTATTCAATTGAATTCATTGAATTAGCTCGTTTCTCTTTTTGTCGACTCAAGCTTATGACATTAGTCACCAGTGAACTATATAACATCACTATTACATGCATGACAGCTGCGGTTTGTTTGTTTGTTTATTTATTTTATTTCTTAGATAGCGGAACTGCAAGCTTTCTCACCAAGAACCAAGTTAAAATGATGCAGTAAAAATAATACTTAGTACCTACTGTAGTCAAGAAACACAATCAGTTCAAAGAGTTTCCACAGAATTTAATTTTCATCAGAGGTGTGTACATAACATTAAGAGGTATTATGTATGTGTAGTCAATCATTCAAGAAAGAGATCTCAACTTCGAGATACCTAGTACAAAGTCTAGTACTTACCTACCTTGTACTAACCACTCTAAGAAGATTAGAGTGGAACTAAATGCTGGAAGTAAACAATAAGTAGGTAGGTTCATTGCAATAAGTAAGTACCTACCTACCTACCTAAGTACCCAGTTACTTTACAAGAGACCTGGAAAATTGTTAAACTTCCAAAAAGGTCAACCCGTGTATAAGGAGATAGGTATTATTTACTGAGTTACATAGAACTCTGGTATGGATTTGAGCATAACTTACACAAAGGACAAAAACTTATCAGTTAAAATTTACATATAACCCAGGCTTGTGTGGTTGTAAAGTAGCTAGTAGTTTAGAGAACATGAAAATTATGTCTGCCCCCTGGAATATAACAAACTCATATAGAAAATTTTGCAAATCGTTAAAGGTAAACAAGAAACAAAGTTATAGACCGAGAGGGCAGAGAGGTAATAGACAAACTGAGAAGCAGCTGGCCTACAGAATTAGTAAGCCTTTCTATTTTTACAAAATGCAATATTAAGATACTGAAGAAGAAGAGAGTATTAAAAGGTTGGAGATCAAAAATGTCTCGGATAAATTACACAAAACTTCCCCCAGATATAGAAATAAAAGGGTATTAAGTACCTACCTAGTGAGGTAGATAAGGAAATAGATTTATTTTATTTTGGTAACAAAAAATGTGAGACATTCATATTATTTATTTCTTTTTTCTTTCATCAATTTTACATTAGTGTGAATGAAAATTCTTTATTGAATTAACAAATTAATTCAGTATAAAGGTAAACTTACAACACAGGTAAACAGCTAACCTTTGGTAATTAAGAGCAGGCTAAAGGTAGTGCTGCTAACCAGCGATTAAATAATAATAAGTTCAGAGCAAAACTAGAAAGAAAGAGTTAATAACATTAACTTACATAGAGAGAATATACTACATATAATTACCTAAGAGTTTACTTTAATTGATGAAAAAAGAATAAATATTATTTAAAAATCTTAACACAGAATTAAGTTCAAAATTCAAAATCATTTATTGAATTTTAAGTTGTTCATGATGTAGGTAAATACTTCAGACAATATAGAGAAATGAGTCATATCAATTTTGTCATGATTTCGACTTACCATATTTTACAGAACTAAACCTTGACTAAACCTACCACTTTAAAGTTCTGTGAATATTTGACAGTAAAGAAATTATAATTATACTAGAGACTTATACTTTTAAGATAAGAATGTTGAGTACTTCAGTAGGAGAGTAAAGTATAGGTAATATTAACAGGAACTGGGAGACTGGTCAATCAGTCTGTTCTGTAGACTTGATGTTGAATAGTTTCTTCACAGAATGTTTCCTAAAAGAACAGCTGAAAACAGAAGACAGAAATCATATTCACGGTCTAAATGATGTAGAGTGATACCGTCTCTCTATTATCTACTGTAGGTATTAAAATAGAATTAGTAAATAGCTATGCAGAAGAAATTGCATAGTCTATGATGTTTCTACAGTTAAAGATCAGATGATTCTATAAGTGCCCTTCCTTAAAGGTGCATCTACACTAGCCAAATTGTTACTTCAATTTAAAACTAGAAAGATTACTGAGTAGGTACTTGATATTAAAAGACTTTCATAGAAGTTAGATAATAGAGAGGTGACAAGATTAAAAATCAAAATAAAATATTTAAACCCGTTAGCAGTGACTGTCCTGTTTGGTACTTATAGTCAAGAATGAAGGTAAATATTATGTGAATGGACTAATATATAAATAATGTTTTCTGAACCATATTTCAGGACGTCAAAGAAGTTACAAAGGTACCTACAAAAGGTAAAATGAAGTTGTATCAATAAGATATATTAAATATAGATAGGTACCTAACATGAAGAACAAATGACACATGACAGATGTGCCTGCCTCTGTTTATGTTGTAGGTATGCGTATGGTCTTTTGCTTAGCCTAATTGAAACTAAGTACAGAAGAAAGAATGCAATTTAAGAATAGAATGTAGTTTTACTTTTAACAGATACCTACTGCAGAAGATAATAAAAGAAAAGAAGAGAAAAGGAAAAAGAACAGAGAAAAATAGAATAATCACTTACTTAGGTAGGTATATAAACACTGTGCTTGTGGCAAATAAACTGTACCTACAGGTGGACAGCCTTGAGGCTAAAGGCAGCAGTTTTCTATCAGGCAGTCATGGGTGGATAGAGGAGATAAACGCAAGTTGGTGCAGGTATCTATCTATAGAACTACATTTTTAAACTAAGATAAAATAAAAGGTCTAATTTCCAGAACCCTGCAGCTTGTAAGGAAAAATGAGCTACCTATTATACAACTTATCAAAATTGTGAAATAGCAAGTAGGTAGGTACCTACAAGAAACAAGGCGAGAAAGTCTGAGTACCTATGATTGAGAGTAATAAGTACCTACTTAGACTAAAGTGATGACGTTCTTAAGCGACGGAGTAGGTAATACCTACTTAAAGTCGACGAGAGTAGAATAAAGGACAACAGAGAAAGGGTATAATAAATCCCTGCGATTCCTTATTGGAAGCCATTTTAACCGAACTCGATAAGAGGAGACATGATCGTACTACTGGCGTAAACTGAAGATTTTAAATCAAAACGCATATAAGTAGGTATCTAGATCGAAATGTTCTCGAGCATTGTGAACATCTCTTCGTTAAGGTCGGTTTAGAAGAATTTGTGTAATGAAAGATGGGTAAATGTAAAGGTTGAACCAGGGAATTTTCATTTCAAGATTGATTATTGGAGTGGTACTTAAGGCCTTTCAACTGAAGACTAATATCTGGATAAAAACTTATTGCGAGTTATAATAAAAATAATAAGAAAATAATAAATCCTCAAACTGGTCGAAAGTCATTTCTTTCCGTTGAGGAGGGTCTGGTTGAAAAGTAACCAGAAGAAATAAGAACTGAAAGAGAGGCTAGCTCTGTTAAAAAGCCATGAGATATCTGAAGGAAAAGATGAGAACAGACACTTTAAGGATTATGATCAAACAAATTATAAGAATTGATTTCGATAAAACGAGGGCATTGACTGATCAGGAGCCCAATGCCCATTAAGGAGGAAATCCGATAGAGAAAGTAGTGCCGGATAAGTTGTACATTGAAGAGAACTGATGACTACCTACATGTCAAAACAAGCCCTGCGACTTTACGAACACCTGGAAGAACCGAGAACGACGGAGCAACGATCTGTCAATTTGGGAAGCCCAGTCCCGGCATGAGCGGGCCAAAGTTGAAGATTACTGCAAAACAACAGTTAAGAAGAGAAGTATGCTGCAAGCCCTGTATCCCTAAGCATACCTAAATAAAAAGACGGGACGACGATGATTCGGATAGAAAGTCCGTTTACTAGATATTCAATAAAACGAATTAATGGATGAAAGCAGATTTAATTTTACAAATCTTCTTATAATTGTCAAGCTAAATAAAATGATAAGCATGTCACCAAGCAACGAAGAGTTTAATGAGAAAGAGCACCACGGTGATTCTGCGAAATTGTAAGTTGATGTAAAGAACTCAAACTTTGAAGATAAACAAAATAATTTAAGGCTTTGATTTAAAGATCAAAGAGCTAAAGTGAGAGTAAAGAATTAAGTAGCAGTTCATCCGTTTACATCCCATCTGACACCCTTTAACAGTAGAAGATATTGAGGTTGGAACAACATTGAGAATTATGAAAGGAGATGAGATTACCATCGACTAGAACTACTAGAAGAAGATAAGTTGGGACGCATACACGCTGAGATCGTGCATAGTCAAAGAAAGAAGAGATAAGTAGAGGGAACACACCCAGAGAGATCGGTAAGAGTGAGTTAAGATGATTTACTAGAGTTGATACCCTTAGATATCCTCATACAAGAAAATGGTATTACCATGTTCACGTATCGTGTGGGTTTAAAGGCTTAACCTACCTAGAGTCTTATCTTGATAGATCTTTTGGCTAATACTTACTTAGTAGATCGATGTTACTGGTGAGGTTACAATAGAGAAGGTAGAGAATAGTACCTGCATAATTGACTGCTTACACTTTCTCCTGAAGTTGGGGAGTGTCGCGAAGATTGCGAACGTACCTACCATAGAGATGTAGACGAGGCTCTTTGCCGTTAGGTTGGTAAGTTTGAGTTTGGATGTGTCAGAAATGGCACATGCTTTTAGAGGTTAACTGGTGATTAGATTTTTCCAGTTATTTTAACGTTCTCAAATAGTTGAGGGTAGAATTGTTATAATCGACCGGAGTGAGGTTGGCGCGGTGACGTTTGACGTACGCTTAAATAGCGTCGCCCAGCCGGCACGCGCTTCTTGGGTCTCGAGCGGTCGTAGCGAGAGGTCGTCAAGGAGGTGAGAAATAACCGCACTTAGATATTGGATATAAAGTAAAGATGATGCAATGAGGTAACGTTAAAGATAACGTAAGGAAAGCCGGTGAGTTAATTTCCTTCCTAAACTATGTAAGTAATTTCTGATATATTCCTTATAGCCACGTTGTGGTGTACAGAAAATATGTATTGTCTAGATTTCAGCTACAATAAGAACTTAAGAGAATCAGATCTACGAGAGAGAAATGGTTACAGAGAGTTACCATTGAAACCGGAGGAGGGTTCCTCAGTAGTGTGTGTAAAGAGAGCACACTACATTGATACTGTCACATTAGAATAGGTATAGATTGCTAGACTCACTGAAGGTGAGGCAGGATGATGATAAATATATAGAGAGATGATAACTTGGCTGGTTAGGGAAAGACTATAAGGGGCAGGTGGAGGTCTTTCAAGAGAAGAACATAAAGTTCCCTTGTGACAGTGTTAATAGTAAGAAACCAGAGAGACAGAGAGAGATACAAAATAGTAAGATGTCTGAACTGTTGACATTTCATTATGTAATTATAGAGTTTATGTATAATTTCTTATCGCAGGTAGTAAACTTCGCGATAATGTTTAAAGACAAAGAAAAACACTTATTTTCTTGGAATTGGAAACATACACTGTGTGGCTGTATCAATGTATCGTACGTATCGAAAGAGCGTCGGTGGCCAAATGGCTAGGTTAGGTTAGAAGTTTGCGGGTCAAGCCTCGGCACGTACCAAATACTACCAATGTGTTCTCGAGTTTCGAATTCATTATGTACGTTTATTCGACGCTCTTACGGTGAAGGAAAACATTGTGAGGAAACTGCACACACCAGCGAAGTAATCCAAAGGTTGTGTGTGAAGTTGACCAACCCGCACTGGGTCAGCGTGTCTATAGGTGGGGACATAATATGAGCTGTTAACGATCAATGTATCGCGTTTTACCGGACCTGTGGGGGAGCGGAAAGCTAGTCATATACAATAAGTCACGGGCGGGGAGAGGAAACCTCGAACCTCAACCTAGCGAGTAGGTACAAATAACATCATGAAGGAGAAGTCGTCTGAGGTACTGTGCTTGTTTAGGTGCTATTGTTACCTGTGACTACTCTTGAAATTAATATCGATGCCGATGTCAACTCAATACAATACCAAAGTCAATTTAAGACCGCTACTCTTGAAAATCTGCCCGCCAAGAGTTGATAAATGCCCGATTTCATTTGGTTCACTCAACATCGGCCCAATATGACACCAAGGTGGCGCTGTGTGACATTCGAGAGTACGAAACGAACGCCAGGGGCCCGTTTCACGAAGCTACAAGTTACAATTCCTTGTAAAATTAAATAGCAACACTGACCAAAAGCGGCAACATTAGTAGTTACAAGTGTTTCTCAACGTAACTTTTTAACAATTGTAATTTTTTGGCTACAAGTACAAATTTACAATTCATAGACATTTTTTTTGTTTCTATTGTAAAATTTCGATAAATCGAACAAGTGTTTCACAAAATAACTCAAACTTGTTAACTTTTTATCTGTCAAACTTTCTACAAGTCTACCTAACTCTGGAGCTAGGTAGACTTGTAAAGTTTAATAACATTTAAATTCAAAAGTAGCTAAAGCATATTCTGCTTAGTAATATATTGTGAATTTAAGTTTTATTAAAGTTATTTATGTTTTGTAGGTACAGTCAGCAACATACACTAGGGGAATTGATTCAAATTTATATGGATTTGATTATGTACTATTACAGATCAAGTTAATTGTTTTTACCCACTGATAGGAAACTAATTACCCAGGATAGTATATTTAAGTAGTAAGGAAATTCAGTTACAATACTATGATCAAAGGTTTCAATAGTAAAACAGAGCTGTTTGGTAGCTATTTACAATTAAAAGTCAAGTTCAACCTTTTATCGGTATGTACACAATAAGATCATGGAAACAATATATATAAATAGAGAAAAAAGTATGTACCTGGTTACCATGGAGGACTTTTTCATATTTTTCCAAAAGACGTCTCGGGTATAAGATAAATATTTCCCGGCTGGTACAAGCCCTATTGCTAGGGCAATATTATGAACTTCAGTCGAAGACTTCAGTACATGAGGCATTTTTATCCTGTTTTGTTAATGTTGGAGAAAAAACCCCGCAAAGCACATCTCTTTTTAAAAAAATATTTTAGTAGAAGAATTTTATGCTCCTTCCTTTCAATCTTGTTCCTTGCAAAGTTCCAAAGTTTTCAAAGTGATTTGTTTTTAATATAAAGACTCATATTTTTGTCCTTGTCTTTGTCTTTTAATTTAATTGCTAATAATATGAATTGTAACCAAACAAACCATAGTATGTGCGAAAAAGGCTCGCTAGTTTGGCATTTACATGAGTCAATGGTTTAACGAATATTTTGTGCTATGTTATTTAATTTTTGGGTACTACACTTGTAAAATCGAGAATTCGTTCCTTGTAATCTGACTCTATAGTCATTTGACTATAGTGATTCTCCAAAACGATGTTTGTGAAACACTTGTACTTGTAAATTATTAAATTTTTGAACTTGTACTTGTAGAATTGTAACTTGTTACTTGTTGCTTTGTGAAACGGGCTCCAGATCTCAATGTCGACGGATCAGAATCGCCGTCAAGAGTAGCCCTCAGAAGAATAAAAAAAACAGACAATAGTCTTCTAGTCTTTTATGAGTTGCATGTTTGAACTACAGGTGCAAGTGACCAGGGTATCAGAGGGTTCAGAGAACTCCAACTTCAAGCAGTACTTCCACTCCTGGGACTCCGTCACCAGCTTCTCCTCTGCAATAGTCACAGAGTCAGGTAATAAAGTAATAAAATAAGGTAATAAAATAAGGTAATAAAATAAGTTTAGTTACATTTTAAAGAAAAATATCACGATTTTGGTTCGAAAACTAAAGCCATTTTAGACGTTTATCACGATTTGATGAGGAGGATAATAGCTTGGCGCTGGATTCTCATTCTCGTTATCTTTGATTGAATAATTCTCTGCTGTTTAGTTTCAACTTTCGGTGAAATGTAAGAATTTCGTAAAGAAGACGAATCTAACGACATAATATGACAAATCAAAACCGTTTTTACCGGTTTTAGTTACTTACGAGGGAAAAACAGACATTTAGGTCAAAAAATACCTAATCACAGAATACCAAATAGTAGTCCCTACAGAAGCTGCGCTAGGCGATATAATATTTACAACCCTAGCTCCGTTATAATAAAGTGCGATTCAGATCGCACGGCGCTAGGCGAAAAGACGAAGTTGCTGCATTTCTCTCTCTCTCACGTATTGCTCCACTCTACTAACACGTTTAGGGAATGGGGAATTGGGTCCGCAAACGGCCCGAGACCGCTCGGCTGCTCGGCCGGGCGGTAGGTAGTTATAGCGCGCAAGTACATGGAGTGAAGGAGGCCTGACCTAATCCTTAATTTTTTCATCGTGCAGTCGGGTAAAACGTAAACGCAGTACTATGCGTGCCAAATAAGAATAGGACTGGCGCCATCTTGAATTGGCAGTCCGTCCTTTTCTTTCTATTTGGCAAATAAGAAAAGGACGGACTATCAATTCAAGATGGCGCCAGTCCTATTCTTATTCATCTATGGCGCGCATAGTAAGCCTGTCGAAGGTCAATACCGCGTAAGCGAATGCTACTGCACTGACTATAACACGGGTACTAGTTGGTCAAAGATCTAAAAGTGATACCTACAATTTGAAGATTTCTGACTATATTTCAGATGCAGGCTACTTCTCATCGGACGCAGACGAGGCAGCTGCTACGGCCTACATGATTGGTAAAAGCGCCACTGCTCGGGGTTATATGCCAGACCAGGGTAATGGAGAACTAGTGATCACCAGGTGATGTTCAATACAATTTTTGAATGGCCTCATAGCCTAGTTAGCTTTGCCTTCGAAGCACAGGGTCTTGGTTCGAATCCCGCCTAGGGCAAACATTCGTGTGATGAGCACTTGTGTCTAATCAGCTGTCTGATACCCATATTACAGGCTGCTTAGTTTATTTTTTTGGATTGACCTATGCTTGTGTCGAAAAGGTACGACCAATCAAGCTTCACCGGACTTGCGGGGGACCGGAAGACTCTACCCCAAAAAAGTCATATACCAACGCGTCTAGGGGCGGCTCAAGGGAGCCTCGGACCACGGCCTAGCGCGTTGATATTGAAAAACATCGTGAAGGAGACGACGACGCCTGAGGGGTTCCGTCTCTGATTTTCAATTTTGATTTTGGTTCTGGCCGCACCCCCGCCGGCGGGTGCGGGCGTTGTTACCTGAAGGGTAATTATTACCTGAAGGGTATTCGCTACCAGAAGGGCATTCTGTTAGGTGTAATCTAAATTCTTTGGCTGCTTTAACTGCATCTGTGATTTCGTCGTCACGTTCGGAAAGGATACTGCCTAGTGTGTGGTCAGATGGCCGAGTGTGAAATGTCCCCACATATTGATTTATTTACTTTCACGATTTCAAAAACAAGAATAGATTCTTAATCCATACTTAATATTATAAATGCGAAAGTGTGTTTGTTTGTCTATATATTTATTATTTATAATAATATGTAGGTATATCTGTGATCTCGGAAACGGCTCTAACGATTTCGCTGTTTGGTATTATGGCGGTTTCGGGGGTAAACCAAGGGCCTGACACACTTTGACAGAAAAAGATAGTCTTATTGCGATTCCTAAAAGAGGAAATAGAAAAGATGCATCATGTTTTGTCTCTATCACCGACCGAGCATTTTTTCATTGCCGGGTTATAGGCACACTTCATATCATATAGTATACTAGTTAATTTATTGTCGGGTTATAGGCACACTTCATAGATAGACTCAATGTATGTCTTTCTCTTACGCCCGGTCGCACGGTGGCGAATCTATAACTACTATACTTTATCCTCGTAAGGCCCAAGCGTCCTATTTTTAGAAAAAAATACTTGGCTGCTCCGGCCCAAGCTGTTTATCTAAAAGAAAAATTTGCGGCCCAGCGTTCTAAAATTATGACATAATATTGTAACCCATGTCACACTGCAAATAGTCCCGCCAACTCCAATTCACCTATAAAAAATTGCAAACCATTGAACGTATCCGAACTTCTCATTGGCAGTTTTGACAGATAGAACAAATAAACTGGCCTTTTTCACGTGTCAACTGTGTGGAACGGGGTCCTAGCTAAAAGTAGGTCATTAAATCCTTGTTTATCCGCGCAATCATTGCATTACGAATGATGCATTTTACTGTAAAGGGTTATTGAAATGCTATATTTTGCCAGTACGCGCAAATTTTTTCGAAAACAATTTTTAGTAAAATACTACACGAAGCAGAAAACTTTCGTCCCAAAATAAGGTCGTTGGGTTCTCATCATCATCAACAGCCCATAAATTTCCCCACCGAGGGGCTCGAATCTACCCTGAAATCAGAGTGTATAGGCCTAAGATGGCCACGCTGGCCCAGTGCGGGTTGGTCCACTTCACACACAACAGTTGAATTACTTTGCAGGTGTGTGCAGGTTTCCTCACGATGTTTTCCTCCACCGTAAGAGCGTCGAATAAACGTAGGTACATATGAATTCGAAAATCGAAAACACATTGGTACGTGCCGACTGCCGAGGTACAAACCCGCGAACTTTCGAATGGAAGCCAACGGCCCTACCCACTTGGCCACCGACGCTCTCGTCATTATTGCTACTAATAATTGCAAGCAAATGGATTTGTTTCCTAGAAATTATACTGATTTTGAAAAATATTAGTTACTGTTGATTTTTTTAAAGCCTAAACAATTAAGTAAATAATGTAAATAAAAACAAGTTTAAACAAAGTTATAGGTATTTATAACTTATGTATTTAGTAAATTTTTATTTTACTATGTCCCGGAGTGCTAAAAAAAGTACATACGATTTCGACGTCTTTTTAATATGGAAATAGTCAGCTTTAGGCACTAAACATAGCTCATAAAAGAATGATATCAATAGCAATACATTTAAAGACTCTTTTCGCAAATCAAAGTTCTGGGCCGGAAGCACTTGAACCTATTATTAGTACATTGGGTCGTCACCTAAACTGACCTAAAATTAGGTTGGGCCTTACGAGGACTATGGGGTAAACAATCGATCTAGATTAGTCTTTGGGAAAGCGCGTATTTTCGAGTTTTCATGCGTTTTTATCTCCACGCAGAAGAATATGGTCGCTAATTTCGTCCTGCCGGCCACTGTCTGTCTGGTCCAGCGGATTAAGACGCGGACGGCAAGGAACGAGTGTACGGGTTCGAATCCCGCTCGGGGACTTTTTTTATATATGTTCCTGAGCAAAGCTCGGTCACCCAGTTTTTTTAAAATTTAATGTTATATCATGCTATGCTTTATTCAGGGTTGGTGATGAAATTGAGGTGGTGGAGACTTCCATCCTACACCAGAGCGAGGCTTATGTTGTTAAATACCAGTACCCGAGCGAAAGAGCTGATGATGGACTGGAAACCGTTATCTACATTTGGATTGTAAGTGAAAAATCTGTGGCGGTTGACATACTAGTTCATTATAAGAGCGACCAATCAGAAGCCGAGGCCTGTAACGCGCTATCAGAGTTTTCGCAAGACATTGAACAAATACAAGTTCCAACGAAGTACAGTTGGACCGCGGTCCCCGGGCTCACCACCGTGCCCCAAGGAACATCTTCCCTTTGCCTCCACAAATCTATATTGTTCAAGACTACGTTTTTGCGTGGCCATCACATTTTTCGGGATAAAAAGTACCTATATCCTATGTAATGTGGGTAAAGTTCAGTAGTTTTTGCGTGATAGAGTTAGAAACATCCATATTTTGACATTTATAATAGTAGGACGTAGGCTCGAAATAGGTAATAACTTGTACAGGACAAAAGTGATTCGCCTCTTTTGGAAAAGCACTGTCTACCTTCGAGTTTCCTTTCGAGATATTCTAAAAATGGAAATATTATTTATCAGTAATATTTATATTATTATATTTATTCTTTATTATAATAATATATATGTTTATTTTCTGGGACATTCACAACACAGAATACAAAATTCGAATTATTCGAGAATTCCCTGTGTTTTGCTGCGCTGCGACAGCAGAAATATTGACACCAGAAATAAATATTATTGATATAAATTGATTATGATTGTATCAAATTCGTTTTTCCGTTCCTCATTCGTCACCATACCTACTGTTAGCATGTTTTACTTAAAATATGAGCAAAATTTTACCGGGAACCTCATTATCAAGAAAATAAATAAAAGGGGTGTTATAAGTTTGACATATTGTGTAAAAGTAGGTAATAATTAAATGACATGAATTTGAATCTCTGGTAAATAATGTAATTCCTCAGGGCTCCAACGCCGATGACGCGAAGAAGGCTCGAGCCACCCAGCTGGCGCAGGACATAGAAGATGAACACTACAAAGACGCCATCGTGGTTTTGGTGCCGCAGGGGAAGGAGCCGAAACACTTCCTTAGCATTTTCAAGGGTAAGAACTGTCACACCCGCGACTCCCCAAGGTCCTGGGCGAGCCTGCGAGCGTGAACGCTGGGATCAGGAACAGTGCCAAGTGCGAGTTTTTTACTCACGAAACGCGCTCGATGTCGACAACGTAAACGCGCATTTAGTATGGAGAAATTTTGCTTCAGAGAACTGTCAATAGATGGCGTAGTTTCAATTCCATACAAAATCGCGTTTACGCTCTCGATATCGAGCGTGTTTAATTTGTTACAAAACTCGCACTCAGACGAGTAGAAAATGTACTGGAAATTGTCGTACGCGCGAAACGTAGTTATAATGTATAATACATGCGAAACAACACTAATTAATATTTATTGATAAAGGTAAAGTTATATCAAAATGTATTAATTTAATTAGAGATTTTACAAGAATTTAGATATAGGCCGACACAATGAAGAGATAAACAAAAAAGTGAATATAAAAATGGACGGAATGGCGGATGAATGAATCCCAAAATTAAATATTCGAATTTAGACGAAAAAGAAATGGTAAATGAGATGATAATGAGCGGGGAGGTGGCACGCAAGGCACCTCGTTACAGAACTAATCCTATCCTACTAATATCACAGAATAAATAATAGTACTAGGTACATAAGGCGCACTTCTTGCCACCACGCCACTAACGTTCAAATTACTTTGAACGCGTCGAACGTGACCCTGGCTATAATAGCCTACCGTTTGTCACTGCGCTCGTATTAAACAAAATGCACCTTAAGACCACGCCGCGAGAGTCCGTATTACCACAGAATTAATAATAGCGTCGTCACAAGCGCGCGCGTTTTTCCTACTAACTGGCCTCATATTATGAGGTCGTCCGCCGTAGGTACATCCTAGAGCTCTGGCGCGGAGTGCGAGTTTTGCAACCAAAGTAAACGCGCTCGATATCGAGAGCGTAAACGCGATTTTGTATGGAATTGAAACTACGCCATCTGTGGACAGTTAGCTGAACTAAAATTTCTCCATACTAAATGCACGTTTACGTTGAAGTTATCGAGCGCGTTTCGTAAGTAAAAAACTCGCACTTGGCACTCAACAACGACGACGACGTACATATATCGACAACGTTACAACGTCATTTCAATATTTTAAACGCGAAACTTTGTGAGGATGGTTGGATATTTGTTACTCTTTCACGCAAAAACCACTAAATGGATTTTATTGAAACTTTACAATAACACAGCTTCCAGTCCACATAAGAATAACACATAAGCTACCTTTTATCGCGGGAAAATCCCCCATTCCCACGGGTAAAAATGTAGGTATAATTATACCTCCCCACTGAGGGGTCCTGCTCTGCTACATACAAAAATATATGGTACAGAAGCCAGCATATGCGGTGGGACACTCGCACTACGAAATTCCATCCTATCGCTACGGAATACCAAGGTTATAATGTCCAGTTGCATGTGCTGCCTACTCCTACTGTACGTTTCGGGGTTCGAATCAGAGTCAGCCAGTTAGGAACCAATGTTCTAAAGCCCGACCAAAGAAATAAGAAGCCTCGCCATATTACGGAATTTCAATGGAACTAATTTTATAAGGGAAATTGTTGCCATAGAAGTAAAAATATACATGTGGCGCCCCCAGAGCAGGCTTCTTATTTTTTTGGTCAGGCTTTACAAAAATCTCAACGATCAGTTGTTTTTTTTTTCTTCTTTTAGGTGGTCTCGGTATTCTACTTGGCAGCAAGGACAACGACTTTATAGGCGAAAACTTCAACGGTAGTTACGAGGATGACGGAGTCCGCCTGTTCAGGGTAAGTTTGCATAAAACTAGGTATTGTATTTGACTTAGAATTTTCCCATTACCTGAGATAAATACCAATATGGTTTGTTTTATATTAATCCGGTAAAAGGTCATTGACACCTGCATACAATGCGTACATTCTTTTTCAAACGATAGAGTCTGTGCGGAAAGAGAATAGGCGTGGCGAAAAATGGAACTAACATAGATTTACAGATTTACTAACATTAAAACAAAGGACAGACACACAGACAGGATCGGAAATCATTAACATGGCTTTATTTAAGCATAAAAAATATCAAGATGTTACAGTTAATGTGATGCCAGTATGACAAATACGGTAGAAAAGCACTACAGCGCCCTCAAATCTAAATCCCATTCTCTTTTCGCACAGACTCTACATTAAAAACTACAGGAAATTATCGCAAAATACGTAATTTGGAATACCGTAGTAGATGGCGGGGTGACCGTGTAACCTTGCCAGACATTTTGGCGTTGCATTATTTTTCATAACTTTCAAGAAAAGAAAGAGGTCAATGAACTTTTGTACGGATTTATATGAAACAGACCATAGTCGCTTCACTTACCCTTGGTGGGGATTGAGCTTCGAACCAACGACCCTGTGCTTCGAAGGCAATAAATATTACCGACACTACAACCTATTGTTTTCTGTGTTCGTGTTATTCGTTTCGTATTTTCTCGGTGTCAATAAAATAATAATAATAATATGTGGGACATCTCACACACGGCCATCTGACAAGGCAGAGCCTGTACTATGGGTGTCAGACCGCTGATATACATACATATTATAAATACACAACATCCAGACACAAGGCAAACACAAGTGCTCATCACACGAATGTTTGCCCTGGGCGGGATTCGAACCAAGACCCTACTGTGCTTCGTAGGCAGACGCACTACAAACTAGGCTACGGGGCCGTCAAAATAATAGTCCTATTGTCACATATTGTATTGCATTGTATTTGTATATTTATTATTTATCACTCCACGGTAATCCAGGTGGAAGGGACAGAGTTGAACGTGGATATGAAAGCAATCCAGGTCCCAGAACAAGCTGAGCTGCTGGAAGACGATGACGTGTTTGTGCTGGAGACGAAGGAAGTCGTCTACGTGAGGAATGGCAAGGTAAGGGGGCCAGGGGTTTCCTAAAGTAAATGATCACGCCGAAGCAACAACATGCAACACGCTACATAATTGTGGTATGCTATAAATAGAAAATATTTGCGGCATGCGGCAGCCTATATTACGCCGAGGAGGCAACCCCTTCAGGTAACAATGCCCGACCCGCCGGCGGGGGCGCGGACATAATCAAAATCAAAACTGAATAATCAGAGACGGAGCCGCGGCGTCGTCCCTTCACGATGTTGTTCAGTATCAACGCGCTAGGCCGTGGTCCGAGGCTCCCTCGAGCCGCCCCTAGACGCGTTGGTATATGACTTTTTTGGGGTAGTCTTCTGCTCCCCCGCAAGTCCGGTGAAGCTTGATTCGTCGTACTTTTTCAACTCATGCATAGGCCATTAAAAAATGGCCGAGGAGGCAACGTCGTCGTGTTTCGATAGCTAGGTAGTGGACTGTTTGAAAAATGTTCTAGTTAGGTAATGTGATGGCGAACAATTGTGGGGTCAAAGGTGGCCGGCAGCAAATCAGCAATATACCACAAAACGACCAGAAACACTTACTTGGTCGAGCTGTTAAATGCTTACTGAAGCGGGCGAGGGGGGGGGGCGTGAGCGGGCGGTGAAGCAGGCGCATAGGTGCAAGCATGTGCGGCGCGGATGCGAATGAGAGGGAAGAACAGGGATTAGGAAAGCCGGAGAGAGATAGAGAAGGAAGAATACCAATAGAGCATACAACGGCCAAACCACAACATCATGGCTAGACAATTTACAGAACATCTCACATCACACATCATCACTTTTTTTTTTTATATTTCCTTGACATGACCAATTATGTAATGAATTTCTTTAGTTATATTTTCCTAAATAAACATACTTACTAGTATTGACGATTATACTACGGATGTCCTTTTTATAATAATGTAAAAATGTGTGCAATCTTGTACTTAGTATGAGATAAATAAAATAAAATTAAACTAAACATCTTACTATACAATTTTATGGCATGCGGCACTGTTGCGTGCAGTTGTTTCGGCGTAAATTGCATCCTTAAAAGTGTACAGTTTGAATTACCTACTCATTGCATAAGTAGGTACTTCTTTTTGTTTGTTATTTGTGACCAGAGTGCCGAGTGCGAGTTTTGCAACCAAAGTAAACGCGCTCGATAGCGAGAGCGTAAACGCGATTTTGTATGGAATTGAAACTACGCCATCTGTAGACAGTTCGCAGAACTAAAATTTCTCCATACTACATGCTCGTTTACGTTGTAGTTATCGAGCGCGTTTCGTGAGTAAAAAACTCGCACTTGGCACTCAGGAATCGTCTGCCAATGAAGAGGAGGCAGCTTTAGCGTTCGTGAACCTAGCCGTGGGGGGCGCCAAGGAGATCGTTGTGGTCAGCCAGGGAGACGAACCTGAAGAGTTCTGGGCGGCGTTAGGTATGATTCATTACCTATACTTACCACAGAATAAATAATAGTAAAATACTAGGTACAGAAGGCGCACTCTCTGATAGATCTATACGCAAATAAGCCTGCTGGAATGAAGATCCACGCTTTCTCATGCGTTGTGCGTAAGGTTTTCTGAGTTGATGATATAAAGCCCGACCAGAGAAATAAAAAATCAGATTCTAGTAGACCTATAGTAAGAAGGTACATACCACCATAAACATAAAAATATACACATGGCGCCCCCAGAGCAGGTTTTTTATTTCTTTAATATTGATTACGTTTTTGTAATTGAGTACGTTTGCATGACGAGCACAGGGTCGCGGGTTCGAATCCCGCCCAGGGCAAACATTCGTAAGGATAACCCACAATAACCATTTTCCCGTGCGGAGCCGGGGCGGGTCGCTAGTATTATTATTATCATAGGTGGCGCTGCTGAGGAGAAAGAGGACAACTCAGGGTGGAAGAAGGTGGTGAGCCGGCGCGTGACCACGCCCCCTTCACTGTTCGCCGTCACCGTCACCATCACCGGCAAGATCCGCTTCGAGGAGCTGTCGTCTGACTTCACGCAGCAGGTACAAAACGCCAAAACAAGAAAAAAAAAAAAAAAAACAGTGATTTAGAATGGGAAGCTTTCCAGCACCTTTCCAGTAGCAAATCTATAATATAAAAATGAATCGCAAAAGAATTTTACCAATTATTTTTTTAGTAAGTTCGTTGAAGTCCAAAGATGGTTCTTACGGAGAGAAATAAAAAAAATACCTCATTCCCACGGGAATTTTTTTTAACGCGGGCGGTGCCGCGGGGCGGAATGTTTTTTCCGTGGGAATGAGGCAATTTCCCGCGGTAAAAGTTAGCCTGTTACTCAGGGTGAATGAAGCTTTCTATAGGCCTACTATGTAAGTAGCGACAGGCTCGAGAAGCTGTCAAAAGCGACCAATTGACAGAACTACTATGGCTCTAATGTCACTAGGTATGTCGCGTTTGACAGCTTCTCGAGCCGAGCCTCTCGCTACTTACATAATATAGTAGGTATTTAAGTTCAGTACCTACCTAGTTTATTCACATAGACAAAAGTATAAATCTGTCATCTTTATAATGTTAGTATGATAATTAAATATTGCGTATTTCTCACAGTAGTTTTGTTTTTTTCAGGAGCTTTCAGACGATGGAATCTACATACTTGACGTCGGCGAAGAGATATACATGTGGGAAGGCACGAACATTCCAGAACATACGAAGACAGCTCGACTGAACATCGTTAAGGTAAGAAATGAAAACAGGTACAATCTGTCGTGGCCAGTGTCGGAACTAACGCCTTGCGTGTTGCTCACTATCGAGCAGCGCCCGAGGACACGCTCATTTAGATCCGCCACGGACTGTATAACCAAGTGGTACTACATCTCGTAGCTCCTGCTACGTAATTGCTACGCCGTAGCAGTGCTCTACGGAAGGTCTACGCCGTAGAGATTCTTCCCACTTCGCTTTACAGACCGACAAGGATCTAAATGAACGTGTCCTGTGTCGGAACTAACGCATTGCGTGTTGCTCACTATATGTTTGCCAGTCTCTTGTATAGCGAGCAGCGCCCGAGGACACGCTCATTTAGATCCGCCACGGACTGTATAACCAAGTGATACTACATCTCGTAGCTCCTGCTACGTAATTGCTACGCCGTATCAGTGGTCTACGGAAGGTCTACGCCGTAGAGATTGTTCCCACTTCGCTTTACAGACCGACAAGGATCTAAATGAACCTGGCCTGTAGCAACTGACGCCTTGTGTTGGTATGTTACTCAGTAATTTTCTATCCTTCCTTCAGGAATACATAGAAGACGATGGTCTGGATCGCACGCCTGGCAACATTCTGGTTGTGGGAGTAAAACAAGACAGGGAACCCGCTGTCTTTAAAAAGCATTTCCCGGAGTGGGACGATGATATGTGGAATGTAAGTTACCTATAGAAGAAAATAATATTACTATAAAGGCCGACCAGTAAAATTAATTAGATTTGCGGAATTTTTATCGTGGGAAAATATCTTATTCCCACGGGAAACTGCACAGAAAAGTCATAAAACAACGCGGGCGGACAGCTAGTATTTTCTAAAGAAAACTATTCTGTAAGTATCACTGGTAACTCGAATAAATTGTTTATTTGTATATGTCACCGTAAGATTATAAATACCGTTAGATTACAATCTATCTCGCGAGATTGTAAACTATCGAAAAATTGTGAACCAAACATACTGATTACAATTTAACAGATTATTTTTCGATAGATTGTAATCTATCGAAATTAAACCGTCAAATTGTGAAATGGCATAGGATGGAACGCATCTCGCGCGCTGATTGGTTGATCGTCATATGCTCTGCGCCGCCATATTTGCGTGTTGAAAATAACTCACTGCTTTTAAATTATTTCTATGAAATTATTGTGGAAGTAAAATGAATCCATGATTAATCGAAGAATAGAAGTTTGAATGATAAATGTGTTAGTGTAAGTCTCCAAAAATATACCATAATATGATGTCAAAATTACTGATTATCTACTGAATAATAGATAAATGCTTGATGTCACAATTCTTAAAGTGCATTAATTTTATTCAACTGACGCCTGTGTTTCATTTCCAACTGTATGGACATAGAACGGCCTGCTGTAAGACTGACCAATCAGGAACAGCCTTTGGACAGTTGACAATTTAACGCGCGACAGATTGTGATTTAACAGTTTCATTTCGATAGATTACAATCTACCGAAAATTAATGCGTTCAATTGTAATCAGTACGTTTAGTTCACAATCTTTCGACAGTTTACAATCACGCGAGTTAAATTGTAATCTAACGGTATTCACAATTTAACGGTGACATATATAATACATCTTGTATTACGCCATCTAGCGGATACCTGTAAAACCAGTTGAAGCAATCACAAACTAACTTGTTTCACATCAGCAAGGCGTCACGTGTGTTAGCTGTTTTTTTTGGGGGCGCCAAATATTTTGTTTTAATTAATTACATTAAACGCCGCAATATGGCAGTTAGAATGGCGATAATGCGCCGTCCGTATGAAATCCGGTGTCGCCGATTCCACCCCACCTTTCACCTCCACTACATCTGTACTTCAATAAAGATGAAGTTTACGCACATATTTGCAATTTCAAATCTAGCCAATCATAGCGCCGCTCAATCACGCGATTTCAAATGGAAACGAATCATACGCATGCACGCACACTGATGTAGATTTTTATAGCTATGTGTGAGTTAGACAGCGCGATCGTTTCTTTGCGTGAAGTATGAGCGTTTTGCTCATAGTTTTGGCGCGCCGGCCCCGCCCACATCGCCTTTCTAACCTCTTTTAAATGTTCTGTGATGGCAGATTATAGTTATCTGATCAGGTTTTAAAGCCTGATCAAAGAAAAAAACCTGCTCTGGTGGCGCCACGTGTATATTTTAATACTAATTCATCGCAAAACAATAATTGTTGTATAATGGAAATTATTTCCATTTCCATTATAAAATTAGTTTCATTTAAATTCCGTAAATATGGCGATGTTTTTTTTATTTCTCTGGTCGGGCTTTATTTTATTATAAGTTATTTTTTCAGAACCAAGCATCCTACGAAGACATCAAGAACGAGGCAAAGGCGGCTAATTCTAAGTGAAAATATAAATGCAAAAAAAATATATGAAATAATAATTGTTTATTTTTATTTTTAATATTTGTTATAATACCTATTTATTTACATAAAATAATCGTAATTGTTACAATTAAGTTTCTTAAATAAAACAATAAACAGAGTGAAAAGAAGTTTCAATATAAGTATTAAAATTAAAACCCTTACAATGATCTCAATTTGCAAATTACACACGCACAAAATTTGTTTTAAATATATTATTTTCACTAAAAAACAATCACATATAAATATGTCGGAATGTAGAATGTCTAGACCGAATTGGATCGTGAGGCTAGCTCATGAATGAAGTCTTGGGGTGGTTGCTTGAGAACCGCTGCTATACTTTGAGAGTCACTGAAATAATAGTTAAGTATTTGGGCGCAGAGCTATGACGCAATGCTATTCGGGAGGCAGTCCTTTCCCGTAGCCCATATGCAGCGTCCGCGCACGCGACCTACCCGAAGGAATCATTATAGTCCAATTCAATAAATATTTTAATTTGAATCAACCCCTCTGATAGTCTGCCACCGCCTATGACGAAATCAGAAGTGGGATGAAATCCAGTGCATATGGGCTTTTATTTGCGAAATAAATTTTAATTTAGTGGAAGTGTAAAATTCAGTGTAAATTCAGTGTGTGGTATAAGAGTGAGGCGCAAAGCGGCTCGGCAGTGGCGTGCGGGATAGCAGAGACCACATAAATCAGGCCAGATCGTTTTGATTATAATATTTTTGAATAAGACACCGAGTTGTTAAATTCAGATAAAGAATTCTGAATGCCACTTTGAGTTTGAAGGTTGATGATAAATGGAATTCGGAAAAATTGGTTACATGGTGATATAAAGAATAACTTTAGTTATGTTTTCGTTATTTTGATTCAATTTTGATATTATTTAATATGGGTTTTTTTTAAGACTCTTTTGATACGTGTTACTTTAGTATCATTTAAATAAAGAAAGCTTTGGCAATTATTGCTAATATACTTTCTATTTTTAATTTGAATGGATGCAGTGATTATTATATTTTGTTTGTTCCAAGCACTTGGTTGCTCGAGAGTAACAGAATGGTTAGCATAATAATATGCCAAAGTAGTGCAAAGGCAGACTTATTTCATAGGTGATTCCTTCCAGTCAACCTTTGGGTAATAAAAAAAAGGAAGGTCAGAATAACAATCAGACTGTAAATGCGTAATGTGTTTGTTTTTTACATTCACATAGATTGGGATTGATCAATAACTAAGTAATTAAAAATTCACATATGTACTTTAGATTTAGAATGATGGGCTAATTAATTATCCTTTGTCATCTGTATAATTGAAAGGCATTCAGTTACTGAAATTATTTAACGATATCTAGTCATTTCGCTATATTATTAACTGTTGTAATTGAACCCATAACATGCGATAGAGGTGCATACTTCTATGTTCAACAAAAGATACTAAGGAACGCTGTAGCTATCACAGGTAGGTACTACTATTAGGTATTCTGTGCTATCACGTTATGGCATACGTCATCAGCTGTTAAGCGTTTAACTTTATTAGCTTATTTTAACACTGCACAAAAACTGAGATGTTACAAAAAGGGGTCTCTCTTTTCAAGTGTTAGCCGCTGCTGCACTCGGTGTAAAAAAAGGTTAACGAAAGCGTTTTAAGAGGTTTGAGTAATGTGTTTATGGCTGAGAATGTCATCCGTGGCCGAGTGGTGGAACGCTTACCTTGCGTTGCGGGGCTGCCGGGTTCGAGTCCCGGTGAGGCACTTGTTTAACGGAAATACGTTGCGTTGTGGGACTTTACCCATTTTGGTTAAAACATTGCGTGCCAGATCGGTATCCTTTACCAATAAATTTCTGACTTAATTTCCCGATTAAACGGCACTCAATACTTCACAAAGTTAGATTGCGCTAGCGGTTTTCATCTAATTTCAATAAGAGATGATGAGTCCATAGAACGCTCTGCCTTTATAACACCTAATGGACAGTATGGTTACTTGACTATGCCCTTTGGTTTACGAAATGCTATGTCAGTATTTCAACGGGCGGGCTATAAATAAAGCCCTAGGAGACCTAGCACATTCTTACGTGATTGTTTACGCGGACGACATTTTAAGAGTATTGTAGAGCAAGGGTTAGAACGACTGCGAAAGATACTTGAAACATTAACAAAAGCAGGTTTTTCTTTGAATTTAAAGAAGTGTTCATTCTTAAAGACTAAATTAGAATTCCTAGGTTACGAAGTTCAGGCAGGTGAAATTCGACTAAATATGTAAACGAAAAATTTAAACTCTAACTTTGTTACCACCTCCGGAAACAGTCGCCCAATTACGACAAAACATAGGTCTCGCCACTTATTTTCTTTAATTTATTAATGGGTTCGCTGAAATAATGGGTCCTTTGTATAAGTTGACATCACAAAACGTACTTTTAAGTGGTCTGAGAAACATGAACTAATACAACAAAGAATTATTACCCTTCTAACAAAAAAAACCAATACTTATGATATTGTACTCGACGCACAATATCCTGTTGGGCTTCACACGGACGCAAGTAGGTACCTACTGAAAGCTATGGTGCGATACTATTTCAATTGGTTGAAAACAAACGATGTGTGGTTTCTTATTATAGCAAACGTACTTCACCGACCGAGTCACGATACCATTCTTATGAACTCGAGACTTTAGCTGTCGTTAACGCGATAAGACATTTCCGTCAGTACCGTCAACTCCTGTAACTTCGCCTAAATTTGGTAAAAAATTGCATATTTTTAAATTTTCCCGCTAAACGAAGATAGTCTGAAACATCGGCACACTACGAACCTGACCAATGGGGTGGGGTCGTTTTGAGTGTGTGTGACACGAATTGATACGAAGCACTATACGTTTATATTCTGTGGTTAAAAAATGTGGGCGAAGTTAGGGCATTGAACCTAACTTCGCCTGGTAGTTTCTTCTCTATGAATTCAAACTTTATTGCGCAACCTAAGCACTTATTACATTTGATATAAGGTCTGTACCAGTTTGATTGAGATAAAATAACCAGAAAGTGCTTGTTTTTTAAAAAATCTTACCTAGGCGAAGTTTGGCTAGCTATTTTCGAAATTGGGAACAAACAATAGGGTTGCTACAAACCAAATTTTTTTTTGCAGATTAATATTGAACAAAAAATCCAAAATATATTTTTTTTTATTTTGCGATTGCGATATTTTTTTTTGTGATTGTTAGACTAGAACTGTCATTTATTAACCAATTTGTAAAATCTTTATTATTTGAGAGAGTATACTTTACAAAATGCAAAAACAAGAAGAAAACACGTTTTTTCGGAAAAAAGGCCCACGTAGTACCTACCTAAATTTGAGTAAAACCATTTTCGAAAAAACGATTATAAATAAGTATACAAACAAATATTTCGTTTATATATATATGTTACGGCTAAAGACAGGTGTGAACATAAACTTAAGATTAGCCGGCTAAACTTAGGTTTATCTTTGAGGAGCGGCTAATGTTCGATAAAATATAAAATTGTTTCGAGTTATTTCATCTTTAGCCGTATAAACTGCACATTATCCGACCCGAAGCGGCTAAAAATTTATTCCATGGACGCGCGCGGGCGAATAGGGGTGAAGTGGTCGGAGGGGGGACGATGATGAGCGATATGTGTTTGTTTTTAATTTTTATATTTATAATGAGGCTAATTGATTTTTTTATTCCTTAGTAGGTATCATTGAAACTAATTGTTGATTGTTGCAATGCAAATTGTAGTTATATTTCAATTTTGAAATAGGTATTTTGTTTCTAATTAATAACGAAGAAGATTTATTTTGTTTTGATTTTTGTATTTTTATATGCCTAAATAGGTATTTCTAATAAACAATGAGACTGATTGTTTTAATAAGAAAAATTGTGGCTTAAATAAAACGTTATCTATCATTTTTTCATTTGCTTATTCATATTTAGCCGAAGGGCGGCGGCTAAACTTAAGTTTAGCCGGCTAAAGATAGAAGAAACTAACATTAGCCGCTCCTCAAAGATAAACCTAAGTTTAGCCGGCTAATCTTAAGTTTATGTTCACATCTATCTTTAGCCGTAACATATATATAAAAAAATTACATATAAAGAAAAAAAAAAAAAATGAATATTTATATATGGATGTTTGAACTATATACTCAACTTTTACCTTGCAAACAACAATGAAATCGCGAAAGCAACCATACAAATCATTATTAATTTCATTATTGATATGTTTTTCTAAAAGTGCCAACCCTAAGGGTAGGCGAAGTATGGTGTGTGTCAGTTGAAGATACCCTTCCTAACATTGCCTGTCTAGATAATTTTGTTCTATTCAAAGACACCTTAATAATAATTAGCGCTACGGAAAGTCAATCATATAAGTAACTTACTGTAAAAATATTAAACCTTTACCTTTGGTAGTTTCCTCGCTACAGGTAACTTTACTGGGTTCCACGAAAAAAACACAAGCTCCTCATTCCACGTTTGACTTACACTTGACCAAATGGCGGCTTTGATTTTGACAAATGAAGTTGCAATGTTACCATAGTTAAATTTGCCAATTTACCAATGAACACAAAGCAATGCTACCAACACAACAAAAAAGTTATAACCGTTTTCAAATTTTAGGCGAAGTATGGTACAAAAGGCGAAGTTATAGGAGTTGACGGTACCTACTTAACCGGCCGAAAGTTTACAGTGGTAACAGATTGCAACTCATTAAAATGCTCGAGTAAAAAATATATTTGACTCCGCGTGTACATTGTTGGTGGGCCTTTTTACAATCGTTTGATTTTGACATTATGTATAATGCAAGTAAACTCATGTCTCACATAGATTTCTTCTCACAGACTTTAATGGCTTGTGAAAGTGATTATGAAGTAGACTTACAAAGTGTTAGAGATAAAGCAGTAGATACGTAACATAGAAAAAGCGGTAGTTTACAGTAAACAGAGATTTGATAACAATATGGCAAGGCTAAATAAATTCTCTATATGTGATTTTGAAATTAAATAAACCTACAATTAATTTGTCGATCTAACGACATCATAATATCGATTTGACGACACTATCCTAATCAACTACTTATTTAGGGTTAAATAGTGTAAACCGTGAATTGCAAAGTAGCCGCAGTAATTTGAGGCCTTGTAGAACTTACCTTAGTAAAGGCACTGTTATAAGACGCAAGTTCTATCAAAATTGGTGATTTTGAATAACTTTGTTGAAGTGTTAATGCCAAGTAATGGAGATTTGTAAGGCTGGTTTCAGAGCGGCGCGTCTCAGCAGCGCTGCCCAGGCGCGCGCGGCTCGGGCGCGCCTAAACATAAGCGGCCGAGACGCGGCCCAAGACGCGTCACTATGAAACGCTACATACAATCTAGTGTAATGCGAGGCGCGCGCGACTGGGCAGCGCTGCCGAGACGCGTCGCTCTGAAACCAGCCTAAGAATGATTGTCTGGCAAAAGTTGCCTTGATAAAATTGATATGTAGCAAATAAAGCTGACTATTTGTGCATCCGTGGTCGAAGTGAATTTTGTGTATCTTACTTTGCTTTTTGAAGTGCTTTATTGTATCACTTTGAAATCTGATTATAATTAATTAGAGATGT
Organism: Teleiodes luculella; assembly: GCA_948473455.1. Lineage (NCBI taxonomy): Eukaryota > Metazoa > Arthropoda > Insecta > Lepidoptera > Gelechiidae > Teleiodes > Teleiodes luculella. The sequence continues at coordinate 1,025,037 of OX419609.1, read as the reverse complement.
TTTATAATGATGAAAAGAAAAGTAAAGATATGCCATCGGTCAGAAATATGCCTAAACTGAAAATATCTAAGGAACTCAAGAAAACTTTGACGAGGAAAATTTTGGTGCGAGTGTTGAGGGATCATGAAAATCCCAAATAGTCGGATAGCTTGCATTGAGTTTTAGTTAAGCGCCAATGGTAATTATGTAGCCGTAGCCTAAGAGAAATCTGACCACTTTGTGGAGCCAGTGGGTACGCGGTAGTGCAGTTACCTTGGTGGCGGGTTACCAGGAGGTGCTGGCGATTCCCGAGGTGGAATGCGCATAGCTGTACGTGGGATGCGTACAGCAGTGGAGATTGACAAATGAAGGCCCATAGTAGGCCAAGGCGATCCTGGGATGGGAAAGCCAGGCGATCCTGAGATGGGAAAGCCAGTGTGTGTGTCATCTCATCAAGGCCACTGGTAACAGCTGAGTTTAATGTGGAGAAATTCGATTATGTTTAAGAAAGTATTGTAAACAGAATTATAATATTTGGTCAAAGATTTCTTGAGACTTAGTGAATTATTATAAACTAAAATTGGGCAATATACTCTAGGAATATTAATCAAATTTGATTGATGTCGCATCTTATGATTGTAAAATTAGTATTCGAAGATTATGTTTTTGCTAATAGGTCAGAATTGGCCGAGCGGATAATACTTTGCAAAGCACAGTTTATAGTTTACACACGAGGACGTGTGTCTCGCAGGATGGCCGTGTCGGAATGTAGAATGTCTAGACCGAATTGGATCGTGAGGCTAGCTCATAAATGAAGTCTTGGGGTGGTTGCTTGAGAACCGCTGCTATACTTTGAGAGTCACTGAAGTAATAGTTAAGTACTTGGGCGCAGAGCAATGACGCCATGCTATTCGGGAAGCAGTCCTGTCCCGTAGCCCATATGCAGCGCCCGCGCACGCGACCTACCCTTAAGAATTCATTATAGTCCAATTCATTCATTAAATATTTTAATTAGAAACAAACCCTCTGATAGTCTGCCACCGCTTTTGACGACATATATATATATACGAATGTATTGAGTTGGTATATGAAGTACTTTGTTTAATTATTTTTTTAATAAAACAGTAACATACCGTCTTATCAGTGTTTTTTGCACTTAGTTTGCAGTGCCTTGCGTGCGGCAACAGCAGCGGCCCTCTCCGGCCGCGGGCACGGCAATGGGGGGGCTGGGGGGCGCCCCTCCTGAGACATCCATGACTCTTCACTTGGAATATACTCTGAATCAAAAGTATCTTGAAAGTTACTATTATCAGAGTCATCATCCTGCATAGAACCGTCATTACCATCATTATTCGTCATCTCATACGTAGATGAGGGTCGAGGTTCTGTCGGTTCTCGTTCTATTTTGCTAAGATGTCTCCGATTACGCCTAAGAGGCTTCCCCTTGCCATCGGTCACAAAGTACGAGCGTGGCTGCGGCGCACAACCTACCACTCGCATCTGCTGCCTCTGCCCTGAGCTGTTTGCAGCCAGTACAGTGTCGCCGACCTTCAGCGGGGGAAGGTCACGCGCTCTTTGGTCGTAATGTTGTTTGCTTTGAGCCTGTTTGGTGCGCATGCGGAGATAATCAGCACTATTGTCCCGCTCTGGTTGTATTTTGTCGCTATGTATAGGCAGGCGCGTGTTAAGTCTCCGCCCCATCAACAATTGTGCAGGGCTGCTTATACCATCCTTTGGTGTACAACGATAATTAAGCAAACCTAAATAAAAATCTTCTTGACTCATTATCGCCTTTTTTAGAATTGCCTTCATAGTTCTAACAGCCCTTTCACTTTTTCCATTTGACTGGGGATAGTTGGGAGAAGAAGTGTTATGTTTAAATCCCCACTGGTGGGCGAATACCCTAAATTCCTTAGAAGAATAGGCTGGACCATTGTCTGTGATGAGTTCCATTGGTACGCCATGTCGCGCGAACTGGTCCTTCATTGCTAAAATAACTGATCGTGTATCAATATTCCTTAAAGGACATACCTCAATGTAACTAGAGAAGTAGTCAACTAATATCAGATAATATTTTTTCTTAAATTCAAAAATGTCCGAGCCCACTTTTGCCCATGAGTCGGCACGATTAGCGGGACCACCTTGTAGTACTAATTCCATTGGTGGACGTGCATGCTCCATTTTTTCGTAATATTTTCGTTCGTTAACAGCTCATATATGTCCCCACCGAGGGGCTCGAGCCTACCCTGATACCAGGGTGAATAGGCCTTAGTCGACCACGCTGGCCCAGTGCGGGTTGGTCAACTTCACACACAACCTTTGAATTTCTTCGCAGGTGTGTGCAGGTTTCCTCACGATGTTTTCCTTCACCGTAAGAGCGTCGAATAAACGTACATATGAATTCGAAAATCGAAAACACATTGGTACGTGCCGAGGTTTGAACCATCGAACTTCGGAACGGAAGTCAATGGGCCTAGCCACTTGGCCACCGACGCTCTTAATATTTTCGTTAATTGACACAAATAGAACACTGGTTTAGCTTTATGAACTCCAAATAATACTTTGTCTCGTTTAATTTAATTAACCGCTGTCACCATGAAGTGAAACGCACGAGTCTTGGAAACGAACTGGTTTTATTCAATCACCCACAATAAGAATATAAATAAAATATAAACAGTAAGTACCCACTACAGTATGGAAGATGAAGTATGAAGTCTGTTTTCGTTTGTTAGGTTTCAGCCGGATTTTGTTCTAGTAGCAAAATCCTTCGTTTTTTGGCGGGGTACTGTAACGTTGTACTTGACATTACTTTTTGGCGGCTTGGTTGCCGCTCTTCTCGCAGAAGTGTAGGGTTTCGGTAAGGAAAACACAGGATACCTTATACACTTATATTGCGGATAACTTGTGTTCACAATCATGCAGTTCACAGCAGTTATTACATATAAAATACGGAGAGAGAAATATCGCGTGTGTACGCGGGAATCGTTCGGTCAGCATCTGTCAAAACTATCGGATGCGTTCCGATTCGTGCGAAGCGCGTTTCGTTGTGACTTACAACTAACTTATAAAAATAGCAGTGCGATGAAATCGCCACACCACACCAAAATGGTAAGTTCGCATCCTTGATACCTACAGCTTTGACGCTTGATTGTTCAACTGAAGCGATGTTTGCTTTACAGGATAGACCAGTCTTTCCATCAAGCAGACGTTTGCCAGCACAGTCGGGCAGGAGATTGTAATAGGCTAGGAAGTCCGCACCAATTATTGCAGAGCCTACATCTGCCACGATAAAGGTCCAACGGTACTCGCGGCGCAATCCGAAATCGAGGCGCATATTAACTGTCCCATATGTTCTAATTTTGCTGCCATTAGCAGCGTTTAGAAAGTAGTCGGAATGCGTGCGAGTGGATGTCCAGCTGCGAGGAAGGCAGCATATGTCAGAGCCGGTGTCCACTAAAAAACGGCGTTTGGATGCTTGTTCGGTAATGAACAATCGGCGGCTGACACGGGGAAGGCAATCGGAAGCCCCTCTACAGATTGCCTCTCTAGTTTTCCTGCTTGGGTACTGTGGAGTTCGCATTAATGCGTTTGCGAACTCTTTTCGAATGTAACTGGCGCTTATGTCGCTATTCTAGAAAAATGATATTATTTTGATTTAGGAATTGTCTCGCATTTAAAAAAAAGATAATTTGTCATAACAAATATAGGAATGGTCGTGGAATGACCTGAACAGGATTTGAAGAAGTAAAAATATAGTCTTGAAGTGTTCCTGGTGGTTTCATTATTGAGGGACAACCCTGGAACGAGCTCCATTGTACCCAAGCGCAGGGCTTCGTACATTTAAAAGCCTTGTCCCCGAATTTTCTATGGAAACGACATACCTCAACTCCTGATTGGCGTCTCTGTCTGCTCTTGCTCCTGCCTCTACCTTGTCCAAACTGCAGTGCTGCAATTTGATCTGACATCTCATCTAGGCACTTGAAGACATAGTCAAGACCGGGGGCTGTAGCCGCAGCAACGGTGGGCTGGTGAGCAACAGCTGCAGCTGGCTGATGTGGTGTGGGAGCAGTAACAGCGGCTGCAGTGTGCTGGTAAGGTATGGGTGGGAGTACCAATAGTCACCCCGGGTATCTCCATGATCTTGTCTGCTAATTCTGCAAGTTTATCTAGAGAAAGTTCAGAATGAGGTGTGAGAATTTGCTGTATGTGATAGGGTATGCGACGTAACCAAAGCTGTCGCATAAAATTTTGGTCAGTCACGGAGTTGCCTACTAGATTTCGGAGGTGCCTAAGAAACTGTGTAGGTTTCCTGTCCCCGAGTTCCTCATCACTAATCAGTTGACGTACTCGCTGTTCCTCTGAGGTAGATGTGCGACGGATTAGCTCGTTTTTTAGAAGTTGATATTTATTTTCCGAAGGTGGGGCATTAATAATATCCTCCACTTCAGCAATATGTTGGGCATCTAGCCTAGCAACAATATGATCATACTTGGTCTGGTCCGTCTTTATACCTGCAAGAGAAAACTGTGACTCCACCTGATTGAACCATGTTAGTGGGCGGTCAGGCCAAAATAGTCCGGTCTCTTATGGGAAAAGGTATAAATTTTGGGGTTAAGCAATGCCCTTTGGTCCGAATGTTAAACACATCCACCTGAGCTGAAATCGCCCGGTAGCCAGTCATAACCCCGCGGCAGGTGGGGGGGAGGGGGGGTCAAAGAACAGAGCTCCTAGCGCTCAGAAAAAAAATTCTGGCCGATTTGTTTGGAGCTTTGAGTCAAGTTTGGTGTCGTTATCAGGTAACTAGATGATGCCCAATTCATTCCCCATACCAGTTTTTTAGGGTTCTGTAGCAAAATATGTCGTAATACTTAAAATTGTAAACTTTTAGTAGTAACGAAATCCAAACAAACCTTCATAATTTAATTTTTTTAGTAGTAAACATGGTTTATAAAAAATACTGTCCGAAAGCACATTTAATTCCCATTCTAAAAACATTAACATTAAATAATGTACAATTAATTATTTAAAGTTCAGCAATGTTCGTCAGCGCAACGTAATGGACGGCAAAAAAACTCGAAAAATATGCACTACAAAAAAAAACCGGTAGGAATATTAGTAAAAGTTATGTTTTTTTTTAAAACCTCAACGGAGCATTCGAAATATTGAATGCTCTTAAACAAAACCCCTCAAAAAAGCAGTCATGTGCATTCCATCTCCGCAACAGTTGTATTTTTATTAAAGGCTATTTTATTTTTCAAACCTTTTAGAAGTATACACTTGGTATGTCATTATCATCAAATTTCTGACCTCCCAGGTGCTCCTATAGCCGTAGAAAGAGATGAAACCCACTAGGAGCGAGGTCCGGTGAATAGGGTGGGTGCTCCATCCTTTCAAAGCCAGCATCTTCAATGGCAGCCATGGCAACTTGGGACTTGTGCGCGGAGGCTTTATCTTGATGAAAATAAAAACATCTTCTGCGAGTTTTTCATGCCGTTCCTTGCGTATTTCATCAAGAATTTATATAAGACCCCGTAATAGTGGTTTGGCTTCATGACGTATTTGATCATTACTACCCTTTGGCTATCCCAGAAAAGAGAGCCCATAATTTTGCCGGCGGATTGAATTACCTTAAATTTCTTAGGATTTGGAGAAAACGGTCTCTTCCAGGTCATAGACTGTTGTTTCGTTTCAGGATCGTAATGGTGAAGCCACGTTTCATCCATAGTTACTAATCGAGCCAAAAAGTGGTCAGGATCTTGTAACAGATCTAAACAGCTTTGTGAAATTCTTAGTCTGCACTCGTAACATGCAGTGCTATGATAAAAGCTTGTCGCTCAAGAAACCCGCCATATTGAAATATCCTCCAATAGGATAAGAGAATATGCACGACAAAATTATGTCTGTCACGCGTGGACCGCGCTTGTTAGAGGGGGTTTGTTTCTGCGCGTCCGTAAGCATTCTAGGCGTAGGCAGGCACCCAGTGCGCTGACACTTTTCATGCCTAAATAGTCGTGTATAATATTATGGACACTTCCTTTATCAGCAATAAAACGAACGTTACACGACGATAGGATAAAATATTTTTTCAACTTTTTTAACCATTTGTTCTGTTACTGCTGTCGCAGAATGTCCCGAGCGTGGGTCGTCGTTGGTGGAAGTTCTTCCTTGCTTAAACTCAGCACACCAACGTGCCACTGTAGAATATGGAGAATCATTAACACCTAATGTATCCTGCAAGCCATCAAGTCATGATTTATCTTCTCCGTACTGAAATGTTTGATACACACACAGGTATTTAATTATCGCGCGTACTTAAATTTTCTCCATTTTCGAGAACATGTGGTGCCACTCAGCACATGCTAAGCAGGTGGATGTAGCCTTACACGAGACGTGCCGGATTATCACTGGCTGTTAAGCCGTTTCTGGTTCAAATGCTGCATTGGCTTGCTGGCAAAGCTTCGCCAGATGTCGTAGAAGCGCAGCGAGTGCTATGGAGAGAGCTAAGTTTGAAATGGACCTATGGCACCTAATGTACGATTATTCCCCGTCCAAAAAGGCTGAAAAGCTGTAGGAGCTTCTACAAGTTCATAGCTCCGATCGTTCGAAAGAATTTTCAATTTAAAAGTGACCCCTGGCGGGCGCGGAGCTCGCCGCCTTCCTCCTTTGTCCCACTCTCGGAAAGTCTCCCCCCTACTACCTAAATACTTCCAAGGTCCCTTTGGATATCATTAAACAGGCTTCGAACCCAGGTTGGTCGAATCAAACAAAATCGGTTAAGGTGGGGTCTTTCTGACGGGACGGAGCTCCAGTACGAGTGCGGCCTGTCGCCGCAAACCATGGATAGGTGGGCCATGGTTTATCGTGTTCTGCATGCCCTGAGTCTTACACACCGGAGGAGCTCATAGAGGACACAGAAAGAGCAATCAGCGTGGCAGGGTAGGTATTAGGCAACAAAAATTTAAACTAGCCATCATCGACACGACAGAAGAAGAAGGATTTTGATTTTCTTGCGAGTAGTTTTACGAGTACTTATATTTCTACAGGTTTGTACAAAACCCTCGATCGGCGAGTCCGACTCGCACTTGGCCGGTTGTTTTTTTGTTAGTAGAGCTTGTTTTGCGAATTTTTTGTAGTCCCCTACGCTGCGCTGACGAACGTTGCTGAACTTTAAATAATTAATTGTACGATAAAAATAGTCAAATTTATATTTACTGTTAATGTTTTTAGAATGGGAATTAAATGGGCTTTCGGACAGTGTTTTTTATAAACCATGTTTACTACAAAAAAAATTAAAATTTTAAGGTTTGTTTGGATTTCGTTACTACTAAAAGTTTACAATTTTAAGTATTACGACATATTTTGCTACGGAACCCTAAAAAACTGGCATGGGGAATGAATTGGGCATCATCTAGTTACCTGATAACGACACCAAACTTGACCTAAAGCTCCAAACAGATACGCCAGAATTTTTTTTCTGAGCGCTGGGAACTCTGTACTTTGACCCCCCCTCCCCCCCACCTGTCGCGGGGTCATGACTGGCTACCGGGCGATTTTAGCTCAGGTGGATGTGTATAACATTCGGACCAAAGGGCATTGCTTCACCCCAAAATGTATACCTTTCCATACAAGCATGCCCATAAGAGACCGGACTAAAACGCGGGAAGCTTAGCTGATACCTTACATACTGTATCACCATTAGCGAATATCTTTCTTAAAGTATCGTTTTCTTCCTTTATAGGTTTCATATATTCAGATAAAGAACGTATTTCTTGCTGTAAAGCAGCATTCTGTTCACTTAAAGCTTGTACAGTAGCTTCCAAAGAGTTTGCCATGATGTTAATTAACGTTTAAAAGATTGATTATAGGCTCAAACAAACATAACACATTCAATAAGAACAGTGCAACAGAAAGTCATTAATGTTAGGATAACATGCTTAAGTTAAAACCCAATGATTAGACTAATGTTCAGTATTGATAAAAGTTATAAAAGCCGAAAACTTGCAAAATGTCTCTTAAGTTCAAACACTTTTCCGGCAAGCTTGAGAAATGGTGGTTAGTACATTTTAACTTCGCGGTGCAGATTAAAAAACGGGCGAGACCGGGATTAGTCACAGTTTTTAGCACGGGGATGAGGGGAAACAGTTCCAACACCAGACACGATGCAACACAATGTCATGCAGCACTACACAACGCAAACAGGGTGCAACTTGACGCGATACAGTCTCGACGCAAGCGCAGGTTTTGGGCGGTTGTTTCTCGCTCCAGAGTACTCCTGCTGGTGTGTGATCATGCAGCGGCTGTCAGCTAAGGCCAGGCAGTTGTCCAATCGCGTGTAATATGACACGATGACGATTTTTCTTCTCCACGACGCGGTCACCACTTTGGCGGCTTGGTTGCCGCTCTTCTCGCAGAAGTGTAGGGTTTCGGTGAGGAAAACACAGGATACCTTATACACTTATATTACGGATAACTTGTGTTCACAATCATGCAGTTCACAGCAGTTATTACATATAAAATACGGAGAGAGAAATATCGCGTGTGTACGCGGGAATCGTTCGGTCAGCATCTGTCAAAACTATCGGATGCGTTCCGATTCGTGCGAAGCGCGTTTCGTTGTGACTTACAACTAACTTATAAAAATAGCAGTGCGATGAAATCGCCACAACTTGTAATCCTAAGTAAATTTAATTATTTAAATCATAAAACTTACAATTCTATTTACATAATCTAAAAGTTAAACTTATACTAAAAAATAACTTATCAGTATGCAACTATTCAATTAAACTCAAAATATAATTACTTACAATTTTAATACCGAACCCTTTATTAAATTAACGCTGTGGCAAAAGGTTCTTAGCTAGCTAATTATTGCGTGCGCGGAACTCCGTTTGAGAAAACCGGTTCGGCTGTTTGCGTCCTTTGCTGAGAGTGACCGCAAACTGACATTGATATTCGGGAAGCGCTCACTTCGCACGCGTCATTTTTATTATCACGGACAATCGCCGTAATTATTTTAGCGTTGCTGTTTTTTGATATTTCTAAATTTAAAATTTTAAAGTTTAACCCGCTGGGGTGAGTTGTCATTGCATTTTCTAGATATTTAGCTCATTTAAAAATGTGAATGCGATCTAAGTTCGTTGTACCGCCAGTAGTGTTAATAGTAAAAATTTCTTCGACTGACCTTAACGCTTCTGGTGTATTGTGCAACGGGCTTAGGTAATTTAACCGAGCCTAATGCATGGAATTTCTGCAAATTCCAGGTTCAAATCTAGTTTTTAAACTAGTACAAAGGTCGCTCAGATTTCCTTCTCCCTACCCACATACCCCTGAGTGACTGACTACCTTCGTGACTGGATCGCCGCTGCACCCCTGTTGGCCAGTCATTACTTTTATACTACCATTAATTAGCAAGAATAAAGCCCGGAGAACGAAAAATAATTGTTTTTAAGGTAATAACTTTAAAATTTAACGAATTCACTGACCCCTACCTACCTACCTGCGACGCCTAAACGTCACACATGACCAAGTCAAAAAGAAGAAGACCAAGACTGAACAAAAGGACACAACATCTTGCCCAAATTGTTTAGGCGGGGGAGTCCGACCCGAACAGGGAAACGGAAGCTCGCCGAGGTAATAAGAGGCAAAACACAGACCCAGAGGAGAAATCACAGCAAATGCCGGCCAAGCGCCCCTTCCAGGAGTTCTGCAAAAGAGCAGAGCGACTTGGCCCTAATGATCTTAAGGGAGGACGGCAGCCCGGTTACCGATGCTTGTGCTATCGCTATCAGGAAAAAAATCAGGGAGTTAATGCAGATAAGCTTCAAGGCCAAAAACGACAGCAGGAGCATCTGTTCGCTACGTCGGGCCTGGTGGCGGAGGGATTCTTCCTTCTGACACCGGACACGACGATGGCGAGGGAGTGGGCTCTTTCTCAAGACAATGGTTCCTTCGAAGGAGTAAATGATATAGATAGGGCCTATATCCTTAGATCCCGGGGAAGAAGGAAGATCATTTTGTGGATATCATGGAAAACGTACGCTGCCAGAATGGTCATCGTGAGGTACTCCGAACAGCGGAATAGCCTTCTGGCTAGACAGAAACTTCCACTGGGTGAAAGAATAGGTTGTAGGTAGGTAGGGTTGCAAAAAAAGGGATTGTCCGTGGGAATTTTGACGGATATCCGGATAATTTAAACATTATAATTTGTAAATAAAATAAAATTAATTTGTTAAAATTTTCAGGTGATCGCAATGTTCCAAGTCCTTGGAATTGTGCGCGATCCGATCAGTGCAAGCTTTTTTTTTTTAATTTATTAAGGTCAATTTAAGGTTAATCTTAATATAATACTGTTGAAGTACATTATATTATTACTGTATTTTAATTAATGTATAAATTACCTACCTACTTACATAGGCAGGCACCTACGGGACAAGAACATAATTGATCAAGCTTTACAAGTACCTACATCTTTCTTATAAGAGTAAGAAGTCAGATAAAACATATCAATGTATATGTCGTAGTCATCTGGTTAAATTAGCCAACTAACTGGACGCCTAGGCCGTTCATTAGACGCCAGCACCCAATTGGATTCCTAGGCTGATAGTTAAATGAACTAGAATCACTCAACGTTTAACAACTTGACCATGAGTTCCAATCAAGATTCTAGCAGCGAAAAGAATCTGTGCATTATTGTAACGTTGTACGTTATTTTGTACATTATATTTAGCTTTAGGCCGTGCGCGCATTATTTGGTGCAGTCACCCCGCCCGCGCGCCCGCGGTCTGTCACCGTTGACACTTTTAATTTATCAATCGCTCAGCATTTCGATTCACGAGTGGTCGCGTACCTATACCTTCTATACGCGCACACAACCGTTACGTTTTAACGACCTTTTTTTGTAATCTTAATATTATATCGCTGGATCTGTTTTAATATAATAATAATTCAGTGTATTTTCATCCCCATATTTTGGGTAAGTGTTGAATAAACGCTATTTTATATGCTATTGTGTAATTTTGCTTTGTAACCGTCATTAACGGTCACAATCATTATGTATTTCTGTTTTATTTCCATTCTAGCAGATGCACAGCTATTTCATTTAGGGATTTGAACCATTGTCACCTTATTCCTGCTAATTAGCCTTTCGCTAAAATATGATATTTAATAAAATTATAGACTTTTGTATTTTTTATATTTCCATTTGCAATTTTCATCTTCTTTGTGCTAATTAATCATTGCCATCCGTTCTGATTGTGAACACAGCCACATTACATTGCCACTAGGTGCTTTCTTTGTGTTCTGATCTGTAGTTCGCAATCGACGGAAGGCTTGGACTTTGACCTTTCGCTTACGCGCTTGTTCTGTTCTACTTCAGGGTGTCAGTTTAGGACTGACCTTAACTAGAAGACTCGCTTCTGTTGTGCACAACGAAGATCTACGCATCCCTACCGTCTCGGAGGCAGTTCCAGTGCGCGGAAGTCGTTACATCAAGCTGGAAGTCGGCCACGCTATACTGCAGGGACGGACTCAGGGAAGTGCCAGACCGCGGATGTAAAATCAGGAGGGACATTATAATCCACGACCCATATTTTAAAGTAGGTTTACTTGGAGTGAATTATTTTCATAAAAATAAACCTACCTACATTTTGTAAAAGTTAACTTGTCTCATTTTAACCACATAATAGGCTTGAGACCCTTTAGCAAGTTACATTATGCGGATCTAAATGTAACAACAATCTCAGTTGCGTAAATAAATAATACAAACTTACTTAGGATTAATAATATTGTGATCAAAGTTTTCATTAAGTCAGTAGTAGTGATAATGGTTAGCCATTTGGACAGTAAAATTATTATGGTTTCTTAAATAAAACTATCCTTATATTATTTTTTGTGTTTTTATAACACTTTCATACATCTTATCAAACCTCATTTACTTAGTTTCATAATGGTAAGTATTCGTAAAAAAATACGTCAGGTAATCATAGTCACCCTAACCAAACATCTCAAACTAAGCAATATCCAATTTAACTAAATGACTTCACGATATTCAGTCATCTGGTTAAACGTTGCACTCAATAACTTGGCTAGTCCTACTTCAGCTATTTAGTTGGATGCCGGAATTCAATGAACGGCCTAGGCGTCCAGTTAGTTGGCTAATTTAACCAGGTGGCTGCGACATATATAAAATGATCATTATAGGAACTCATGATAGTTCTTATAGGAGCACGTTTACCTGCATTCGTTCTGCATAGTTTCAGTTCAAACATTCGACCTGTCACAGAATTACATATACGTTGTGTTTTACTAGGGACTCGATAGTGTATCATGTTTACTAGCTGGCTACAATCAAATTTATTATTACAGATAAGTATTAGTTATAAAATAACATTTGACTTAGTAAAATTCTTCTGTTTTTCAAAGATGTAAGTGAAAAACTCAAAGAAATACTATAGGGTAATTTAATATAGAAACAATTGTAATTTACTACCTACCTTAAGAAATTTACTCTGCACTCTCTCTAACTTGTCACTATACGAGTCTTACCATAATACGGGTTCCAAATTGCAGAGGCATTATTCTAATTGGGATCTTATAAGGGATTTATATAGTAATAAATAAGGGCTGGAAAGCTTAAAGGAAACACAGGTTCTAATAACGAAACCATATAATTGATATGATTTCATCGATGTGTATGTATATTAAAGTGAAGTTTATTGTCAATGAAAATACCAAGGTCTTTAATAACCGGAACTTTTTCTAACGGAATGTGTGAAATATGTGCAATTAATAAAATTAGTTTTCTTAGTAAATGTAATGCTTTTGCATTTACTCGTAGCAAGATAAAGGTTTTTGGAATGACAATAGACAGACAGACGATTTAAATCCTCCTGGAGTTTGTTTGAATCCTCAATAGTAACCATGGGGCGGACGACTGTGTGACATAAGCCAAGACGCAAACATTTAAAAAAAAAAATTGACGATTTGTACCAGTATATGGCATTTGGATTTCTGGAAATTATATTATTATGATGCAATGTGACCATTATTGTATTTGCCATACTTCTAATAGAGGGAAAAAGGGGCAACATACTGGTTCAAATCGTTCAAAATACGAACAAAATCTTAAATTTTGAAAAAAGAATATACTCATTCGCCACCTCCCACAGGTATGGCATTATCATATCACACTTCTATTATCATCAATCAGGAGCTGTTGAAAAAATTTTTAAAGGTGTAACAAATCGTAAGGCAAAAATAAAAATTATGCAGATTTTCGGCGGTATGGCGACTATTTGGAACCGTCCGAAAAGTATGGCATGGTGATTTTCGTAAATGGCTGCACGACGATGATCAAACTGTGCAAAAATTAGCCTGGTACAAATGGTTGAATTTTTTATTTTATTATTTACGCATTCGCGTCGGTATGGCGGGCTGTAAGCCACACCGGAGAAGTATGGCATGACACTACCACTAAGTTTACGCCAATAACCCAATTTCACATTTGTAGCCATCGTTAGAAATTTTAGTGTTCGATTAAATGAGTGCCGAGAACGCAAGGGTCTACATTTACACGATAATTCACGATATTATTTTTAAGAAATACCTAAATACCCAATTTAATATTAGTTCATAAAATAAAAAGGATCTAAGTAATTCTTATCTGATTAGATGGACAGTAGAATTGAGGATAATTTAAACCGTTTTACCTGAAAAAATTAAGAGTGGCAATTGATTTTGGTATGTTTTTAAGTTTATAAACATACAAAGGTGAATTTTGAACAGACCACCGAAGCGGACTTTTGGAGTGAAAAATGCTTTAAAAAGTAGAAATTTATGTTTTTCTTCAACAAGAACTTGTCCACATTAAAAGGTTAACTCATGGGGTGCCCCTTATATTGCATAACATAAATATCCCTATTATGAAAATCCATAACAGACTTGCCATAACTTTAAATAGTATAACAATTAGAATCCATAATTCAAAAATACATACCATTATTTAGCATAGGTAACTATTAAAATCCATAACTGTATAATCTTTCAAAATCATAGACTTAACATATTTTGGTAAAAAAGAAGATAAAAGAAACAGCAGTTTTGGTGATAAAAATAATAATTTAATATATTTTTACTATATTTGTCTAATTTATATTTCTTAATTATTAAATATATAATTAAGAAATATAAATTAGACATGTATTAATAATTTAATATATTTTTACTATATTTGTCTAATTTATATTTCTTAATTAATTAAGAAATTATATTTGTCTAATTTATATTTCTTAATTAATTAAGAAATATAAATTAGACAAATATAGTAAAAATATATTAAATTATTAATACATGTCTAATTTATATTTCTTAATTATATATTTAATAATTAAGAAATATAAATTAGACAAATATAGTAAAAATATATTAAATTATTATTTTTATCACCAAAACTGCTGTTTCTTTTATCTTCTTTTTTACCAAAATATGTTAAGTCTATGATTTTGAAAGATTATACAGTTATGGATTTTAATAGTTACCTATGCTAAATAATGGTATGTATTTTTGAATTATGGATTCTAATTGTTATACTATTTAAAGTTATGGCAAGTCTGTTATGGATTTTCATAATAGGGATATTTATGTTATGCAATATAAGGGGCACCCCATGAGTTAACCTTTTAATGTGGACAAGTTCTTGTTGAAGAAAAACATAAATTTCTACTTTTTAAAGCATTTTTCACTCCAAAAGTCCGCTTCGGTGGTCTGTTCAAAATTCACCTTTGTATGTTTATAAACTTAAAAACATACCAAAATCAATTGCCACTCTTAATTTTTTCAGGTAAAACGGTTTAAATTATCCTCAATTCTACTGTCCATCTAATCAGATAAGAATTACTTAGATCCTTTTTATTTTATGAACTAATATTAAATTGGGTATTTAGGTATTTCTTAAAAATAATATCGTGAATTATCGTGTAAATGTAGACCCTTGCGTTCTCGGCACTCATTTAATCGAACACTAAAATTTCTAACGACGGCTACAAATGTGAAATTGGGTTATTGGCGTAAACTTAGTGGTAGTGTCATGCCATACTTCTCCGGTGTGGCTTACAGCCCGCCATACCGACGCGAATGCGTTAATAATAAAATAAAAAATTCAACCATTTGTACCAGGCTAATTTTTGCACAGTTTGATCATCGTCGTGCAGCCATTTACGAAAATCACCATGCCATACTTTTCGGACGGTTCCAAATAGTCGCCATACCGCCGAAAATCTGCATAATTTTTATTTTTGCCTTACGATTTGTTACACCTTTAAAATTTTTTTCAACAGCTCCTGATTGATGATAATAGAAGTGTGATAATGATAATGCCATACCTGTGGGAGGTGGCGAATGAGTATATTCTTTTTTCAAAATTTAAGATTTTGTTCGTATTTTGAACGATTTGAACCAATATGTTGCCCGTTTTACCCTCTATTAGAAGTATGGCAAAATACAATAATGGTCACATTGCATCATATAATTTCCAGAAATCCAAATGCCATACTGGTACAAATCGTAAATTTTTTTTTTTTTAATGTTTGCGTCTTGGCTTATGTCACACAGTCGTCCGCCCCATGGTTACTATTGAGGATTCAAACAAACTCCAGGAGGATTTAAATCGTCTGTCTGTCTATTGTCATTCCAAAAACCTTTATCTTGCTACGAGTAAATGCAAAAGCATTACATTTAGGTACTAAGAAAACTAATTTTATTAATTGCACATATTTCACACATTCCGTTAGAAAAAGTTCCGGTTATTATAGACCTTGGTATTTTCATTGACAATAAACTTCACTTTAATATACACATCGTTTTGAAGTCCTTATCCACTTGCATTGAGATTAGAATCTTCACTAATATTACTATAATTCATGCTCTCGTTTGGCGCCAAAGTCGTCTCAGTGAAGTCGTCTGCATATGGATCGCAGTACCCAGATTGCATGTAAGTGAACGTCTTATTCGCCAACCAATTGACACAGGCCATGTAGCACTCGTTGGTGAATGTGTGAGTGTGTCTACCCAACTTGGCGCATATGGGATAGAACACTCTTGGGCACTGTTTGCAGCCTAACATGTCCCATCTCATATCGAATAATGTGAAATCAATTTTCTGCAGAGCTGTCAAATCAGTAAGCGGGGAAGTGTTCCAGAAATCCATGAATTTAGCGTACCCTACAGGTCTGAAAGTCATCTCGTTTATGTATACGTAAAATTGAGGGGCCGCGAATACTGAGACAAGTAACCTGCAAACTGAAACGAAAATCATCATCATCAATCATTGATTTACTTGCTTACCTCAGAAACCCTGGTGTCAATTTATTGAAGCAGCCGGGACCAGCGTTTTACGTGACTTTCGATGCACGGAATAATGTCTTTTAAAAACATCTGGTGTATGAGCTCTCAATGTCCACCAAATTAACTAGAGAAGGTCTCACTAAGGCTTCTGTCTGACATTTGTAAATGGGAGTGGGTGCAACGGTTTTATGAGCCTTCCGAAGCACGGAATCGTTTATTTTCGAACAATCTGTTGTGTCAGCCCGCTATGTCCACCAAACTGGAAAATGTCTTAAAAATTATAACTTTGTTCCGCGTAATGGAGGCGAGCATTTTACCCCTCTAAGGTGTAAGTAATAAAAATGCTAAATTCTTACAATAAAAACTAATAAGAAGTTCTTTGGTTGCCATGGTACTTCAATTCAATTATATTTTATCAATCAACTTTATAATGTAGTCTGTTGAATGTTGAATATCTATATATGTTATAGTTTAGGGTACCTACATTTGAATTACCTACTCAAAAACACACGGACGAAATTAGTAGGTAACACTTCAGTGCAAACCAAACTTTATAGTTTTATGTAATCAATGGTGTTGATTCTCCCATGGTACACTAAACTTATTTCATTAAAAAAAATTGTCTTGGCTTTTTTCATTCGTAAGACATGGGAACTGAAATGAATTAAACTTTGAATGAATGATAGTTTACTGTAAAATTAAGAGGACTGTGGACCTGTATAATTTTATACAAAAGAAGATATCGTTGATTGATTTATATATCTACTAGATGAAAACCCGGCTTCGCTCGGGTTAAATGTGACTCATAATTATACATCTAGGTACAAAATGTAGGTAGATTAGATATTTCTGTAGTCATCGCTTCTCAAGGAATATTAAAGGTAAGCAAGGCATAGATTCGTATAGCTTCGTTCATTGTGTTTAGTAAATATAGTAAATAAAAACTGCAATAGTTTTTCCACAGATAATGTTTATTTTAAATCAACATTCAAAATAAACTAACATAAATTAATAAAATATTAAACTTTTAAGGTTAATTCTCTGTAAACCTCTTTGTTTTAAGCACTCATTGTGTTTATCTACTTTGGCGAGTAGATAATGGTGTAAAACCACGCACTCCATATTCTAAAAATATGTAAACCACGCACTCGGTATTCCAAAAATATTATGTTTTCTTGTAATGTCATCTAAGTTTAAAAAAAAAATAAGTCTGGTTTACCATACTTGCATACAATTGCCATGGAATTCTATATAGATATAGATAATTTTGCATCATATGCTGGGGACTTTCCACATAAGTTAATGGCAATATTATCATTTTATTATCCGTTTCTCTATCATTATTGTACAGGCTATCCATTAAATTGTTATAATTGTCAGCTCTGAGCTGTTTTGATTCATTCGAAGAAACAATAATCTTTGAGATTCAATCCTAACATAGGCCAATTTTGACGAATAGCAAGTCTATAGGTAATTAGGTACTGATAAAATTGTAACATGATGGCTTCGAGCAGTTCGACTCTCTTCTCTGTGTTGAAGATTTTCATACCCTCCAAGTTCTCCATTAGGAAAAAGTAAAGGCAGTGGCGTAGCGTGGGGGGTGCAGGGGGGGCCATGGCCCCGGGCGCCAACCGAAAGGGGGCGGCGGATAAGGAACATAACGAAATATTACATTGCATGATTAAGAAAAAAAATACTTATTTCAAATCACATCCGCAATATATGTCCCACATATTATTATTATTATTATTATATGTTACGTACCAAAAGCGAAACGAATACTATGCGTGCCAAATAAGAATAGGATCGCGTTTGCAGCTAACGTCACGAGACAGATGTCAAAATACGACAGAAAAGTACGGTCTACAAAAAAATCCAATGATATGATTAAATAATAATTAATTTGAATTAAATGATAGAGATAACACAAGCACAACAAACAGCAAAATAGTAATATTATTACTGGTCGCACCGATAGACGCGTCTGTGTTGCCAGATTATGTGGATTTTTGTGATTTAGGTTACCTCGAAGAGAGTCGGCCCCACTGAAAATTCCTAATATGATTCTAATATGATTATTTTGATTATGTTAATTAATAATTTAGGTATGCAGGTATGCATAAAAATCACGAAAATTCACATAATCTAGCAACATGGACGCGTCTCTCTGTGTAGTAATAATATTACTATTTTGCTTATTGTTGCGTTATTTAAAAGATTTAATTTATTGAAATTAATTATAATATATAAAAATTATTACATTTTCTTGCAGACTGTACAAAGACATTTGATGACATTTGTCTCGTGACGTTAGCTGCAAACGCGATCCTATTCTTATTTGGCACGCATAGTACTCTAAAGTCTAAACTACTGAGAACAGGATCGTAGGTACTTAGCCAGCAGATGCACCAATTTTATTCCAAAAAGTTACCTTTTTTAGTACTACTGTCATCTTTTTTGTGATCACGTAACGCCAAATTTTGTTTTGCCAGAAATGTTATAATATAAAACATTTTTGACAGAATTTTATGCATTTTTTTTGCCAATATGTTTTGTCGATAGTTTTTCCTTTTCGAAGCCTATTTTCCAACTCCTTTCATTTGCAAAAAAATATGTTGTGATGTAAACTTGATTCATGATTAAAAAATGGTAGGTTGGTAGGCAGAACAAATTAAAAAAAATGCGTGGTGAAATACGCGAGAAACGGCGTGGAAAACTCGCAAAAGTTGTTTTGTTTCACCAAGATAACGCTGCTGCCATTGAAGATGCTGGCTTTGAATTGATAGAGCACCCACCGTTTTCACCGGACCTCGCTTCTAGTGATTTTCATCTCTTTCCACAGCTAATAGTAGGAGAGTCAGCGACCAAATCGGTCATGTGGCTTCAGCTGTATTGAAACTCCGTTAGCTACTTCCCTGAACAACCTTTTCCTATAATCTTCGTGCTACACGGAACCCGCGGGCGGTGGGTGCGGGTGTAGTGGCTATTAGGTTCAGGCGTAGCCGCTAAAATCTTTTTTAAGTTGTTGGTTTCTTTCATTCATATGGGAATCGAAAAGGATACCCCTATCCTTTGAATGATATTTAAAATAAGCAGTGCAGCTGTCAAATTTAGCTTAATTTAGTCGGGATGTTTTTAAATGCCTGCTAAATTAGTGCGAACTACGTGTAAAATCGATGTTTGACGTCTCTAAATTTAAGTTGACAATCACCGTGAAAGGGACATATGATTTTTAATTTAAGTTAGAGCGTAAGATGTAGAATCGGGCCCACTGCTTCTCTTAGATGTATTTCGCTGCTGAAGTAGTGCGTAGTAGTTTATCTTGACTTGCAATGAGACGAACGATATAACATTAGGTCCATTCAGTATAATATTTAAACTTGAAATGACTTATAACTAAAATAGGGGGCGCCGGATTCCGATCGGCCC
The DNA here is from genome assembly GCA_948473455.1 of Teleiodes luculella. Classification (NCBI taxonomy): domain Eukaryota; kingdom Metazoa; phylum Arthropoda; class Insecta; order Lepidoptera; family Gelechiidae; genus Teleiodes; species Teleiodes luculella. Next base: position 1,005,291 of record OX419609.1, on the reverse strand, counting down.
CGGGCGGCAAAAAGCCACGCTACGCCACTGAGTAAAGGCTTTCCTTACCCTTTAGCCTTGGCTAAATTACGAATTTACTGGGACTGGTTGATTTGAGTACCTATAGAATAGGTTGATATATAATCTCAACATTAATGGAGGTTCGCCGTTTTCTCCTACAAAGATGACCGCTAACTCATTATATGATTCTAAGTATGTAATAAAACTGCATTGATACCAAATAGGTATTTGGGTTGATTTTCTTAGGCTGCTTTTAATTGTTGCTTTTATATTTTGACAAAAGGATTGGATTCATTGAACATTGTTTGTAAGGACCTCATTATATTGCTTCTACATATATGTTATTTCTAGAATCAGATAAACACATTCATAAATAATACAACCAACTGAAAGTACTGATACTTGAATGGTGTTATTTGAAAGTGCTAAATATAGGTACATAGTAGGGTTAGTTGATATTCTGTACAAAACCTGCTTGAATATTTACGTTTGCCAGCCATTTGAAATGTTTTCTTGCTCTTCTTCTATAGAAAAAAAATCACTGCTGAATTCAATTCAATTGCAATTCAATATTTATAATTATGGCTTCTGTCAGTAGTAAAAAGCACCTAACAAAGAGTATGTCTTAAAAAAGTGTCAAAAACAATATTTTCACGAAACGTCAACGACCGAAGAAAAGTATTACTAGTTTTGTTAAGGGGCCGTCCATTAATCACGTGATCTTTTTTTTAGCATTTTTTAACCCCCCCTCCCCCTTGGTGATACGTGGTGAGGTTTAAGACTACCCCCCACCCCCCACTCAACGTCACGTGTATTTTTAGTACCTGCAAAGAATCTTAAAATTTTTAGAAGATTATCTTTAAATACAGGTAGTAGCAGTATAAAGTATAACCTCATTTTATTCTGAACTTAAGGACTGTGATAAAAATGCCTAGACAGAAAGGTTGCTGGTTGTTATTGATTGGAAAAAATAAATACACGTGATATCTTACCACACCCCCCCTCCCCCCTTGTGATATTTAGTGATTTTTGTCAAACCCCTCCCCCCCTTTTAAGCCTCACGTGATTAATGGACGGCCCCTAAGATCAAGGATTTTATAAGTAGACTAGCGACCCGCCCCGGCTCCGCACGGGAAAATGGTTATTGTGGGTTATCCTTCAGTATATTATGCATGTATTATACATATAAACCTTCCTCTTGAATCACTCTATCTATTAAAAAAAACCGCATCAAAATCCGTTGCGTAGTTTTAAAGATTTAAGCGTACAAAGGGACATAGGGACATAGGGACATAGGGACGGAGAAAGCGACTTTATTTTATACTATGTAGTGATAGTGATATACGTACCAAAGAGGTTGGAAGAGCCAGCTTCGCAAGCTGGCTCTTCCAACCTCTTTGATACGTACAACATCCTTGGTTATGATTCACTCAATGTTTCCATGGCGACTGCGGTTTGTATATCATGGCGACTGCGATTTGTTTGTCAGTGTTATTAGAATTTAACGAAATTCTCCATAATCCGAATTTTGCGGATATATTATGTTGTCGACCCGAAATCAATATTTTTTTATGTTTTGTTATTCATATAAGGTTTCGATCGAGTCTACCGTACCCCTTGACGAAATTATTAATATAGATAACGGGCAACGTGATTAACTTGGAATTATTAATAAGGACCGGCCATTATTAATAATGCCCAAGAGCGATAGGCAAAGTGATTAATTTATTACTCTGATCGGCCATTATTAATAATCCCCGATGGCCCGTGGTCCATGTAATAAGTCAGTGTTTGAGATAGCTTGAACTTATTACTAGGACCGGGCAGTATGAATAATTACTTGTAGCCAATGACCGCCGCAGAAATAGGCCAAAGCGTTCGAGTAAGGATACCAGATGTAGATCGAGCCTTGACGGATAGTCGTATACAGGGTGTTACAAAAATACCCGTAAAGCTTCTTCTTCTTTTAGAAGAGGTAAAGGGTTGCTTGTAAGGAGTCTACTGACCAAGTATGAGACCTGTAGTAAGACATTTTGACTTGATAAAAAGTAACATTTTTAACTAAAAATATTTATTTTTCATCGTATGAACGCAGCTCTTTTATTCCCGGAAGCATTGGTACTGGCAAAGAATAATAGCAATGCATTTCTGCAGATATATCATTTCACGTCGTTTAAATTTTGTAGATTAATTAAGAATATTTTACATAAATTAAGTTGGATATTAGTACTATTCCCTGTGAAAGACAAATACAGAAACAAAAACGAAATGTTTTACGAAAATTATAAAGCAATGTAAGTATTCCAAGAAAAACATACTTTTATATTCTTTAACCTATTTGAACCGCTTAGAGTTTTTAAAAGCAGCTTTTATTTAAACTATTAATATTTTTTAACCTTTCTCGGAAACGTAGGTATTAATGAGTAACCAAATGCTGTCAAGTCTGAAAGTAGGCACTCTATGTCTCAGATGTCAAATTTTAACAGCTGACCACTAGAGTTGGGAATGTCGTACGTCGTACTAAGTCACTGTGATGAAAAATATTAGCTGTTTCTGTACTTTATGAAACACGTTGTATAATTGCTATTATTATAACTTGTGGAAAAAGAAAAACTTTACAAACTTGGAACTAAACACGATATTTTAAACCAACTGTACTCCAGAAATGAGTTTATTGTGTGTAAAGAAAATTCATTTCGATCTACGATGTTCCAAAAGTTGATATTACTCTTCGAGAATGTGCTCGAGGACACTCTCATTTTGTAATGGACAAGGCTTCCAGCATTGTAACTGTAGTGGTGACTGCAATTCAAAACGTTGTAAATGCAAGAAATCAAATATTCTTTGCAATTCCAAATGTCACAAAAGCAAGAAAAAATCATTCTAAACTTAATAACTTTCTTGCACAATCCTTAATTATTAGATATTTCTGTTGATTTTCTCAGTTTACTAATTTTTGAACTATTGTTCTTAAGTAATATTTTTATCAAAATAAAAGTAAGTAACTAGTAATGTTATTACATTTTTAATTGTTTATTTTTGGACTACTATGTTGACTTTTCATGTCAATTTTGTAAGTTTAATTTCATTTAATATACAAAAACACTACAGTTCACCTATTTTATTACTTTGCCCAAGATAGTGTGGGCATTATTCATAATGACCGGGAAAAGTGATTAATCATGCAGGTTTAATTACATTGTCCAATTGAGTCGGGCATTATGAAAAGACCGGCCATTATTAATAGTGTAAGGACTTATCAGATTGCCCGTAACATATAAAAGTTATTATAAAAGTTATTAGCATTATAAAATCCATCGTGGCTATTAGATGCTAATAACCTATATCGTAATCAACAAATTAAAGTTACCAACTTAGTTTTCAATAGTACCTTCTACAACACTGCCAAAAGATTTATTTATTTATTTTTATTTATTTATTTATTTTAAACGAAATTTACAGTATGACAGCAACTTACATTACTAAGGCACTGTAAACTTAATTATATACAGGTATACAATATTAAAAGAGGAACATTTTATAATTTTTCAGCATAACTCAAACATGTAATGTTCAGGCTAGCTATCGAGTCTGAAAATAGGTCAACGTGAGGTGACACGGTTAAGAGCGAGTTAAGTTGGGTGCGAGCAAGTACAAGCGGGGAGTGGTAGTGGTGGTTAGTGCGCATGGTTGGGACAGCCAGTAGGCGATGGCTGCGGCGAAGATATAAAAATTGGACCTTAAAGGGGAGTAAGCGTTATTTCCTTCTATAAGATTAGATTTTAAAAAGCATGAAAAGGACGTACCTACTCCTGCCTACCTATAGAGTTTAAATTTAAATAAGAGCATAATGTAACTAGAATTAGGGCCAATCTATAGCAATGTTTACTGTACGGTTTGGATGTTATACTTTGATTAAACTTCGTCAGTTTTTTTTAATGTAAATTTACTCTCTTATTTTATTTTTATTTTTAGGGTTCCGTACCTACCTCAAAAACCTTAAAGGATTACTCGGGTGTCTGTCCGTTAGTAGTCTGTCAGCGCCTATTTCCACTGAAACTACTGGACCGATTAAGTTGAAATTTGGTACACGTATGTAGATCCGTGAACCAAAGACAGACGTGTGACATAAAATAATGAATTTGGTGGGTGGTAATTTTCGCCGATTTTCTAAAATAACTTCAAAACCATTTATATTGAAATTGTAAAAATAAAATACATAATGTTACTGTAAAAGCCCGTATGTTGGTTAATGTTAGGTTTTACCAACAAATCATTCACATGGTAAATGTAAGTATTAAAAAAAGATAATTTAAAAATATATAAAACCGCCTTCAAGATCCTACCTAACCTACACTAAAAAGTTAAAAATAAAATAAAAATCTAGCTGAAAGCATAGAAATTTAATATGGCTATTAATATTCCTTATTTACATAAATTGTAACATCATATAAACATGTGTAGACACTGTTATACTCTTCACCTTGGAGTCGGTGCCAGTTGAGGCTAGCTATTTAATCGGAACCACATCTGATCTCAAAAGCTCAGATCGTTGAATATAAAAAAATTAAAGAACGCGGTCAGAGTACTAGGTACTGAGCCCACTATAGATTTAGATTAGATATAGCAGTAGAATTCTTTTGGTCGAAATGATGGTGATGATGGTGATTAGCTGGCACCGACTCCAAGATAAAGTGTATAACAATTTCTACACATGTTTATATGATGTTACAATTTATGTAAATAAGGAATAATTATAGCCATATTAAATTTCTATGTTTTCAGCTAGATTTTTATTTTATTTTTAACTTTTTAGTGTAGGTTAGGTAGGACCTTGAAGGCGGTTTTATATATTTTTTAAATTATCTTTTTATTTTACCCTTTTTAGTGGAAATTTACCATGACAAGTTAGGTACTCACAAAACTTTAATTTGTTTTGTTTAGTACATAATTGTATGCAGATTTTCTCACTATGTTTCCTTTACAGTATACGTTTGATTTTTAAATTCTAAAACATTGCTATACTTGATTGGACTTTAACCTAAGTTTTCCGAATGGCGAACAACTGACCAAACCACTACGATACCGACGACACGCTCGCCCGTTTAGTCCACGGAAAAATTCTTAAGTTGTTATCTTCACTTGGGGTTTTCAAATCTTTAATCTATGACTAGTTTACAGAATATATGAACCAAAACCGCATATTTCTTGTTATTTCAATTATAACAAAAGCAACGCAATGAGTGTGCTGTTGTTTATTGAAGAGTTTTCGTTTTAGTCTTCTACTTCGCCATCAGATATAATCCAAATTTATATGAAACCAGTTTGAGTACAAGTTCGATCTATAAGACAAAAAATATTGAAATCGATTGATAAGAAGCCGAGATATTGCCAAAACAATTTACCGATCGGGTATAACGGCATCGTCAATTTTATTGAGGAGTTATTTCCTCATATCTTCAAATTTAATCATCCGATCTTAGCAAAATTTTTATGGGACCACCCTGCAAGTACTGGTCGATTAAAAAAAGAATTTTGAAAATCGGTTCACAATAGGGAAGTGTCCTCGGAAAAAAGTTATCGATTCTAATTAATCCCTTTGTTAGATTATCGAAAAAAATTTAACACGTATTTTTTTTTTTTCAATTTGACGAAGATTTACCGAATCAAAATGTATGAGAAGGGTACTATGACGTCACTTGTTTCGTACAATTTGTATGGCGGCGTGTCGTTACTGGAAATTTCAAAGTGCTGTATCGTCGGCATTTTTCGTTTGCCAGACGAAAAAAAAAATACGTGTACATTATTTTTTAGTAATCTAACTGACGGACTAATTAGATTTTTTTAGGACACTTCCTCATTGGCGGAGATATCTTATAACAAACACACAAAAAAAATAAAAACATACGCGTCGAATTGAGAACCTCCTCCTTTTTTGAAGTCGGTTAATAAAAGGAAGATATTTTTTTTATCTAATGGTACATGTTAGGTTTTAACAGAGGTGGCAGAGAAATGCTGGTTTGGGAAGGAAATAATAAATACATTTTCTTCATTTATTTTGATTGTTATTTGTTGTTTTAAGACGGATGACTCCAAAGCAAAAGCAAAGCTAATTCTTACGATTGACCCGTCTCTTTATGTACATATAAAGAATGCCGCTACTACATGACCTCTGGACGACATTGAGAAATATGTTTGACGACTCGGGATACTCAAGGAAAATCAGTCTGCTGCGGAATCTAATCAATATACGTTTGGAAAACTGTGAATCTATAATAAACTACGTGACTCAGATAATAGAAACTGGACAGCGACTTCAAGGAACAGGTTTTAAGATCACAGATGAATGGATTGGAGCATTAATGTTAGCAGGATTACCCGAAAGGTATGCTCCTATGATAATGGCCATAGAACATTCGGGAATCGACATTACCTCTGACATCATTAAAACCAAGTTAATGGATATGTGTCCTGTTAAGAGTTGTGTAGGTAATGCGTGTAATATCACAAAAGTAATATCACCCTAAAACGTAATGTGATATCGCATTACGCGAGTATTTTAACCAGTACACTACACCAGTACACATCACACATTCATTAGCAAAGCATAGGTTTAGCATAGCTTAAACTACTCCGTCCGTCACCGTATCATGTTCAGTACCCTTAGTACTCAGCTCAGTGATGGATAGATAATGGAAAAGCGCGCGACGCGGTGGCCGGTCAGTCAGATAAGTATTTTACAGGAGTCAAACAAAAAAGGACTCAGTTCTGCGCAAGAGTGAGCGCGGTGTATCTGTATGTGTACTGCAGACTGCCATGGTACGGTACTGTACGGAATATGTAAGATTACAGAGCATTTTTTCGTAGGAAGTGTACAGTTTCGTTCAACATTTCGGGTACTGTTTAGGGTGATGTGTACTGGTACGGGGTGATATCACCTTTTCGAAAGTAATGAGTAATGTGATATGTCATTAAAACGTACTGTTTTGCGCATGTCTAGTGTCCTGATATTGGCATTACTTCCGGTTCCGCCGAGAACGCATTTATTGCGAAAGGGTCGCAGCGCTTGAAAAATGGCAACACTAAACCGAACTTACCGAATAATCGACAAACGTCAGAAATGAAAGCCAAAATGATAAAAAAAATGTTATAACTGCAAACAAACGGGTCATTACAAAAATCAATGCCCAATCAATGCCCGAATCACTGAGCAAGTAGGGTAAAACACCCAGAAGTCAGCCTTGCACCAATACTCAGCCTTTATGAACGTTAAATTCATATAAATAGTGTCTAAATTGGATTACACGAAAATAGTATCGTTAATTCAAATCTCTGTACTCTGATTGGTAACTTTGCACACTTAAAAACCAATAGCATAACGAGACGCCGAGATATGGTCGTTCATTTGCACTGTCATCAGGGACATGTACGTGCGTGTACCAGTGACTAATTTTTTTGTAAGGAGACGTCGTCGCGGATTCGGTAAAGCTCTGGTTTCCTAGGATAGCGGTGCCGTCATAGAGCGGTCGTAATACAGCGGTGAATGACGTCACTAGAACGTTGTCTATGTAAACAAAATGGCGCGGTTTCCTAGAGAGCGTTAACTGACACCGTAACGTCAAAAAGCGGTGCCGCCATTTGCATGACGGCCGTCTTGTCGGTGTCAGACAGTTTCGTGAACGTTTTATTGATAGCGGTGAAGCAATTTTCAATACGTATTTGTGTTTTTTGACGTACAAAATGAGTTCCAACTCTTGGAGCAGCGAGGACGACGAAATTTTAATAGATTTCGTACGTAACCATGAAGCTATTTATAATATAAAAAGTAAAGAGTACAGAAAAACTCAATTGAAACAGAATTGGTGGCGTGAAATTGGAGTAATTTTAAATAAAACAGAACAAACAAAAAGCTAAATCAAGATCGTCCATTTTCTCTCATGGATACTTTTCGTTTGACGTTTGTTTCTAAAACTGACTGACGGTCGTGGACGTGACGGTTTGGTCGTGGAACTTTCCACATGTCGACACCGTAAAGACGGCCGTCTTTTTGCGTCCGTTATATTACGACCGCTCTATGACGGCACCGCTATCCTAGGAAACCAGAGCTTAAGTATTTCGTATTATTTGTGTCAATTGTGTAATTTTACTATGTAATATAACATTTAAATACTTAATTTACGAGAAATAAGCTTAAAATGGTTGTTTATTTGTAAAATACGTTTAAATTTTGGTGGCTGACCATTGGGTTTTTCGAAGTAAATCTAGTAGTCAGCCATTGGTGGCCGACCACTGGTGTTTTTATGATTTTATTATATTTGGTTGAAATTAACACTGCTGCTTGTGCTTTTTTTGCTGAATATAGTGATACTGGTGGGGCAGTGGACTGTATTTGAAGATTTTTACGAAAAGCGCGAGGGAAAGATGGCGACCAACGGCTAAGTTGCTACAAATGAATCGAAAAGAATACGACACGATATAATTTGGTTTGTGTATTAAGTATATGAGGGAAATGACGAGCTGATTCGGATTCGAAGGTTTGGAGTCAGCTCGCCAGAAGGAAGCACATACCTGGATGCGAAGTGACCTTGGCTAGCGACGCTATCGCTCCAAGCGTGTTGCACTGTCCTGGAGGTGGATTGGCGTGTTGCACTGGCACAAAGTTAGTTCTTTTGCACCAAATGTTCTTCACTGGTATATTCACAAAGTTTATTATAACACAAATTAGTTACGAGACACTCGCGGTTTCTGAGCGCGTCGTGGAGTCGATACGATATGATACGAAAGGCGTGTGGTCGAAGCGAACGCCATAGAGCGACTGACGGCGCCACCGCGCCACACTCGCGAATCTCTCGCGCAGGGTAGGCAGGCGTGTGCGGGAGGGAGAGTAGGGAAGGGAATGCATTTTATCCACAAACCAAATACAATTTACAAAAATAGCGCGAAAAACTATAACACGCGCAACCAGATACTAACTCTTATGGTATAAAATTGCGATTTTACCAGTAGTCAGCCGTATATAATAGTAAGTGGCTGACTTTTGGATATATGAACCCAGTACTCAGCCGTTCACTGAAAACGGAACTTTATTGTGTTCTATTAAAGTAGGTTTTGGTGGGTCGCTTCGCTTAGCATAGCAATTCTTTTGTTTTAGGATTTCATCATGTCGAAAAGGCCTACTCACCAGTACAGGGAAGAACAATTAACACAAGCCATGGCGGCGATCAGAAATGGAATGAAAATAAGGGAGGCTAGTAGAACTTTTGGTGTCCCACGGGGAACTCTTCAGGACCAACCACATTTAAGAGTGCCAGAAATGCCTCGAAAGATGGGTCCAGATACGGTACTAACCAAAGCAGAAGAGACTATATTCTATATAATAAACCAGTTTTAAGCAAAGAACGGTACCTTAGCTAATTGAAAAAAGAAAAAAAAAACAACAAAGAGGAAAACAACAAGAAAAACAGCAATAGATCTGAAGAACTTAACCTTTTACCCAGTAAAATTATAAATTCAGAAAATCTATCACCTGTATTGAAAAAAAATTTAACCTTACCAGGGGGTTTTATAGGGATAACAAAGAAAACAAAAACAATAAAATCTATGAATAAAATAGAAGCGATATTTTCAGACGAATGGCGACAATTTGAAAAACAGAAAGAAGAAATAAGGGAACAGAAAAGTAACGAAATCTTGATGAATAAATTAAAGAGACTAGAAGCTAAAGAACAGAAAGAAGAGGAAAAGCGGAGAAGGCAGGAAGAATAACGAAAAAGGAAAGCAGAAACATCTTCAAAGACATCCGATGCGAAAAGAAGGAAACCACAGAAGAAGGCTTGTACAGTGAATAAAATGCAATGCCATAACTGCGATGACGAACCTAATAGCGATACAGAAATTAACGACTTAAAAAATATTGGTTGTGACGCATGCAAAAAGCTGGTGTAGACTATCATGAGACATTTTCTCCTGTGCTCAGGTACTCCACTTTACGATTGTTATTCGCTCTATCTCTTTTTTTTTAATTGACCTATGCTTTTGTCCAAAAGGTACGACGGATCAAGCTTCACCGGACTTGCGGGGGAGTGGAAGACTACCCCAAAAAAAAGTCATACCAACGCGTCTAGGGGCGGCTCGAGGGAGCCTCGGACCACGGCCTAGCGCGTTGATATTGAAAAACATCGTGAAGGAGACGACGCCTGAGGGGCTCCGTCTCTGATTTTCAATTTTGATTATGGTTCTGGCCGCGCCCCCGCCGGCGGGTGCGGGCGTTGTTACCTGAAGGGTATTCACTACCTGAAGGGCATTCTGTAAGGTGTAATATAAATTATTTGACTGCTTTAACTGCATCTGTGATTTCGTCGTCACGTCCGGAAAGGAAATTAGTACAAAGTAATCATAAGTATTACCAATGGGTGTCCTTACCTATACAGGGTGGAAGTAAAAGTCTACCACATAAATTGTATAAGTGAAATACATAAAAAAAAGTTTTTGGACCTAATTAATATTTAGACATTTTTAGGGTTCCGTAGCCAAATGGCAAAAAACGGAACCCTTATAGATTCGTCATGTCAGTCTGTCTGTCTGTCCGTCCGTATGTCACAGCCACTTTATTCCGAAACTATAATAGCTATACTGTTGAAACATGGTAAGTAGATGTATTCTGTGAACCGAAACTTAAACTCAAAACTGAAAACTCAAAAATTTTTTTTTCATAAAACCCAGGTGGACTTATGGGGTGAACCACGGGTTTGGACTGAAAACCGTTACGTGTGGGTTATATCTATGGATAGGTCTTTAAAAATGATATTGAGGTTTTTAATATGTTTTTTTCCTAAACTGAATAATAGTTTGCGCGAGAGACGCTTCCAAAGTGGTAGAATGTGTTTCCCCTCCATGTAACTTCTAAAATAAGTGAATGATAAAACAATAAAAAATATATGATGTGAAAATTAAAACTACCAACGAAAATTGGTTTCAACGAGATCTAGTACTTAAGTAGTTTTTTTTTTAATACGTCATAAATCGTAAACCGCAATTTACCTTTCACTATTATTAAAACACTAGATGAAAACCCGGCTTCGCTCGGGTGAAATGTGACTCATAATTACACAGAAGTGGACCTTATGAGCCGAAAGGTACAAAATGTAGGTAGATTAGATATTTCTGTAGTCATCGCTTCTCAAGGAATATTAAAGGTAAGCAAGGCATAGATTCGTATAGCTTCGTTCATTGTGTTTAGTAAATATACTTAGTAAATAAAAACTGCAATAGTTTTTCCACAGATAATGTTTATTTTAAATCAACATTTAAAATAAACTAACATAAATTAATAAAACATTAAACTTTTAAGGTTTATTCTCTGTAAACCTCTTTGTTTTAAGCACTCAGTGTCTTTCTCTACTTTGGCGAGTAGATAATTGTGTAAAACCACGCACTCCATATTCTAAAAATATGTAAACCACGCACTCGGTATTCCAAAAATATTATGTTTTCTTGTAATGTCATCTAAGTTTAAAAATCTGGCAATTAAATCGGGTCTATGTTCTTTTTTAATGCCTTGGAAATTATCTAACATTTCCTGCTATATAATTTTGCATCATATGCTGGGGACTTTCCACATAAGTTAATGGCAATATTTACTGGGACTGGTTGATTTGAGTACCTATAGAATAGGTTGATATAATAATATAATCTCAACATTAATGGAGGTTCGCCGTTTTCTCCTACAAAGATGACCGCTAACTCATTATATGATGCAGTGTTACACCCACGCAAATCAAGAGATCTAAGTATGTAATAAAACTGCATTGATACCAAATAGGTATTTGGGTTGATTTTCTTAGGCTGCTTTTAATTGTTGCTTTTATATTTTGACAAAAGGATTGGATTCATTGAACATTGTTTGTAAGGACCTCATTATATCTAAGCGCACGGGAGTGCGCAGGCCAAGTTCCAGCAACAAGCCGCGCGCATGCCGTGCACTATTTACACGAACCGTTTCGACCCACTTTTGACCTCAGTGCCTATTGCAAGTAGGTACAGAGATAAAATTGTACCTACGTAATTATATACTAGTACTAAAGCAGTATGCCAAATTTCATAGATATAGCTTCAATGAATTCTGAAATATAACCCTGTGAAAATAGCTAATTTTGGCACTGACTGACTCACTCACTGACCGGTAATCAAAATGTTTAGGCCACTTCCAATTGTCCTAGCCTTATGAAATTTGGCACACAGGTCGTGTGTTATATGTAGATTAACAAAAAATTAAGAAATTTAAGAAAGTTGGCTTAATTGAATATCGAATTTATAATAAAAATATTTTAGTACGGCTTGCTAGCTAAAAAATATAAGGATATCGGTCCCATCTGGCAGAAAGTACGAAACTTGGCATGAATGTAGCTGTCATATATGTGCTTCAATATCGATATGGAAACACTTCGATAAATTATTGTTTCCCCCCTTTCCCCCCCCTTTTATCTCCCTCATTCTGGTTTTTTGAATTTTATACTAAAACGGTACGTCTGAGGAGTTTACTTTTCAGAGAACAAATCATCGTCGATAAATTGCCTACAAAACGATACTACATTTTATAGTGCTAAGATTAATATATTTCTATACACAGCCATCAACGTTTTATGAAATTTTAAAAACAGGCACACTTTTTTCTTCCTTACTTCATTTATAGGAGAACGACAAGAGTGGTGATAAAATGGACTAAAGAAGTCAACTACCTTATACATTAAGCTAAAAAATGACATTTATTTCATAGTCGTAAAGGCATTACTTCTAGAGTTACATCTCACCGCGTCTGACTCAAGTACCTACTCTTTTTTTTACCTTTTTAGAATACATCTTTCTGTTAACTTTGTTTAGCGTAGATTAGATTCAGATTTTCCAATTAGAAATAAAACAGTCCATGTATTAATCCAGGCCACAGTCTATTTACATGTAAAACTAGCTTTCTGCCCGCGGCTACGCTTGCGTTGTGTTTCGACATTTCCGTATTAATTTTTAACTATCCCACTTTTTTCCGTGATTTTAAAGTATCCAACATGTTGACCGAGTATATAAGGTACCACCATGCAAAATTTCATTTCAATGGGTCTAACAGTTTCGGAGATAAGCCCGTAGAATGTACTGCGCCGTATGAGTTACTAAAGCTTTTTAACTATCCCACGGGAACTTTTTAATTTTCTGGGATTAAAAGTATCTAAGATGTTGACCGGGATATAAGGTACCACTATACAAAATTTCATTCAAATCGGTCGAATAGTTTCGGAGATTAGCCCGTACAAACAGACAAACAGAGAAACAAAAATATTAAAAAAAAATCTGGGTATGTACTATATCGCTTCTTACATCCCCTTGAATAGGTTTATAGCATTTTTTTTCTATGTACAGATTTTATAGATTTTTTTTTGTTTCTTAAAAATTAATACGGAAATGTCGAAACACAACGCAAGCGTAGCCGCGGGCAGACAGCTAGTTTTACATGTAAATAGACTGTGGCCTGGATTAGTAAATGGACTGTTTTATTTCTAATTGGAAAATCTGAATCTAATCTACGCTAAACAAAGTTAACAGAAAGATGTATTCTAAAAAGGTAAAAAAAAGAGTACTTGAGTCAGACGCGGTGAGCTGTAACTCTAGAAGTAATGCCTTTACGACTATGAAATAAATGTCATTTTTTAGCTTAATGTATAAGGTAGTTGACTTCTTTAGTCCATTTTATCACCACTCTTGTCGTTTTCCTATAAATGAAGTAAGGAAGAAAAAAGTGTGCCTGTTTTTAAAATTTCATAATACGTTGATGGCTGTATATAGAAATATATTAATCTTAGCACTATAAAATGTAGTATCATTTTGTAGGTAATTTATCGACAACTATTTGGTTCTTGAGAAGTAAACTCATCAGTCCTACCGTTTTTGTAGAAAATGAAAAAAACCAAAATGAGGGAGGTAAAATGAGGGAAAAGGGGGGGGGGGGGAATCATTTCTCTGCGTGTTTCCATATCGACATTGAAGCACATATATAAAAGCTACATGTAGGTATGCTAAGTTTCATGCTTTCTGCCAGATGGGACCGTAATTCAGGTTAACAAGCCGTACTATTTCTAAACAAGTGGTACAATGAGAATACGATGAGGAGAGGGGGGAGAGGGCAGGGGGGGTATAAAATATATTGTCATGTATTCAAATACACTGTAGCGCTTGTTATAAGACGTGATAACCTTGTCACATCGTGCAATTTTTATTATTCTTAATTTATCGAAAGAGACCGTTGTAGAAAGATTAATAATGTGCGCTTCAAAGGTGCGCTTGTATAAAAAAAAACGACCAATCGAGCTCTGAATACTGTAAACATTAGGAATGAAGATTGGCTAAGTACGATATGTATATTATCTTAATTGTTGTCAAATTTTAAAATGCATCGTGTACAGTAGCCAGCACATGCGGCTGGACATAATGACCTTGGGAGCGTCTTTATCCTGTAGTAGTAGGAGCGAAAATCGTGGAGCGAATATCCAGCCGCATGTGCTGCCTACTGTACCTATTTTATTTATATTATAATATAAATTTGACCGATGTACTGAATGTCATTTAATTTAACTATCAACTATTTAATACGTAAACACTTGACTTAGAGATACGACTAAAACTTTAAAAAAATAATTTGAGATTTAAAATAATATTGCTCGCTACTCCAACCAAAATTGTTTCATGCAAACAAATTCGCGATCGCAACAACGCTGTCACTAAATTTTACGGCATGTCACTTACGTCAAGTGTAGCGACGTTTGTCATTATTTAGAAAGGTTTAATAAGAAGATTTTATGACTAAAATCTATGTATAGTTTGGCCATTAAGTGTAGAAATTAATTAAAGAGGAACTAAAATGTTTCCGCAAATGACAACACCACATCCGTTGTCAAACGTCAGTCGATTTGTCAAAATTCAAATAATTTTTGACTCATTCGACATTTGTTTGTGATTTCTGGATAAATATACGTTTTAGCCAGTGAATTGTTATTAGAAATGGGTAAAACGATAAAAAGTGGCACCAGAGAAGTCATATATAACGTTTTTAAAACATGTTTGACGGAATATCATGCCGGGAAACTTCTCACAGAATTGGATGACCTTTACAAACGAATTGCTTCTATGACATTTATACACTCTAATTCTATATAAAATACGTAGTTCGCGATATAAATTACAATAATAGCTTTCCCATAACATTGCCACAACAACCATGCAAATTTGTAACACGCATATCGTTTGTTGACGCTTAAGGTGTTACACTACACTTGTATGTATGTCGGCATCTTAGCATCAGTTAAATAAGTAAGCAAAATCACGACATCGATGTTTTCTACGGATTAATCTAATTTGTGAGGTTATGTTTACCTACATTCGAGAAAAGAAGATTTATATATAGCGCGACTGCATAATTTTGGTCGTTACACACTACATTATAATGTTTTATTTTGATTACAGGAAAATCGGAAAGTACTGTTCGACGCTTGATTGATGAAGGGCACAAAAGCGGTGGCAAGTTTTCAACGCCTGCAAAGCATAAATAGGCCGCCCGAAAATAGAATTAGATGACTTTACCATCTGTGCGATTCGTCAGAAAATTCAATTTTCATACTCAGTACAAAAAATAGCATATAATAGCACCAACTTTGCGAAAATTGTTAGCGGTGGCAAAAGAAGAATTAGGATTTCAAGGAGGCCGTGAGAAATTAAGACAAATTTTACATGCCATAGGTTTTTCATATAAAATATGCTCTACGAATAGAGAAACGCTAATAGAAAAAACAAATATAGCGGCAAAAAGAGAAAAATATTTGCACATCATGAAACAAAATAGGGATTTGCCTGTTGAACTCCAGAAACAAATAGTATACTTAGATGAAAGTTATATTCACGCATCTTATAAATTGAGAAAATGCTGGCAATCCATAAAAATCAAAGGCATAAAACATGATGTTTCAAAAGGAAAACGTTGGATTATCGTCCATGCTGGAACTGCTAAAGGATTTGTACCCAATGCTTCACTTATATTTAGTGGCACCAACAAAATGGAAGATTATCATTCTGAAATGAATTCTCAGAATTTCACAAAGTGGGTGTCAGAAAAATTGATCCCAAACCTCAATGAGGCTTCCATTATTGTCATGGACAGTAGGTGCCTCTGCTTCGCTACGTCGTCGGGCCTATTGGAGGAACTTTTTTGGGATGAACAACAATTTATTTTGCTGCCACAAAATAAAACAACCTTCGATATAGTTAGTTAACAGGGAAGCTTCTTCTTCTTTCGTGTCGATTCGGCGACAAAAATTTTGAAGACCAGAACTCCGCCACGGAAACAGCATTTTCCGTGGTATTGTAAAGGTGTTCGCGTGTGCAGTGTTGGGGCACGCGGGGCAGGTCAGTAGGTGGGCCATCGTTTGTGGGGAGACACCACAAGCATCGTCCGAGCTGTATCCCCACCTACGCATGTTTTCTCCACTACGGTCGACCTGGGTGCGGAGTCTGTTAAGAGACTTCCATGTCGGCCAAGGCAAGTCATGCTCGCTCAGGGGGGAGGCTTTCTGAATGCGAGCTTAGTGTTGCCTTGGGGTATCTCTCCTTCCAGGTATTGAGCCAGACTTCGGAAGCTTCACCACTCAAAGGGAGCACATCCTTGATAAAACTGTGTCGGCTTTTTAATCTAACTCTTTTAATCTAAGATTCTTTCTTCTGACACCGGACACGACGCTGGCGAGGGAGTGGGCACTCTCTCAAGATTATGGTTTCTTTGAGGGAGTCCGATTAGATATTAGACCCATGGACAGGGTTAGGGCCTCGATCTGGATCCCTGGCAAAAAGGAAGATCATTTTGGGGACATCATGGAAAGCATACGCAGCCAAAATGGTCATCGTGAGGAACTCAGAACAGAGGAATGGGTCCTACTAGCCAGACAGGAACTTCCGCTGGGAGAAAGAATAGTCGTAGGCATACCACAGGGCATTCTTGATGAGGAGAAAGACTATTGCTGGATTCATCATGAAACCACAAAAGTCCAGGTTCGCCTCATCAAGAACAAACTTACCATAAAGCACGACACGGGGGAGGGAAGCAATGAAGGCTCCAATATCGTTCCCGGGGGGGCGTGTTTACTAAATATACCTTGTGGAGACGCCAGTGACGTCACGAGCTTGTCTATCTTCGGGTACAGTTAGGAGGAACAACTTACAAAGTGTCTACTACTAAATATACCTCTGCAAGACACGCCGACTCGACCTACATCGGGTATAGATAGTAGCACCATTTAAAAATAAATCGTTACTAAACATACCCTGGTTAGATTACAAGAGTTTGCTTGGCTTTGATCGGGTATAGTTAGGACTGCACTTTTTTTATTGGTAGCTACTATCTATACCCGAACACAATTCGTAGCTTTCGTTACTCTAATCGTCTCTGTCGCGCACCGGCTTCGCGTGCTATTTTTTTCCTTCTTTATTTGTTTGTTTACTTTGAATGACATTGACTTAGTTTCGATAGCTGCCGTCTAAGTAAACGACATTAAACGTTTTTTTCTTCTTATTGGTTTTTCGTGGTTTATATGATTCGAATATTATTATATAAAATAATAATAATAAATATGTGGGGACATCTCACACACGGCCATCTGACCCTTAACTAGGCAGAGCCTGTACAATAATAAATAAATAAATAAATAATAAATATGGGTGTCAGACAACTGATACACATACATATATAATTATATAACATCCAGACAAGGAAAACACAAGTGCTCATCACACAAATGTTTGCCCTGGCAGGGATTCGAACCCGCAACCCTGTGCTTCGAAGGTAGACGTACTACCCGTTTTTTCTCAGTAGTTCCTTTAGCAGTTCCTCTGAAGGAACTACTGAGCATTTTTTGTCCTTGTAGTTCCTTCAAAGGAACTAAAGGAACTACTGAGACTACCAAGTTCCTTTATTTCTGTATCAAGTGTCAGGAAAGAGATTATATGCGGTTTATGCACACAAACTCATTAGAAAGGTTATCATCTTTTGCTTGTCATTAGCTGTCATTGACCCGGCTCCAAAAACCAACTAGGCTACGGAGCCGTCCATCACATCATATCTCGTAACACTAACCTCATAAACTTAATGTTTAAGTTACAATTAACAATTAATTACTAAACATACCCCTTGTGGCATTATAAGTCGGGTGCACTTAGTAGTTCAAATATTTTATCATGCTATTTATTCTCGACCAAAATCCTATAGGGGGAGGTACATTTTGTAAATATACGATGCTGGCATTAAAAATACTATTCACTCTTAAGCATACACGATTATGAAATCAAGAATCGGATATAATTCGTAGTTAAAATATTTCGGAAGCGCTGCACTAAGTATACCCGACCAAAACACCACAGGGAATCTCCACAAGGTACATTTGTAAACACTTGGCGCGCATCATTCACTCCTAAATATACCCGATCATGACACCCCAACTCGGGTATATTTAGTAGTTCGAATATTTTGAAAGCGCCATGCTAAATATACCCGACCAAAACCCCATAGGGAGTCTCCACAAGGTACATTTAGTAAACACGCCCCGGGGGGAACTGCGAGACGGACCAGTCTGCATCGCGGCCACCTCCTGAGTTGATGGAGGTGCCTGAGCTTTACACTCCCTCCACATCACAGACAAAGACGGGAGAGGGCACTGATCCGGGCGGCGCACAGGGAGCCGCGGCGAGCTCGGTCAACCGGGCGAACCGTGACACCTGAGCGGATGCTTGAACCGGTCCCCCGACCCACATAGACGCACACTCTACACATACACACATACAACACACAACATGGATACACAAACACAAACACTATGCACAAACACACAAAAACTAAAGATACTTCAGCAAAACATGCAACACTGCAAATTGGAAACTACCGAATTCTGCAAACTTGTTGCTGAGAAGAAAATAGATCTGGCTCTTTTGCAAGAACCCTACGTTTACAAAAACGTATTGCCGGGCTGGGCAGCCTGGGGGGTGACGTCTTATACCACCATGGTAAGGATGATCCCAGGACTTGTATTTTCATCAGCAAAAGGGCCAGATCTTTAGGACTAATCGAGTGTGAATGTTACAGACACCTTGTAGTAGCACAGGCCACGCTTCCACTGGAAGACGGAGCCAGGAGAAGGAGATAGAGCAGACCTTAACAAATAGACTAACCGATAGAATACGTGGAGGAGTACGTATATTTGGGACAACTCATATCATTCTCTGATCAGACTGAAAAGAAAAATATAAGAATTGCAATAGCTTGGAAAAAATATTGGTGTCATAAGGAAATAATGAAAAATAAGGAAATAGATATTAAATTGAAAACAAAATTATATAATACCTACCGTAATCCTACCATGTCTAACCTATGGGTGCCAAACTTGGGCCCTACGTGTACAAGACGAAAATAAACTGGCCATTCATCAAAGGAAGATGGAGAGAAGTATTTTAGGAGTAAGATTGTCAGACAGAATATCTAATACAGAAATAAGAAGAAAAACGAAAGTCACTGATATACGCCAAAATATAAGAAATCTGAAATGGAAATGGGCTGGCACATGTAATCAGAATGGAATAAATGGACGAGTAAAAATAACTAACTGGATACCAAGAGACAAAAAAAGAAAAAGAGGCAGACCAAGGAAGCGCTGGGAAGATGTCTTCAAGGAAAAGTGTGGCCCGTACTGGTTCTCCATAGCGAGGGATAGAGAGGAATGGAGGAGACTGAGGGAGGCCTACGCCGAACAGGCGACTTTCATAGAATGAAATAACAATGAAGGAATAAGAAATATTTTTTTACTAAGCATGCTAAATTAAAATAATAAATTTAATAATGCAATGCAATCTATGAAAGAATAAAGGCTCATTTTATTTTATTTTATTTATTTTATTTCAGGTTAAAATAACCCATTTGTACAATACTTAGTACCAATAATTTATAAAAACACATTAAGTAGTAGGAAGATAGCAAAACAAAATTAAATACCAAGTCATGTCATATACATATAATAACAGAATGTTAGATTTCACTTTTTGTTCGCACTCTGGTGCACTCACAGCCAGTGTCTCAGCAATTTCGAATTATAAAAAAATACAAGTATCAAATTCATTAAGGTCCTAGCAAGGATGTTATAAGTACTATACGTACTTATAACATCCTTGGGTCCTAGTATAGATGTTGCCATGCAAACGATAGTAGCGCCCCCCTTTTTTGTCAACACTTTATGGTCAAGCACGCAGTATTATAGAAGTTTTTTTTTTTTAATTTAATCTCGTGATAACCCTGACTTGCAGTTGTTTTTCTAAAAGAAGTAACTAGGTTGTCAAAATAATGGAGTGTCCGGATCAGAGAGGTTGGAAGAGCCAGCTTCGCTTTAGATAGAGCAAAGAGTTTTGAAGAGCCAGCTTCGCTTTAGATAGAGAACGTTAACGTGAACGTTTTAACGTTTTGATCTATTCTGTAGTAGCACCCAATCAATAAAATTGCTTATATGTAAAGATAAAGAACCTGCTGTAGTTGAATAAGTAATACCTAACTCATTTTTTCTTTTCCACTTTTGTTTTTCTGGCTACATTTCGGGGCTCTGCCCTATTTAAATTATTTGATTCTATCTGTGGTAACTTTTTAATTGGCCTCTGTAATATTAGACATAGAATCATTGTGTAATTAGGCTGTAAGTTCCCCAAATAAAATAAAATAAAATATTCAGTTGTTATTCAAAAAGAAGTAGGTTGTCAAAATGCGTTTTCTGTATGGAGTGACCGCACAGTGATGTAGGTACTATAAAGGCCGACCAGTAAAATTAAGTAACCTGATTTGCGGAATTTTTACGTGGGAAAATATCTTATTCCCACGGGAAACTGCACAGAAAAGTCATAAAACAACGCGGGTGTAGCCGCGGGCGGACAGCTAGTATTTGCTAAAGAAAACTATTCTCTAAGTATCACTGGTAACTCGAATAAATTGTTTATATGTATGATAATACATCTTGTATTACGCCATCTAGCGGATAACTGTAAAACCACTTGAAGCAATCACAAACTAACTTTACTTTCGATGTTTCACATCAGCAAACGTGTGTTAGCTGTTTTTTTTTGCTCTGGGGGCGCCAAATATTTTGTTTTAATTAATTACATTAAACGCCGCAATATGGCAGATTATAGTTATCTGATCAGGTTTTAAAGCCTGATCAAAGAAAAAAACCTGCTCTGGTGGCGCCACGTGTATATTTTAATACTAATTCATCGCAAAACAATAATTGTTGTATAATGGAAATTATTTCCATTTCCATTATAAATGATAGATTAAAGAAAACAAAGAAGTACTAACAATTAATATTTAATTTGTATTAGAACAATTTACAGTGACTTGACACAATCATAGACGCGCGGTAAGAGAGCGCCCGACAGAGCGAGCATTACAACCACATCATTTGACATTGATGCTATTATAAAAATATCAGGCGCTTGTCGCGGTTTGTGTTCATACATCAACAATAAAATTAGTTTCATTTAAATTCTGTAATATGGCGATGTTTTTTTTATTTCTCTGGTCGGGCTTTATTTTATTATAAGTTATTTTTTCAGAACCAAGCATCCTACGAAGACATCAAGAACGAGGCAAAGGCGGCTAATTCTAAGTGAAAATATAAATGCAAAAAAAATATATGAAATAATAATTGTTTATTTTTATTTTTAATATTTGTTATAATACCTATTTATTTACATAAAATAATCGTAATTGTTACAATTAAGTTTCTTAAATAAAACAATAAACAGAGTGAAAAGAAGTTTCAATATAAGTATTAAAATTAAAACCCTTACAATGATCTCAATTTGCAAATTACACACGCACAAAATGTGTTTTAAATATATTATTTTCACTAAAAAACAATCACATATAAATATATATGACGTTCCACGCACGTGCAAAGGTACCTTATGGTCGGTATTGAGCACGGTATTGAGTTACACATATCCCGGGGAGTCCGATGCTACACTGGAAACCGGTCGTGGCGGGGGGCCGGTCTAAGCTCCCGCCATCTAAATATGTCGTTCTACGTCATGTATGGGTTTATAAAATGGAAATAATAAAAATAATGTCAATCCCTGTAATCAGCAACTAATAAGCTATTCAAATCCAAGATTATCTTTATACTAAAACCCTCCATAAGGCTGTGCGTAAGGAACGTGGAACATCACATATTGTGATGCGACAAACGACCAACCGTAAACTCGTTACCCCCTGGCTTCGAGCAACCAAACCAAACAAGACAAAGATATTTATTTGCATAAATACATGTATATACAAGGATATTAGGTTTGTATAATTTTAGTTCCAATGTATTTTACCGAACGCAGTCGGTGTGCAAATATTCAAATTAAAGTGACCAAAAATTTTATTTTGTCATAGTATGCACATATACTCAGATCCTTCTTTGAATTCTATGTATTCTCTAACGCTAAAGAAACGTGGGGTTTGACACGACGACTATTACAGTTTAGATCAACATCCATAATTAATTAAGTTAAAGTTCCTCATAGATTCGAGGACAGGTAGGAAGTCAGCGAAGATATTCATCATGGCCACTGGATCACCCAAGTTGGCTCTGATGGGATTAGCACGCCTCGACATTTGGTCCAAATCGAGACCTGTATGAGGATGTTCCACATGAAAGAACAAAAAAATAACACAACAAAGCAAGCATGCTTTTATCTCAAAATATATTAATCAATAAAGCCAGTTTTAGCCCACTCCTCCAATCTCTTCTCTCGCACTCAAACACCGCACCATGCATGACCCAGTACCATACTTCTTTCAAAAATCTCTTTCACACTTTCCAGTCCCTAATCAATAAAAATAACATACATACCTACATAGATTGACCACATAAGTCTACAAAAAAATGGAAAAAAAAGAAAAAAAAGGGGCAGCTAAGACATACAAACATGCACAACAATGGACCATGAAAAAATACAATTACTTATTTACTTACTTTTTTCATAAAGTAAGATAAAAAAAAAACAGTCATCAGTCAGTAGTAGTACGTGTGTTAAAAAAACTTACTTTATGAAGCAAGTGGGGAAAAATGAACCAGTAAGACAAAAGTAGAACACTTTGAAAAAAGAACCAGTCGTTGCGAAAATCCCTGAGAGGAATTAAGTTACCAGTCTTTGTGGAGATCCTTGGAGTATGTGGAGCATTCGATTGCAGAAAAAAGGACCAGTCGTTGTGAAGATCGTGAGGTCTAAAAGAAAAGGTACCGGTCGATGTGAACATCCTTAGATCGAGTGGTGCAAAAAGCTGCTCAAGATATCGTGTGAAATTCTTCAAAACACCGATCAAGACAGAGAGCCATTTCACACTTTGGACATTCGTAAGCCGTTGTGCTTCGTAGGCCTTTCGATTTGCATAAAACGCACTTGCGTCGGCCCAGATTCTTTTTGTGCACAACATGCTCTCGCATCTCATCCGTGATAGGAATGCGTCGTATGAAGTGCCTCTCTGTCAAGCGGTTGGGTGGGAATTCAAAATTCCGCACTCTGATCCTCGGATCTGGTAGGCGCTTCGGAATGTGAGCCAGGTGTTTCTCTATAATTTGCTGCACTAGAGACAGCCTAAATTCAAGAGCGCCTAACTTTTTATTTTGCGACTTCTCCACCAAAATCCGAGAGTTTTGAATGGAAACGTTCAGCAACCTCTTGAATAGCTTTCTGGACCACTCGAGGCATTGTTTTCTCTCGATCAAATATGGCTCCAACATTTGGTCCATCAAGTCGACCCCGCCCATGTTGCGATTGTAATCCTCCACCAATTGCAACCTGTATCTGGGAAGACAACCTGACCTAGCAGCCTGTTTTTGCACTTGTGTGGTGTCATGGCATGTGCTCAATAGAGAAACGCGGTTGCGATCCTGTATCGCCAATGCCATGACGCCGTCAGTGCATCGGGCGATAAATTGTCCTTCTGCTAGTGGAGCTCTCTGGACCTCCAAAGGCATACTTTTTCTGTTTGGCCGGACTGTTCCGACACAGTCAGTCTTCTGCCTTTTCAAGAACCGCGCCAGCAGAGGGGAGTTAAACCAGTTGTCCATGTACAGGACATGACCAAGGTTCAACACCGGTTTTATCAATCGTAATACTGTATTCACAACCACGGGCAGCCCCTTCGTCGATTGCTGTTCATACTTTTGGCCGAGGTATACAAAGAAAGACCACATATACCCTGTGGAACTCTCGTGAAGTTGGTAGCTTTTAATTCCCCACTGTGCAGATTTTGTTTTTATATACTGCTTCATCTGAGCTGGACCCTTCCACAAAGTTAGAGATTCGTCTATGCAAATCTCTGGGCCCATCTGGTACAGCGATTTGAATTTATCGTTAAGGTGGTCAAGAAGGGGGCCCATCGGATGAAGCAAGTCTTCTCGGTTGGTACCCTCAGCAAGGTGGAATGCCCTGTTGAGGTTCCAGTACCGAGATTCGCCCATTAGGGACCGGAACACTTTTGTCTCTAGGAGCGACAGCTTGGTGAAGCAAGATTTGATGCTTGGCATTTTAATAATACCGAGCATCATCCAGAATGCGAACAAAGTCCACAGCTCGTGTTCGTTGGTCGCATACCAGTTTTGCTGGAAACTGGCACTAGAGATCGTTTCGGCGTGTCTATTGGTTTCGGTAACTATATGGGACATGATCTGCTCGTCCCATATTGCACGCAATGCATCGTACCCGTTGTCGAAACGAATAGTCGGCCCAACCGGTCTTGGAGGCGTGAATTCCTCCTTACTGGGGCTCCATTCTTCCGTACCTCGCCAAACAAGTTCCTCTTGTGCGTCGTAAAACACGTCTTCTTCCGGATCCTCGCTTACACACACCCGCACACCCTGCTGCTGCCCAGGCACATTCGGTCTTCTCCTTCTGGACCTGCTCGAAAGCACTCGCCTTATACACACTTGCAAGTCTTCGGGCAAATCCTCATCAGAAACGAAGCGTTCCTGAAGAGGCTGCCCGACCATCCATCCGTCTCCTCTCGCTCTCAATCCACGCCCCCTTCCAGATCCTCTGGCACTCAGACCCCGCCGCCCTCCCCGGCTCCCCCGGCTCCGACCACGGCCTGCACTCCCCCCACGCCCCGCCGCTTGACCCAGCGATGATGGGCCGGGCTCCGCTTCCGGCGCTTCCATGTCCTCGTCCAACACCTCCAACCGAAACCGAGGCGAGTTCGGAGCACTTCTGACGGAAAAATTACATTAAAATTTAGAGGAATACTCTAGTTAATGGGGATACGAAAAACACTTAGGTACAAATGAGGACCGGTGGCTACACGATAAAAAACAAAAAGATAAGGCTGAGGCAAGACGAGCGTAATAGGAGATTTTCTGAGAGCTTTAAATTAAAAAAAAAAACGAGCGTTGTTCAATATTTCCATAGATGACGCTAGTAAAATAATGAGAACAGTGAGATTTATCGTAGACTATTTGATTTTTTTTTGTCAGATAATTAGTTGAGAATGTTTTTTTTTTTATAATCCAATACGTCTGCATTTATTACCTCACTAAATAGTGAAGAGCAACTGAGACTAGTGCCATTTGTTAAGTCGTTCTGCAAGGTATTTTTTTCCTAATTTGCTACTGGAAAACTTCCCATTTTGTGAATCGTGTAACAAAGTAACAGATTTTCGGTCGCGCAATTTCTGCTGCATTTGGTTTCATACAAAACCCTTGTTTCATTCACACCGCGGCGACTCGAAATGAGTTACGTATTTTGTATGAAACAGAAATTGCGCGACCGAAAATGGGCGACTCACAACTCAAAAATTGCGCTCGCCTGTAGGTTTACTACTACGTAAGAAGCGACAAGCTCGAGAAGCTGTCAAACGCGACATAGTGACATAAAAGCCATAGTACAGGGTGTCCGGTAGCAGATTTATGTTTTCAAAATTAAATAAAAAAAAATACTGTTTGACACATAGTTTTAATAAAAGTATTAAAATACGAATTACAAATGCGGATTTCATTTTATACAGATTATGTCATCCATAAGTCTTCCATCTTGTTGCACACACTGTTCAAAACGGAGCCTCGTTTTCTATGCCACACGCTCGCTTTGAGGTAGCCAAAACAAAAAAATGTCCATTGGGGTTAGGTCGGGTGACTTTGGAGGCCATGGGATGTCCCCAAAGCGAGAGTCTTCACCAACAATCCGCGAACTGGTGTGAACTTAAAGGAAAACACCTAGGACCTAACTCCAATGGACTTTTTTTTGTTTTGGCTATCTCAAAGCGAGCGTGTGGCACGGAAAACGAGGTTCCGTTTTGAACAGTGTGTGCAACAAGATGGAGGACATTTGGATCACATGATCTTTAAGAAATGAAATCCACATTTGTACTCCGTATTTTAATACTTCTATTAAAACTATGTGTCAAACTGTATTTTTATATTTAATTTTGAAAACATAAATCTGCCGCCGGACACCCTTTAGTTCTGTAAATATGTCGCGTTTGACAGCTTCTCGAGCCTGTCGCTTCTTACGTAGTAAGCCTACTGGCCTCACCCTAAGACATTTTTTTTTATCGGGGTACCTTAAGGCCGTATTCTCGACAACTGAGGACAGCGGGGCGGCGGCGGGGAGGCGGCGAGCGCGACCGGACACTTCTATGAGATCGCGCCGCTGCCATTGAGAACAGGGGGCTAAAAGCGCCATTATTGACGAATCGTATCGCAAATCTCGCACCATTTTTGTAAAAGAGCGCCTTGCGGATGATTCATATTCCGATTCATCTGAAGCGTATAAAGGCCGATTATGAAAGAATTATATTATTTCAATACGAAAAACATTGTGATTCCCCTGTCATTTGAATATAAAGAGAACCCTAATCGAATTGACCATGTTTAGTCACACGAATCGTCTCGCGTTTCTCTTAGAATTCAGTTTATGAATCTTTTCGCAGTTCACTCTTCTAAAATGGCGCTTTTAGGCCCCCCGTTCAATATAGAACTAAGCTTTTGAGAGCGCCGCTCCCGCCACGATCGCCGCCGCCCCGCCGCACTATGTCGAGAAATCACGATTTCGTGCGATTAAGTGAATTTTATAAAATTTCGAATCTCACAATTTTGTTTATTTATATCAAATCTTAAGTGAATGTCTAGTTTAAATCCAAAATATAAAATTTTTTGAACGTTATTTATTATCTAAACGAAGCTACCAAAGTTACACGAACTGCAAGATTTTTTCCCAATTGAATTTACGTCGTCAAAAAATAAATTTGTAAGCACAGTTTTTTTTTTACTTTTGTCTAATTTCTGACCAAATGTTAAGTAACATGGCAAAGTATAGACCCTTACAGTCATTGTGAGCATTTTTATTAAAAGAACAATGTGTCCAATTAGAAACTGTAGCCCATGAATCATTTTCAGTTATTTTATTTTTAAATATTTTTTTATATTGTTCTGGTGATCATATACGCAGAGTGACATCGCAAAAAACTATCAACAGGTACTTACTAACTATTATATTAACATGAATGAAGGAGTTTTGTAATGTCACTCTGCGTATATGTGTTTCGTGGTTAAAAAACGTGAGCTACTTTTTTTTTCAAGATCATTTTTAAGTTTGTTTTCCCGAAATACACGGCTAAATTAGTTTTAACTATTTGATAAACTCTGCTGAAGTTATATTACATGTAATTAAATTGAAATAAAATAAAATTACAATAAAATTAATAAACTTGTATTTAATAAGTCACCTACAGGTTAACTGTGATTGATTATAATACGTATACAAGTGATAATTGTGGTGTTTTTATTATTTTTATTCTTTTTTCTCTGTAAAGTGACTTTATTTAAATGCCTTTTAAAAAAATATATTTTATTTTAAACAAACTTGTACATTATGTAACTACTTTTTCGAATATTTTTCTTTTTATTGCTGATTTGGTAGTATTGTTAAAAAAAAACAAACTATAATACTTCCCGACAATCAGAAAAAAATATTGATAAAAATGTCGGACATTTAGAAACATTATGCCCTACTGATAATGTGTGTGTACTAAAACTTAGCTAACTCTATAATCTAGAATATAACTATAGCCGTGGTACTATATGAATAGGTACATCAGTGAACGAGATTCTCATTCAAGGTCATTATTTTACTATTTAATTAAGTCCTAATGCTAATAGATATGATTCAGTCAGAGGAAGCGCAATAAGCAAAAAATAAAAGCCTTATTTTCTTAGAGAATCTTTAGCCGAAAGGGAAACTCTAGAGGGAGTCAGGGTAGAGGTTTCTAGGTATATTAGATACCTAGACCGATTATCATTCTTACCAAAGAATTCTGATGAAAAATCAGACCGAAAACAAACAAAAAACTATTCTATCATGCTACTTTAAAGTGTCTGAGCTGAGACCACTTTTCACATAGAAGACGCATTTAATCTGATAAATATTATTGGTTCAAAATTACTAAAAATATTGTTTTTAACTAAGTAGATTATAAATGAAATATTTATTTCTTTAAATCAAGAACATCCACTCTGCTGAAAAACCATAAAATTAAATATATATCTTTCTATCCTGATTATTACACAATTTATCTTTATTATTACTAGTTTAGTACACAAATATACACTTACGATCATAATTTCAAGAATAAAAGTGTTTTTGAAGCAGTTAATAATTAATCGCACGAAATCGTGATTTGGCGACATAGTGCGCCGCCCGCGGTCGTCGAGGATGCGGTCTAAGGGGAACGACAAATAAAAACACTCACATTGGGTTGGGAACGTCTGGCAGAGCGCAGGACGCCACATAATCTTCGTCGTCGTCGGACCTATACAACAAACATAATTGTTATTGTTACATAAAACACATCTATAACTAAAACTTATCCTATAAATATTTGGGGCGTGATCGAATCAGCAATGATGAGATCCGCAGGCGAACCAGAGTCACCGATATAGCCCGAAGAATCGCTAAACTTAAGTGGCAATGGGCTGGGCCCATTGCGCGTAGAACCGACGGCCGTTGGGGCAGAAAGGTTCTTGAATGGCGGCCGCGAGACGGAAGACGTAGTGTGGGCAGGCCCCAACAAGGTGGACCGACGATCTGGTTCAGGTGTTGTTTGCCGCTGGATGCGGGCCAAGCAGGACCGATCGTTGTGGAGATCACAGGGGGAGGCAGCAGCCCAGCAGTGGACGGCTACAGGCTGGGATGATGATCCTATAATTAGATGGAGCTAACTGACGTTTGGAGTATTGCCATTTAACGCAACATAAAATATTATGATGTACCCTTTTAGATCACTCACCCAAAGAGTTAGAACAACACGACAAGGTAGGTTATCTACAATCAAATTGTAAAGCCCGACCAAAGAAATATGACACCTCGCCATATTGCGGAATTTCAATGGAACTAATTTTATAAGGGAAATTGTTGCCATAGTCGTAAAAATACACACGTGGCGCCCCCAGAGCAGATAAACTAAAAATAAATAACTTATTTATATTTTTATGTCGTCATGTCACACTGACTGGGATGTCTAGATTGCCTGACTTTGAATTTTTTAACGCAATCCAATAAGAAAATTGCAGGTATTTATTTATTTTTTTATTTATTCTATAAGTTCAATTGATTTTATCAAACCTCTTATTTGTTTATGTTTGCACGAATTTAAAAGTGATAAAGGACGTTGTGTCAAAACGTCCCCCCAAAAAACAAAAATCTAATAACATCGACCAACAGATTTGAAATGTATCTCAGTGTATGCGTCTTAGCTATATGATTACTTTTTATTATGGCGACATCTTTCAAAGACGCGGGATATTCCGAGAAAAAATCGTCTTTCTATTAATATTGGTACCCAAAATAATAGATTGTAAGCATTCAATCTGGACACTTATAGGCTGTCAAAACGTCACCCCAAAAATCAAAAAACTAATAACATCGACCAACAGATTTGAACAAAAACCTAATAACATTGACCAACAGATTTGAAATGTATCTCAGTGTATGCGTCTTAGCTATATGATTACTTTTTATTATGGCGACATCTTTCAAAGACGCGGGATATTCCAAGAAAAAATCGTTGCTAAAAAAAAAAAAAACAAAAAAAAAAACTGGTTACTAGCCTTTCTATAGATCTATAAGAACCTATTGACACGTACAAAAGATCTGTTGAAGGAGGGGGACGGGGCTCATATAAAAATGGTCATCGTCCTTTAAAATTAAATAGAGTAGTCATATCGTAGGGAATGATTCAATGAAACAGTCCAATGATTCAAGTCGCAACCCTACGAGATCTTAAGCATGCAACATTTAAAAAAAACAGCACTGTCAACGGTCATTTTGCTCTATCTAATTATGAACTTTATAAATTAACGTAAATATATAAGAAACTTTTACGAGTTCTCTGCCTGCAGCGCCGGCGGGAAGGGCACCAAAGTTTTGTTTTCATCCTCATAAAACATAGGCAGGCTCTGAAAAAAAAAAGTATGTATGTATTGGGTTGTTATAAAATCAGGGTTCGAAAATATCCGATATCACTACACGAAAATATCCGATATCACTACATAGTATAAAACAAAGTCGCTTTCTCTGTCCCTATGTCCCTATGCTTAAATCTTTAAAACTACGCAACGGATTTTGATGCGGTTTTTTAATAAAGTGATTGAAGAGGAAGGTTTATATGTATAATACATGCATAATATACTTAAGGATAACACACAAAACCATTTTCCCGTGCGGAGCCGGGGCGGGTCGCTAGTTTATCATAAACTAGCGGACCCGGCAAACTTCGTGCGGCCACAGAATCAATAAATGTTTGTTAATTTATTAGACGAATTCAAATTTGATGCATCTATCTAAACTTTATTTACGAGATTTTGTATGAATGCCATAATATTATTTTATATTATTTGGGCTACTTCCATATTCACGGCGGATGTGTTTGCAGGAGGCCTATGTTCAGCAGTGGATGTCTTTAGGCTGATATGGTAATGGTTTATTTATTAGTGGACGGTGCGGTGTAGGTACATACAACGCAAAAATAAAAATAAAAACACCAAATCGATATACAGGATAGTCGATTGTTACACAGGTTTTTTTTTATTGACCACCTATGCTTGATTCGAAAAAGTACGACGAATCAAGTTTCACCGGACTTGCGGGGGAGCGGAAGACTCTACCCCAAAGCAGTGGCGTGCACTCCATACAGGCAGAAAAGCACTGCCTACCCTAGGCGTACAGCTCAATTACCTATCAATCCTATAATCTATTTGACAAACATAATACTAAACCAATCTTGAACATTTGAATTTAATTTCTTACCACAGTGAAATAGAATTTACTTTCCTATGCTGGCACGCTCAAAAATGTTCTATCTACAATATTTAAGGTACTTTCCCTCTATGTGGCATAGCCGCGGGACGCCCTGTATATCCTCGAACCCTGTTAAAATACCATAAGCAATGGCATTTTGGAATTATTTCAACCTACTTCGTAATCCAAGTTCTCTGGTATAAAGTCCGGATCGTTGCACTGCTCCCAAAACAAAACGAAAATAAATTAGAAAATGTAATCAATCATCGCAGTAAATGATAATGATGATGTGTAAGATGTTTTTTAAGCTTCTATCGAGGGCCTTGAGCGTGGAGACCGAATCCAGAAATTCCGTATTAAATAAAACCTAAACCTGGTACTTTTAATGAAAAGTAACGTTAGGTAGCAACAAAATATATATTTTTTTTCTCTTTATCTATATTTTTTCTTATACTCACACATATATAAAAAAAACGAAAAAAATAATTTACCACCCTTAGTACTACTTATACCATCCTTTATATGTTTTTTTTTTGTTTTTTTTTTTTATCATAGTTACGATAATACGATTATAAGAAAAAAAATTTACATGGTTACTTCCAATACAAAAAAGGTTTTTTTTTCTTTCATATGTATGTAATAAAAATACCTATAGATATAAAAAGAAAAATCTTTCTTTTGTTGTTTCATGTAAATATGAAAAAAAAAACAAAAGCAAATACTAGAAAATATAATTACCTATACTTTTTTTTCTGGATACTTAAATTATGTTATGTCTTTATTAGACATTTAAATTAATTATATTTGCAAACAATTAGCGTTTTAGCCGCCAGATTTACGTTCAGTTGATTTTTGACAATATTTATTAACCTTACATAAGATTTCTGTTGCTGACTATACAAAATTTGCTAAATAAAACCAACTGACCGAAACACCTACTCAAAAATATTAAAAATAATAAAATTCCTGTTTCGGTCGCAGCGGCCCAAACTCAGCGACCAAATCGCCTACCAACCCACCAACCAATGTGTAACTTGAATTGATATCAAAGAGAAAAAAAACAGGAAAAAAAATACTGCATAAATAAAATGAATAAAATTATAATTGCATAGCTGATAAGTTGAGTTGAGTTTTGGTTCTGGTTGTTGTTGTTGTGTAATTATAATTGCATAAGTTGATAAAAAATGCTATGCAATAGCTTTACCGCAGCAGTCGTGCCACACACATATCTTTTTTCTACTTACTTCCTCCTCCTCAGCCAAGGATCCGTCTTCACTAACCGAGGAGTCGTCCTCCTCCTCAAACACGACAGGAAACAGTTCATCACTTGCGTTCCACATCTAAAAACAAACATAATTATATGCAGATTTTCTCACTATGCTTCTTTAAAAATTCAAAAACATTGCTATACCTACTTGATTGGACTGGAATGGAACCTAAGTTTTCTGAACGACAAACAACTGACCAAACCACTACGATACAGACGCTCGCCCGCTAGTCCACTATTTTCAATTTTAAGAAGTTGGCTCAATTTTGCAGTGGCCGCTAAAATCTCAAAATTTAAGTTGTTGGTCTCTTTCATTCGTATGGAAATCGAAAAGGATGGGGAGATGAATGAATTTAATTTTAAAGAAATTTAAAATAAGCAGCGCAGCTGTCAAATTCAGCTTAATTTAGTCGGGATGTTTTTAAATTCCTACTAAATTACGCGTAAAATCGATGTTTCACGTGTCTAAATGTAGGTGGGCAATCACCTGTCCCTTTCCATTTTTAAGAATGTGAAAGAGACAACGACTTTTTAGATATTTTAGCGGCCAAACAGAATTGAGCCCAACATCTTCACTTGGGTTTTTAAAATCTTTAATCTATCTATGACTAGTGGTTTATAATCCAGAACTTTTCCAATGATATTATTCGTTAAACTGTAGGTACAAGGGCGGATCCAGCTTTGGCGCCAGGGGGGGGTTACATAGTCGTGGTCAAGACACAAGAAGTTATAATTTAATTTTGATAATAGATACGGGTAAAAATAAGGTATTTTATTACTGAATGTAAATATTGTACCTACTTAAAATTATACAGCATTTACCAAGAAAATGTGTCAAACGGAAGCCCAGAGATAGAACACGGAACACCCTTTGGAGTGTCCGAAACACCCCCATGAATGTTCCGCGATTTTTTGTACTTCAATAAGTAGAATAGAGAGAAAGAGAGAGAGTACAGTAGAATCCATGACATGACTCAAAACTCATGAATTCTTTTGCAATTTTAAGAATACTAAACCTAAATCATTTAAAATATCGTTTAAAAAAAAGTACAAGACATTTTGAGATATTTCTTTGCAACTAAATCCTCCTGTACCCTGTACTCTAAACCTTTAAATATTCGTCTTCTTAACCTTCGGCAGTATAAAAAAAAATTGTTTAAAGTGAAACAAATACGGTCAGTGAACTTTGTCATAAAATTACAACTTAAAATTAAAAATATAAAAAGATATCAATTCAGGGATACATCAATTTTTCAAAAATCTGATCGGTAGAATTTAAGACAGGGTGCTGTAGGACATATACTCGTCCAATGTACTTTTTGATTTTTTTCTGTCTCTAACTACTACAGCGAAGTATAATAATAAATAAA
This sequence comes from Teleiodes luculella, assembly GCA_948473455.1. NCBI lineage: Eukaryota > Metazoa > Arthropoda > Insecta > Lepidoptera > Gelechiidae > Teleiodes > Teleiodes luculella. Next base: position 971,262 of record OX419609.1, on the reverse strand, counting down.
GTCAATTCGTAGGTTCATCCCTTAAAATATTGTGCTCAAATTTTTTTACACCAGTATTACGTATTATTTAAAAAAAAATTGCGTCACTATTTGGCAACATGTAGTCCCTTAATAGGTGATTTCATGGTTAATCAGTAATTTTAAAAACTTCACTAGATTCTTAACTTTCATAATAATTATTTAAAAAAGTAGTAAAGCAGAAGTTTTAAGAAACATCAGTTATAAAGAAATAAGAGATAGGTAAATAAGACCTAAAATTTTTTACGTTCCTGCATTAAATTTCGATTAGTTACCAAACAAATTAACATTAGGAATGCTTAAATTCCCAAAAAACATACTGTTTAAATGTCTTTTTTTTTTTCAGATTTTTTGGTCATAAAACATTGACGATTCTCGCCAAGTTTTCTAAATTAAAAGCCTGACCAAAGAAATAAGAAACCTGCTCTGGGGGCGCCACGTGTATATTTTTACGACTATGGCAACAATTTCCCTTATAAAATTAGTTCCATTGAAATTCCGCAATATGGCGAGGTTTCTTATTTCTTTGGTTGGGCTTTTTGATACCATATAATAATATTTTTGATTTTAAGTTGAAATACCATATTTTTTTCACTTTAGATCATAATTTTTCAAACTTCCGTTTAAGTTACGAAGACGGATATTTTAAGGTTTAAAGTTCATGAGTATATACTCGTAGTTGCAAAATATATATTTCAAAAAGCCTTGTCCTTTTTATAATGAATTTTTAAGTTGTCTAGGTCGAAAATTCACAAAACTTCAGAAAAAAAACATCTCGAAAAGCGAAAAACATTCATGCGGTGCTTTGGACACTGCAACTAAAGGGTGTTTTATATCTGGGATTTCGCTTGACGGTTCTTTTTGGTACAATATTTTTGTGGTCCACCTAGCTCATGGACCCAGCCCAGGGGGGGGTCATGACCCCCATGACCCTCCCCCTGGATCCGCCCTTGTGTAGGTACCTATTTGATTGTAACTGTTGTTTGTTTATTAATAAAAAAAATAGTTTACCTGATATAACCAAAACAACTAAAGTCGAAGAGTTTTCATTTTAGTCTTTTACTCTGCCATCAAATATAATCCAAATAATAAACCATGGTAGTAGCTTACAAAGTTCTATCAATTAAAATTTATTTATTTATAAGAAGCTGAGATATTGCCAAAACAATTTACCGATCGGGGATAACGGCATCCCGCATCATCAATTGAGGAGTTATTTCCTCATTTAAATAAATAAAAATATCTTCAAATTTCAGCAACCGATCTTAGCGAAATTTTTATGGGACCACCCTGCAAGTAAACCTGGTCGAAGAAGGTCAGAGCACGGTCAGAGAGTCAACTAAAAAACATACGCGCCGAATTGTGAACCTCCGCCTTTTTTGAAGTCGGTTATTAAAAAAACGCCGTTTCGCTATTTTGCTAGTAACTCAATGTTTCTATTTTCAGACATGAAATAAATGTACAAACACAAGAAACATTATATTTCTAATGCTCATTTCATCACATCATAGGTAGTTTTTTACGTAAATACCGTGGAATGAAAACGAGCGGCAATGGGCGCCGCCGGCGCGGCGGCAAGGGCGGTTGACGAATTGAATAGGTACCTAGGCCTTATCTTGATAACTAGGTCATATTATACACTGAAATTTACGTTATTTAGATAATAAAAACTTACGAATTACGATAAAAAACACTTTACTTACGTTTCCAGATAGAAATAACACAAAATCTATCTTGCCCAAGATTTTGCAGCCAAACCAAAACACAAACGAATAGGGATCCGCAAAAAGTATCGATACCTGAGTAGTATCGATACTTTCGTTGCGATACCTAGTATTGTTGTACTCGATACATTTATTCCGATACTTTACTAGGTATCGATACTTTGTAACCTACTCGATACTCTTTAACCTTTCCTATATTGGCTGGTTTACACGTATTAAGTTGTTAAGTAGTTAACTAAATTTTTAGTTAAAATTAACTTAATTTTAAGTAACCGATCGTTCACACGCTTGTCTAACTTATGCACTCTTTAGTTCACTGTACTACTTAAGTACTTCACTAAATTGTTGAGTTCACACGTAACTAAATGACAGTTTAGTAGAAAGCCACGCCTACCGGGGAATGCAAGCGGTGTGGGAGGCGCGGCTACTTAATCAAAAATAGACTAGATTCTATTTCACTTGTTCACTTAACCACTAAATCGTTTACTTACCACTTGTGACTAAAGAGCTCTTAAGTGGTTGTTTACACGCAAGAATTAAGTTAAAATCAAGTTAAAATTTAGTTAATTACTTCGTCACTTAATACGTGTAAACCAGCCATATTGTGCAGCGAAAAAAAATGAGTACCTCTCTTTCTGACATATTTCATGTACAGTCTCCTGCAAAGAAAACGGACCCCCCTGAGATAAGCGGTCCCAATCACAACCCGCCACTTACGATAGGGGGGTCCGTTTTCTATGCAGGAGACCGTACTAGCATCGTCCCTCTCGGACGAGTTCTAAATGTATTTGTAGATAGCGCCAAAAATCTTTCACTTTTTTACGATATTGACAGATTAGTGAGTGACAAAACAATGCTGGCGCGTTCTGTTTCACGCAAAGTAACTAGTAGTTTTTGTTTGATTTATTTTAAACAGTAAATGATTAAAAATTGTTGATTTTTCAGAGTATTTTAGTTCTTATGTGGTCACAGATCTGTTGTGTAGTTTAATAATTAAAATAATGCTTAATAATACGTTTTTTGAGATTTTTATAACACATTTTCAGAGATGATGAAAAAGTACTCGATACCAAGTAGTATCGATACTTTTGATTCGATACTTGGTATCGAGTAGGTAGGTATCGATACTTTTGAAAATTTGCGGATCCCTACCAAACGAACGAACACGATTTTTTTTTTTTAGTTTCCTTCTCCCTTATGGGAAAGGCAAAGGGATCTAAGCCCATACAGCCTAGTCATTAGTAGTTTCTTGCATTATCCAAGTTTAATGTCTTCATCATTATTTCTTCAGTTTCATTTCGTCGTCTTTAGTCATTTCTTGTATCAATGTTAAACGTCTTCAGTAGTTTCATTTCTTGTTACGGGATCATTGAAATGCAAGGGTGGTTCTTACATTCCAATGATACTGAAGTTTAACGCGGGGTATCAAACCAGAAACAGCTAACCACTCATTATTTCTCACTTTCATTGAATAGTTCTTCTTTAACGGCACATTATCGCACTAATTCCACCATATTAACACCACAATTACCATGAAAAACTAATTTTAAAAAGGACGAAACAATGAACCCGCCATTTCCTCTCGATTCCCGCGTAAAACTCCGAACGAACACGAGTCACGACACGAACGAAACGACCGATGCGGCGAAGTGAGTGAAGTGACGCGCGCGCGTTTATAGCGGGCACTACACTAATTTACACTGAACTACACTCTCGACAAAACTAGACGAGGGTAAAATTTCGTACTTGGATTTTTTTTTAACCGAAACTTAATTGACTGAAAACTGTTCATAGAATATTTAGTTCCAATATATTTATTTTGACATAACTTCATTTTACCATAAATATGTATATTAAACAGGATTATCATTTTCCAGAAAAACTACAACTACAACCATATTATCGAAATGTTATTTTTGGTTTTACCAACGGTTTCACTTCATAGGTATATTTTAATTATCCTGGAGGTTTATTAAACAGAATTTACTTTTCCCATAATTTATAATGAATCTAGTTTTGTAAATCAAACATGACAGTGCGGGTATGAGCCAAGCGGGCATAGGAGGTCAGGGCACCCCGACTACTGTTGGTTAGGTTCGTTTGCTCGCCCATCTTGCTTCCGCCATACCCTTCGGGTTAGGTTGACATGTATGCATGCCTGCTTGTGCTTGCTAGCATGCATGCTTGCTTACTTGCATGCTTGCTTGCATGCTTGCTTGCTTGCTTGCACGCTTGCTTGTTGCATGCTTGCTTGCATGATTGCTTGCATGTTTACTTGTCGAATTGCATGATTTTGTGGTATGCTGATTATTCAGGATAACATTAATATGGAATTCAACTCGTCTGGTTTTCAAATCTGTGGTTTTTCGTTGTTGTGGTCTATCAAGACTAAGGTGAACAAAGTAAAAAGAGAAACAAAACTGTGGGAAATGAAAATAAGGTAAAAACCAATTCGGTAAAATGATAATATGGAAAGTAAAAAAAATGCGATCCGTTTTCGGTAAAAACATATTCGGTATTAAAATTTTCGGATTTAAGATAGGTAACCCTAGACGAGACATGGCTATTATCAATTTTGGTTATTTACATGAAATACATTTTAAAACTAAAGCCGCGATTAGACTACACAATTTGTAGGACACTTTTTCAGTTAGGAGGATCCTTAGTAAGGACAAGTGTAATTGCAGTTAGCGTCCTAATTATCGGAGCCTTACTGCAATTACACTTACTCCAATTTGTAGAACGCCAATTTGTCGGTGGCGCTAACAATTGTGTAGTCTAATCGCGGCGAGATACTCAGTTTCCTCATATGAAATATTCAGTAATTCGTAGTAATTCGACAAAAGTTTTGCCTCTCGACAAGCCGCACTACACTCTCCACAAAACTCGACGAGACATGGCCAATACGAGAGTGTAGAGAGAGGGAGTATTGGCCTATATTCGAGATGTCTTGTGGCCGTTAAGCCCGCACTACACACTCGACAAAACTAGACGAGACATGTCAAATATGAGGGACGCAGTTATGCGCAAGAGAGAGCGCGGTGTATTTGCATCTCATTCTAACGCATAACCTCGTCTCTTTCGGCTCTCGGGTTTTGTCGAGAGTGTAGTGCCGGCTTTAAGCGGGCACTACACTCTCGACAAAACTAGACGAGACATGGCCAATACGAGAGTGTAGAGGGAGTATTGGCCTATATTGGAGATGTCTCGTCTATATTGGCCGTCTATCCGTCCCGTGTCGGTACATCAAAGGAGTTTTGTCAAGTTTTGTGTATAGGCAAAACTATCGCTCCAGATTCTCGATGCCTCTGGTGCCAGTTGGCTAACAGTCGCCGAAGTGAGCGCACGTTATTTAATTATTTTACCGTTCTGCTACACTTTTTTCAGCGTCTTTTAATTAAGTACTTTTCATTCAGGGATGTCTAAATAGTTATGTATTAATAATCCTACTAATATTAAAACGCGAAAGTTTGTTAGTAGGTATAGATGTATGTTTGTTATGTACTCTTTCTTAGTTTAACATGAAGAAAAATAATTAAATAGGTAGGTATATGAGCCTTAAACAGATTTTTTTAAATTAATAGTTATATATATCAATTTTAGTTATTTTCATGAAATTCATTTCAAAAGTAAGAGATTCTCAGTTTCCTCATAAGAAATATTTAGTAATTAGTTGTAACCACCGATTTGCATTCGTATCTGGAGAGTTCTATTTTCTATTTTATTTATTTATTTTATTTATTTATAGAAAAAACATTTACAGTATAACAGCATACTTTATATAATACGCTGCAGCGAATATTACAGTAGCGGCACATGACGCCCACCCCGTACGATAGCCTATTGTCAACTGAGCGAATGGAGAATGTGGAGTAGCGGTCTCGTGTGATCGCCAATGTCTCGTGTTTCGACAAAAGTTTGGCCTCTCGACAAAACTGGAGTGTGTAGAGCGGGCTTTATTCGTTCCATGTCGGTACATCAATTGAGTTTTGTCAAGTTTTGTGTATAGGCAAAACTATCGCTCCAGATTCTCGATGGCTCTC